>BSBK01002688.1:1262500-1862500 GCA_027943335.1 Chamaecyparis obtusa
TTGCTCGAACAATGTTGGGTTATGCCAAATTTTCTACAAAGCTTAGTGACATCCTAAATTTTGAAAGGGGTGCCATTATCACTATGAATATCTTGTGGGATGCCATAGCGACATATGATGTAGTTCAAGATGAACTTGGAAATCTTCTTGCCTATAGTATAAGTGAGGGGTATGGATTCAACCCATTTAGTGAAGTATTCAGTAGCAGCAAGGATATATTTGTGGCCATTGGAAGAATTAGGGTATATTTGTCCTACAAGGTCAAAACCCCATTGTGAAAAGGGTCAAAGTGTGATGGTGGGATGGAGCTCTTGAGTGGGAGCATGTATCAAATTTCCATGTTGTTGACAAGGAACACATTTTTTTACAAAGTGGTATGCATTTTGTTCCATAGTTGGCCAATAGTATCCAGTACGCAGTAAATTTTTAGTTAAAGTGAGTCCACTGGAATGAGCCCCATAGATTCCTTGATGTAATTCTTATAAGGTTGTTTGTGCTTCCTCTGAATTCAAACATCTAAGAAGAGTTATGTCAAAGTGTTTCCTGAAAAGGGTGTCACCCATAATAGTGTAACGGGAAGTTTGGCAGATGAAGGTTTTGCGTTGATTAGTGGAAAGGGTAAGTGGGATGATCTCATCACGAAGGTAGGAATAATTGTCTTGGTACCGAGGGGAATTAGGACCAATGATTTCACATACCATCTCAAACTCCAGCTGGTCATAGGCAGGGACCATAAGATTCTCAACAAGAAACTCACACCTTTGACTATTTTCTAGCATATCTATCAAAGAGGCAATGGTAGCCATTGCATCAGCTGCTTTGTTATTAGATCTTGGGATATGTTGAAAATTGATTTCTATGAAGTGTGCCATTAGATCCTCAACCATGTGGTGATAAGAAAGGATCTTGTCATCCTTTGTTTGAAACTCATCATTAACTTATTTGACAACCAACTGAGAATCACCGAATACAAGCAAGTTAGAGATCTTCCATTGAATAGCTTGACGAAGTCCAACTACCAGAGCTTCGTATTCTGCAATGTTATTTGTGCAAGGAAATGTAAGCTTCTAAGACTTAGGAATGAGATCTACTTGTGGTGTCACAAACAAGAATCCTTCTCTTGAGCCTTTTTGTGTATAAGATCCATCAAAATAAAGTTTCCATTGTATGCTTCAGGTGGCAGTCATGATTGATTCATCTGTAAAAATAAGATGATCACCTTGAACATGATCTTATGCTAATTGATCTGAAATTACTTGGCCTTTGATATCTTTTCGATCTACATAAACAATGTCAAACTGACTCAAGATCATAACCCATTTTGTTGTGCGCCCAGTGAGAGCGGATTTTGACAAGAGATACATAAGAGGATCAACTTTAGCAATAAGTTGTGTCTTATTATTAAGCATGTAATGACGTAGTTTTTGCATGAAAAATACCACATACAAACATGCTTGCTCAATAGCAGTATAGTTCAATTCATAACCAACAAGTGTTCTGCTAAGGTAATAAATAGCACACTCTTTTCCATTATCATCTAGTTGTGCAAGAAGGGCACCAAGTGCAACTGATGTAGCAGATATGTAAAGAATTAGAGGTTGACTTGGAGCAAGTGGAACTAGCATTGGTGGGTTAGCTATATATTGTTTCAACTGCTCCAATGTCTTTTGACAAAGACAATCTCATAAGAACTTATTATTTGTATGCAGGAGATGGGAAAAAAGATGCACCTTATCTGCCAACTGAGAGATGAATCTATGAATAGACTGAAGTCAGCCTTGGAAACTACAAAGTTGCCTCAATGTCTATGGGGGTGTCATATCTAAGATGGCTTTCACCTTCTTAGGATCTACCTCAATCCCTCATTGAGACAGGATGTACCGCAACAATTAACCTGACTAAACGCCAAAGACACATTTCTTAGGATTTAACCGTACCTTGTATTTTTCCAATCTTTCAAAGATTGTGAAAAGGATGGCTATATGTGATTCTCATGTTTTGGATTTCCCAAAAAAATCATCTACATAATCTTCCATAATGACATGGAGGAGATCATGAAAGATCATTGTCATAGCTCATTGGTAGGTAGCTCCTGCATTCTTAAGACTGAAAGACATTACTTGATAGAAAAATGTACCTCATGGTGTAGTAAAATTTGTCTTGTGTTGATCCTTAGTTACTATCCTGATTTGATTATATCCATAGAAACCATCCATAAGAGATAGCATCTCATATTCGGTAGTCAAATCCACTATAATATCAACGTTAGGTAGTGGAAAATCATCTTTAGGACATGCCAAGTTGAGATCTCTAAAGTCAGTAGAAATTATTATGTCCCCAAAAGGCTTACCCAATGGTAAAATGTTAGAGACCCATTTTGTATAATCTATAGGTCGTATAAATTTGGCATCTAGCATTTTTTGTAATTCTGTTTTAACAAGCAACACAACTTAAGGATGCATTTTTCTTAATTTTTGCTTGACAGACTTTATTGTAGGATCCACTGCAAGATGATGTACTACGAGATCAGGATCCAAACCGGGCATATCTTTATAGTGTACACACTAAAATGGTGCACTTCTATGAACCATTGCATGTAAGGTTGCTCAAGAATGAGGCCTCACAAAGCAGCTCATAGCTCTCTATGCATGGAGTTGCAAGGGACTATGATGTGTTTGCTCTCAGCTATAGCTACAAGCTTGTGACCTTGCTAGTCAACCATACAATGAGAGATTCAAGTGAAGACAAGGGCAACAATGCCAATATCTCCAAGAATCCAAATATACAATGCAATGCACGCTAAGAATGAGAATGAAAATATGCAAGCTATGCTATGAAAATGGAAGTACAAACTAAGCTATGAAATGGAAATAAAAATGTGTTACAACCCTTCCTATTAAGCTAGATGAGTTAAATCTATTGCATAAAAGGAAATCTACACTAAGAATGCCATTATTATGCAACTATGAAAGCAAATATGAACTAGATGATGAAAGCAACAAGTCTTCAATGTCTTCAAACTCCAAATACACCTAAAACCTGCAGCATAACATTAGCATAAAAATATGGGATATGCAAATGAAGGAGAGAGCTCTCCTTTTATAAGAAATGAGGTGAAATGGACCATGGAGATTAAGAGGCAAAAAGTCTTAATTAGCGGTGGAGGTTGAAAGAGGAGCAATCCATGTGCACAAGTATCCTCCAATAGGAAAATAAGAGTTGACTTTATGTCCATATGAGACAAAAAATGCTTTTCTCCTTTTTATAAAATAGGAATAATGCTTTATTTGTGCAACTTAGGATAAGAAAGAAAGGTGGGCTTTTTATTTAAAAAGGGGAGGAAATATTCCTTTTAAATAAATAAAGACTTGGGATAAATGGTTAGCCCATAGGATAAAAATCCAATATATGATCGAAATTAAGACTTGATCAAGAAATTAATAATGTTGAAAATATTGATTATTGATAAAACTGATTCAAGATTGATAAATTGAATAAATGGGGCCCAAAGTCTAAGCGACCATTTTTGGGTGCATACATTTGCCCCTCTTTGACTAATGTGTGATCGATCTGGGAACACATGCAGTCAAAAAAGAATTGAAATGTGAGATTGATTTGGGATCACAAAACAACCCAGATATGAGGTCGATTTAGGATCATATCCGGACAAAGCATAAACAAAGGCCTTTGAACATGAGGTCGATTCGGGATCACATTCAAAGTAAGAGATAAGAATCTCAAATTTGAGCGATAGCTCACAAAAGATGTTTGAATCAGGAAAATCAAGGAAATCAGGGATGAGAATCCCATAAGTACTGCCCCCTCGAAATCAAAATCGAAATCAGGTAGAGAGGAGAACAGTGAATTGATAAGGATTTGATCAAATCAGAATGAAATCATAATCGAATGTAAGAGTCAAATAGGTTAACCATTAGGCAATAAAACATGCCCCAGCCTGACTGAAAAGATGTAGTCAAACGTGAGAAATGAGGGAATGGAGTGAATATGAATGAAAGACTAGAAGTTTGGAAGACATGGAAATGAAGAAATGACGATGCCCCGACAAAGATTAGGCCTCAAAAGAGCAGCCAACTGCGCAGAAGGGGGGAAGATTTTGAAACATGATTTTGACTATCAAGATGACCTCAGATTTCAATTTTGAGTCCGAAAATGGATCCAGGAAGTTGAAATTAGCTAGGGGTGCAATTTTTGTGCAATTCTGAGGTGTTTTGAAAATGAGGTCAAAAAGTCAAAAGACTATAAAAGGGGTCAAAATGTCATTTTCAAAAATCATTTGTCTTTTAGTGATTTGAGAATTTCATAGCTTTAGAGAGAGAAAATGGCCCAGCAAGCAGGAGTTCTCATCCATAGGTATCGATTCGAGCGCACCCGGTTGCACAACCGGCCACCACACTATCCTGCCCCGGTATGTTTTCAAAAAACTTGAGCTTTTTAGTCATTTTTTGCATTTAATAGCTTATTTTAGCACGTTTTTTTAAATTTTTAAATTTCATAATTTTTTGTTAGGTGAAATATCGCATGATACTTTAGAAGTATCGCGCGCTTTGGGGAGAAGTATCGCGCGATACTTCGCGGGTCCCCAAAGTATCGCGTGACCTAAGGCACCAGTATCGCACGATACTGGGTGAAAGATCGCACGATACTGGGTGAAGTATCACGCGATATAAGGTTTATCGCCCCGCTATAGGGAGAAGTATCGTGCGATACTTCTCCAAAAAAAGAATATCGCCCAGCATAAAATTTTGATTTTTAATGTATTTTTGAGCAAAAATGACATGGGTCTAGACAATGTTAAGTTTTTGGAATGTTTTATACTGAGTTTTTAAACATCCATCATGATATGTGCTAACAACTGGCTTGATTTTGGCTTGTAGGAGGTTTTTTCGGTGCTCATCATCAGAGCGCCGAAGGTGACGGGATTGCGGTGTGTCTGGGATCTAGACGATCTGGGCAATGCCGACCTCAGAGCGATGGGATTCCGGTATCTGCTGAGATACCCATATATCCGAGCGGACCATGGGTTGTTGACTGCTCTTGCTGAGAGATGGCATAGTGAGCACAACACCTTCCATCTGCCTACTGGAGAGGCATCAATTACTCTGGAGGATGTCTACAGGATCTTACGAGTGCCATGTCATGGTGAGCCAGTGAGTATAATCATGTTTTAAGATCTAGTCATAAATATAATGTTTCCATATGATGAAAACTGACATGATTCATTTGTTGGCACAGGTGTACTATGATCAAGATGCCACTAAGGGGCACCGACTGGTTCAAAAGATGTTCCAGGATGTCACTATTCTGGATAGGCATATCAGCTGGGAGAGGCTGATAGATGATTTCGGCAGAGACTACCCAGTGCCATGCATAGTGGCATCTATCATTTCGTAGATCCTGATGACTGACCGCAGTCAGAAGGGTTTTTCGTTCGGATGGGCTCGGCTTTTGGTGGATTTGATCGGCAGGCCGTGACGGATGGCATGGGGTCCTGCAATATTGGCAGATATGTACCATGAGCTACATGAGATCATCTATAGAGATGATCAGACATGGGCATGTGGTGCCATCCTGGCACAGGTATGGGCGTGGGAGCACATCGCTGTGGTGCGCCCCAGGGTTCAGCCGAGGGAGAGGAGGTACCCCTACATCTATAGGTACCTCAGGTTCATATCACATGCCCATTCTGGGGATGTGACATACTACAGGCGCATTCTAGATGAGATAGCCTCCTTCACATGGAGGCCCTACAAGGAGGTTGAGGTTTGGGGAGATGCAGCGGATGAGCTGAGCTACATGCTGTGCAGTCAGCCATTGGTAGGTCGGTATGCAGAGATCATAGAGAGATTTTGCATCACTCAGGTATGACGGCAGTTTAGGAGGTAGCAGCGAGTCTCGACAGAGACTACCACCTATGCCAGAGCTAGAGACGAGGAGGGTCATGGGTGGCTACCCATGTTGGATTATCAGCAGGCTGTCGCGGAGACAGCAGGTATCAGGAGTGAGCCCTGGGAGTATTTCCCAGATATGGCAGATGTAGGGGCTGATGGAGCCTACAGAGCAAAGTGGCGGAGGGTGCCCTTCCCTCAGTTTACAGTACCTGATGCACAGGTACCAGTGCCAGGAGGAGATGGAGGAGATGACGGGGGAGATGGAGGAGACGGAGGGGACGGAAGAGAGGGAGGAGGGGAGGGAGGGGATGGAGGAGATGGTAGGAGGGGGAGGGGGAGGAGGATGGAGAGGGGAGAGGGTTCGAGATCAGGTGGCCAAAAATGGTCACGGGGACAATGATCAGCAACACCCAAGGAGGAGGCGAGACTAGCTCGCCGGCAGGCAGAGGTACAGCAGGAGCAGCCTGCGGGGGGAGAGGATCTGAGAGCCCAGATATAGGCTCAGGAGGCAGAGATACAGCAACTCTAGACTACTATAGCCATGAGAGATCAGCAGTTACTAGATCTAAAGACAGAGCGGGATCAACAGATATCTGATCTTAGGGCAGAGATAGCACACCGTGAGGTGATGGCACAGGCCGAGGCACTAGAGCTCTGACGAGAGTCAGCGAGAGCAGCCTATTATCATGGGCTATATCTGCAGGCCATCCCAGAAGGTGAGAGAGCACCATCATACTCTCAGTGGGCAGGGGTATCAGAGGTGGTACTCGATAGGAGGGCTATGCCTCCTCCACCACCACGAGCTCCTCATGAGGGTGGTAGCGAGTCTTAGGTTTAGATGTTTTGGACATATTTTGAGACTTTTGATCCAGATTTTGGGATCTCATATTGTATTATATATCATGACATTGTATATAGATTTATGAGATTATTGGATGTTCGATGTATCATGTGTATTTGTCTCACTTGTGATGGATGTACCAGTTTATGTATATTGTCTTATCATTTTGCTCAAAAATGCTTATGTATGTTCTCTCTCATAGATGTATGTTTAATTCTCATGTGTATGATATAGACTCATGTTTCTTGAAAATGACAGTTTTGATATAGATATGATGATATGATTAACCCCTTGTGATGAACAGGAACAGGTTTGAGATGAAAAAGACAAGGAGCGAAAGATATGATCGAGAAGAAGAAAAGGTGAGCGCAGTCGACTGACAGGTCCACGTAGGATGAAAATGAGAGCTCTCTCTATATGTAAAATGCAACACTAGACTAACATGAACTTAAAAATGCAAACTACTATGAACGTGATTGACTTGCAAGGTCACAATGCCTATAGACATCTAATTATCATCATCGAGCGTTATTGGTAGTGTCGTAAGATCATACAAGGCACACTAGCGTAACTATGTGGATATGAATATGATCTTTATCAGATAGAGATGTGGGAATCTCACCTAGGCATCAAAGACATATAGGTCATGATGAATAATGTAGTGAGATCACCTAAATTTGTTATAGTGAGATTATGCTTGTATCAAGACACATGAAAGTCAGGATAGCTAAAAGCATGCACTCGCAAAACAGTCAAGGATAATACCTTGTCAATCCATAGTGTCAAGTAGGACCAACATAAATGCTTATGACAGTTAGGATCAACAAAATATACCCACAAGCAGATAAAGAAAGAAAACATGTTCTCATTCCCTCAGTCTTCTAGCTATGCATCATCGAAAACTTCTCAGGGAGAGATCACTCATCAAAGAAATCCTCATAAACAGCACACAAAGAAAAAAATTAAGTCATCATATCGCCATCGAGTTAATTGTTTAAGTGTGTGTGTTGGTCATAGAGTTAGACTCTGAGTATCACATTTGCACATGAGCATTATCGCATTATACTTAGACTATAGGCAAGACATCTAATAAGTGTTAAGAAACACTCGACGCAAGGGTAGTGTTGAAAAACACTATTTGGGGTGGTGTTGAAAAACACCTGTTGTGAAATGTCCCCAAGAGACAAACGCACCTAAAAGACCAATGCTAATAGTTATGCCCCCTAGACAAAGACAAAGACCAATTCCAGACTAAGCCAAATAAGGTCAAGGCATGATGGGAAGTGGCTAAGTGTCGAGGATGCATGCTAACAAATAGGGGTGCAAAGGCCTCAAGTAGCGCCTGTTTCCAGGTTTTCACCACTTGGAATCTTTTTTCATTTTTTAATTTTTTTAGATTTTTGCTACCAAGGTGCCTATTGCTAGGTTTTCACCAAGGCACTTTTTTTTAAAAAAAAAAATTTTAAATTTTTTTTTGTATTTTCTTCAGGACTTTATATGCTTTTTAGGATTTTTTCAGCATCATATATCAATCAATTTTTTTTGGAATTTTTTCAGGATCATAAAGTATGTACAAAGGATGCCCCCAGACAGAATGGGCATCAAGGATAGAACTTCTTGAGGTGTACAATGTTGATGGGATCAGGGAGCTATTCTCCATCAGGGTCTGACAGTAAATACGCACCAGTACCAAAAGTAGTTGTAATAACATATGGTCCAAGCCAGTTAGGTTCAATCTTGCCCTTTTGCTCTCTGTGTTGTTGGTTCTTAGGGTTCTCTCGCAAAACAAGATCACCTATTTGAAATTTTCTAGGGTGAACTTTCTTGTTGAATGCCTTGGACATACACTTCTGATACACTCTCATATGATCAAAGGAAGCCTTACGCTTCTCATCTAGAAGTTCTAGTTCCTATAACCTCATGGCGCGGTAATCCTCATCTGTAATCAAACTTTTGAGTGAGACTCTAAGTGATGGTATCTCAACTTCTAAAGGCAATATTGCTTCAGTGCCATAGGTGAGAGAGAAAGGAGTGGCTCCTGTAGGTGTTCGAATGCTTGTTCTGTAAGCCCATAGTGCTGGATTGATTTGTAAGTGCCAATCCCTACCATTCTTGTGCACTGTTCTATGAAGAATCTTAAGAATGGTTTTGTTAGAAGCTTCTGCCTGTCCTTTTCCCTGTGGAAAATAGATGGAGGACCAATGTTGCTTGATTTTAAACTTTTTGCATAGGTTCTTTAGGTCCTTATTCTTAAATTGACCTCCATTGTCAGTAATGATCTCAGAAGGCACTCCAAATTGGCAAATGATATGATTCAAGATGAACAAAGAAATGGTCCTTCCTGAAGCAACAGAAAGTGGCACAACTTCCACCCATTTTATGAAGTAGTCAGTGGTAGTAATAATGAACTTGTGTCCACCTGATGAGTTGGGATGAATCTGCCCAACCAGATCAAAGGCCCAGCGCTGAAATGGCCAATGAGAAACAGAAGGGATCAGCTCCCTACCTGGAGCATGAATCAGGTTTCCATGTTTCTGATATTTTTCACATGACTTAGCAAAGGTGACTGCATCTATCTGCATTGTGGGCCAATAATATCCCACCCTAAGCAACCTTCGAGCCATGGCAAGACCATTAGAATGTCCACCACAAATGCCCTCATGGATGTCAACTAACGCTTGGTTGGATTCCTCCTTTTCCAAGCACCTAAGGAGTGTCCCATCTAAACCCCTCCTATATAAATCACCAGAGATGAGGGTGTGGTGAGAGGCATTACGGATGAGGTTTCGGTGTTCAGAGCGGTTGAATGTGTCGAGGATGATGCCATCATGAAGATATGAATAGATAGCACCATATCGGAAAGACTCGTGTGTGATAATGGCACAAATGACATGGCTTTCAGACGAGTCAAAGATGGGATGGTGTAGCTCTTCCACCAGTAATTCAAATCTAGATTCATGTGTCTCCAACTGAAGAAGTGAAGCTAATGTGGCCATGGCATCTGCAGTTTTGTTCTCTATCCTAGGGATCTGTTGAAACGTCACAAAGGTGAAATAGCATCTCAAAGAATCAACCATCTTTTTATAGGGTATCAATTTGTCATCTTTGGTTTGATACTCTTCATTGACTTGGTTGATGATTAGCTAGGAATCCCCAAAGACATGTAACTCTGTGATGTTCCATTCTATAGCCATTCTCAAGCCATTAGTTAAAGCTTCATATTCTACAATATTATTGGTACATGGGAATAATAGTTTGTAAGACTTCGGAATGTTGTACCCATGTGGAGAAACAAATAACACTCCATCACCTGATCTATTTTGCATGCGGGAACCATCAAAGAACATTGTCCAAGTGCGAGTAGTTGTATACAAGATGTGTTCATCTGGGAATTCCACTTGGACTAGCATACTATCCTAGATTGGAAAATCAGCTAATTGGTCGGTAATAGCTTGCCCTTTTATTGCCTTCCTTTCAACGTACTCTATGTCAAATTCAGTGAGGACCATCATCCATTTAGCAAGTCTACCCGTCAGGGCAGCCTTGCTAAGCAAATATTTAAGGGGATCAATTTTGGCAATCAAATGTATGGTATGAGCAAGCATGTAGTGGGGCAACTTTTGAGAAGAAAACACCACCGCAAGACAAGACTTCTCAATATTATTGTAATTGATCTCATAGGAGACTAGAGTACAGCTGATATAGTATATGGCCCGTTCTTTCCTAGTATCATCTGTTTGAGCCAATAATGCCCCCAGGGAAGTGTCTGTAGCTGAAATATATAGGATCAATGGTTTCCCTGGAATAGGAGGCATTAGGATCGGAGGATTGGCCAAGTATTGTTTGATCTGATCTAGGCTCTTTTGACAATCCTCGTTCCAAACACAAGAAGCACCCTTATGCAATGTCTTGTTGAAGGGTTGCGCTCTATCTGCAAGCTGAGAAATAAACTGCCTAATTGATTGAAGACATCCTTGAAGACTTCTCATTTGGCTGATATTCCGAGGAGGTGGCATATCTAATATTTCTTGGACCTTTTCGGGGTCAACCTTGATACCTTTTGCTGATATTATGAATCCTAAAAGTTTACCTGAGGTGATGCCAAATGCGCACTTCTTTGGATTCAATCTGAGTTGAAATTGTTCCATACGATCTAGAATTACTTCCAGATCATTGAGGTGTGTGTCCCTTTTTCTTGATTTTGCCAGGGTATCATCCACATAATCTTCCATATTTTTGTGCATCATATCATGAAAGATAGTTGTCATAGCTCTTTGGTAGGTTGCTCCTGCATTCTTTAACCCGAATGGCATGACATTCCAGTAATAGGTTCCCCATGCACATGTGAATGCTATTTTCTCTTGGTCTTCAGGAGCTATTTTGATTTGATTATACCTGGAGAAACCATCCATTAGAGAATATATGTCATAGCCCGCCATCATGTCCACTATCATGTCAATGTTTGGAAGTGGAAAATCGTCCTTTGGGCATGCTTTGTTTAAATCTCTAAAATCTGTGCAGACACGAATGGACCCATCATGTTTGGAGACAGGTACTATGTTTGAGATCCATTCTGCATAATCGATGGCTCTAATAAATCCAGCTCTCAAAAGTTTTTCTAATTCCCCTTTGACAAGTAGAGCTACATGTGGATGCATTTTTCTTAATCTCTATTTTACTGGCTTGACTCCTGGAGCTATGGATAAGTGATGCATTATGAGATTCGTGTCAAGCCCTGGCATGTCTGAGTAGGTCCATGCAAAAAAAAATTATTTTTTTTGTAAAAACTGTACATATGCCTTGGTCTCTTCCTCTGATAAAGACTGAGCAAGATGGACTATCTGAGGATTTTCTTCTGTGTTTAAATTGACTGGCTTTGTTGGTTCAATCAATATTGATGATCTATCCTAGAAATAACTCGGCAAGTTATTAAGTACCCCATCCTTAGGTGCCTCAAAGAGGTTTTCACCTTCGGGTACGTCATTTCTTTTTACTATTTTTGGTTCTGACACCGCCACAAAGTGGTTTTCGCCATCAGACCTATTTTTCTTTTTCGCTTTTATTTTGAGACTGAGGTACTTAATATCAGGCTCTGTCATGCTGGTTGTTGGTTCATTGGTGGAAGAAGCCACGGGTTCAAGAGCATTCAGGTAGCAGGCAATTTCGTAATCATTGTGGAAGGTGAGGAATGTGGGCTCTTGATGGTGCTGAGACCAGTCAATTAGGTCAAAGTGAACAAGGGGTAAGTCAATGGCGGGTTCGATGTTGTTTATGCAAAAGTGTCATCTCTAGTGACCATATAATCGGAGTTCATCAAGTCTTCTCCTAAGATACCCGAATTAGGACTCATCCTATCAAACAAAGCGTCGTCCAGTAAGGCGATTTGAGGAGGGCAATCCTCTAGTCCGACACTAGGATCATTAGTCGCATCGGGTTGGGTACTATAGGCATGGATAATATCCACGTCCAGATCGATTGTTGCATCTGAAAGTGAGTGCCATTCATATTCATGGGAGTCTATCTCTGAGTCATCATTTAGGCCTCGTGATGTAGAAGCCTCAAGGTTAGGAAGGGTTTTCCCCTCTCTAGTGCTAGTATTGGTACTATTCGTCGCAGCTAGGACAATAACACTTTCCTTTGTCGGTCTAGCAGTCACACAGTCACTATCTGTCGTAGCTGGGATAGTAGGACTATCAAGCATCAAATCTGTGGAATCTCCCCAAAGGAGATTCGTTGAGGGCACCCAATCATCAGACACATTTTGTTGGTTGGAAAGATCAGGTGTATAATCTGCATCACTGTCACTGTCCGTCGCAGCTGGGACAGGGACACCTTTCTTCTTCTTATTCTCAAAACCTAAGCCAATCGTGGACTTGTTCTTTCGTCTGAAGAGAGCATGATCAAGAGGCTCAGCTTTAGCATTCAGCCTATGACTAAGGGGACCATATCCTGGGTAACCCATATTCTTAACCATTGTGTATCCTTTCCCATAAGCTTCAGGTGGAGGAGCAAAATTCTCGTTATGTTTGTATTTCTCCTCGTGATAGATCCAGTCCCTTATAGCAACTTCCTCTTTCTCTTCCTGAATGGGGACCGAAGACTCAACAAATTTCCCAAATAATGTCATTGTTGATGATGAAGGCTTCACATTTGGGGATGGTCTCCCATAAGACCTAGGAGAGATTGGCATGTTTGTAAAAGAATCAATCTTATAATCTCCCATCCCAAGATCCATGGTCTTGAACTTCTACTTGCATTGTTCAAGTGAACTACTAGGACTGTCAGCTTCCCTATTCAAAGGTACATGTGATCCCACAGAAATGTTATTAACTGATAAAGCACTATCTCCAGGGATGCAAATTTCTACACCGTTATGGGGAAACTTTACACACTGGTGATATGTTGATGGGACTGCCTGCATTTCGTGAATCCATGGCCTACCTAGCAAAATGTTGTAGGCTAGAGGTCCAACATCAACAATTTGAAATAATATATCTTTTTCTATGGGACCAATGCGAATAGGCAAAACAGCCAATCCCTTAGAACTTCTTTCTACTTCGTCATATGCTTTGATTGTGATCCTTTTCTTTGTTTCAATGACGTTCTCAGAATATCCTAGAGCTAGCAACAAACTCAGGGTACAAATATTGAGCTCCGCACCCCCATCTATCAGTACACGCCTAACACGGGTTTTATGAATCATGACTTCGATGTGTAAGGCCAAGTTATGTGGGTGACTGATGGATTTGTCATCTTCTTCAGAGAAGGTGAGGTAATGAGGGCTAGCCAAATGGTTGACCATGTTTTGGAATTGGTCAATATCTAAGTTGTTAGGGACATTGGCTGCTCGCAAAGCATCCTCAAGGATGCACTTGTGCTTAGGAGATAATTCTAAAAGCTCAAAAATGGATATCTGTGCGGGTGTACGTTGTAGCTGGTCAATAAGATTATAATTAGAATCAGGACCAATGGCAGATTTGGGAGGAGCACCTTTAGACACGGGCTGTTTAGACTTGCTAGTGCTAGGACCTCTAATGATAATGGGCGCTTGGGCCTGGCCCCTAGTGACAGCATTGAGGGATTGGGGCATTCTTTGTGAGTGAGGGCCTCTTATCACCACAGCGGGTCTTTCATCAGTCATAGGAGTTGAGTCCACATTATGTCCATAGGGATCTTTCCCTCTCATCATGTTGACACTATCATCCACAACTTCAAGCATGTTAATAACGTTCTCCGCATTTGTGTAGGTATAGTTGATAGCCGCCTTGCCATTCTTATTGTTAGAATTCTCTCCTTTCTCATATTTGGGCAAGGGCTCTTTAAAGGCTTTATGATCTGCATTAGTGGTTAACCCATCGACTTGTAATTGTCCTTTCTCAATAAGGTCTTGGACAAGATGCTTGAGTTTAAAAAAAATTTCTATGTCGTGTCCAATCCCATTATGGAAAATGAAAAAAGCCTTAGCATCCCACCAATGAGGTAATGGATCCGGTATGCGATGTTTTGTAGGATCCTGTGGGTGTGCCAAATTATGAGCAACTAATGTCTTAAAAATATCTGCGTAAGATTCTCCCAATTTGGTAAATTGTCTTTTCTCCATTTTAGATCTCTTTTGATACTTAGGTTTGTCTTGTTGTGTTGAAGACGTTTGCAACTTCATAGCTTGAACTGCATGAGAGAGGTTAACAACTCCTTCATTTTTGACCTGAGATGAGTGAACAACTCCGTCATTGACCACTTGCTTGTTTTTGTTCCAATAGGAGTTCCTTTTGTCCCTGTTACCATTAGTATTGTTGTTTTGGCTATTGTTGTTATTTGTTGGTTTAGCCAAAATTCCTTGTTCTTTTAGGACATCCTCAATGCGACATGCCACCTCTACCATAGTATCAAAAGAATTAAATGGGATTTTCTTGGCTTCATATCTTAGTTCTGGTATTAGATTGTTCACAATGATATCAATTCTCTCCTCTTCAGGGATTGTCCTTGGGTATTTCGAACACAATCGCCTCCATCGTTGTAAAAATGTGACAAAAGATTCCCCTTGATTTTGCTTAAGTTTACACAAATCAAGCATTGTGACCAACCTCGATAAGTTGTAAGCAAAATGCTGAACAAATCTTTGGACAAGTTCTTTAAATGTCTTTACTGGAGGGGAAAGGTTGGTGAACCACTCCATGGCTTGACCTTTTAAACTCCTTGGGAATAATCTCATCAAGTAGGAGTCTTCATGGTGAAAGGAAAAGCTCATTATGTAGAACTATCGAACATGGTCGTGAGGGTCACCAGTGCCATCATATTTGTCGTATGTTGGGAATTCAACTTTCTTAGGGAATTCTACCATCACCACACTTTTGTCAATGGGGTTAGGACATATGGAGTCCAAATGAAATGTGCTCTTGGGAGCCTTCATCCTGTCTATATCTTTTTGCATTTGTAAGATCACCTCATCAGTTGAAGGATTCTGTTTCTTGATCTTTTGGTGAACATCAAAATTATATGGAACTTTAGCGCCTTTGTTGATAAGACTTTCTAAAAATTGGTCTTTGTTTTGTTCCACATATTGCTCCACATATGCTTGAAAGGACAGTTCTTGTTGCATAGTCATGAAGTCCATATGATCAAATTTAGCATAACTGCCTCCATGTTGTGAGCCATGATGCGCTCGTTGGGAGGGTTGCTTTGAATGTCTATGAGATGACTGTCTCCTATGATGGTCATATCTTGAAGCCCTTCTTCCTCTAGGACTCGGGGATCGTGAGGGTGTCCTTGATCTTCTTCTAGGGCTAGGGGAAGGGGTAGATGGGGGCGAGTTGGTCCCACTATTGGCTCCCCTCCCGTTAAATCAGCTTTGGAGTTGTTGTGCATAGAGTCTATCTTCTTCTTCTTGGGCGACTCATTTCTGTATATCCAACAATGCACGTTCTTCTTCCTCTAGTTGTCTGAATTTTTCCTTTTTAGCAGCCTGTTCATCTAAGTAGGCTTGCTTCTCTCTCTCAATGCTTCTCAATCTTGTATTTGCATATCAAGAGGTGTCTTTAAGTGGGGAGGTTTGTCTCGAATGCCTCATTGCATTGGCTGCGTTGATGTGGTGATCACTAGATTCATTGTTCTGGTCTTCGTGTTGTGACCCTGAATCTGAGTGAGCTTGCTTATGATGTCTTTCAGCTCGTTGATGAGCATCAAAATACCTCACATTGTTGGGAGGTGACCCAGGTGGACTAGCATGAGAAGAACCACCATACTCTCTTCTGTGTCGTTGGAAGATATCCTCAAGAGTTTGATTCATGGCTTCTCTTTGTTGTCAGGTGAAAGTGTAACTCATGTCCATACTTGATGAAAGTGGTACAAAAGAGGTGCTCACTTCACTAGGATTAGCTCCTAGATTAAAACAAACCTCAGATTTACTCTTAGGGGATTGGTCAAAAAGGGGTCCTTTTCCCTTAGGTTGTCGACGAGTCTTGACGGGTGGTAACTGGTTAAAGGCAACAGGGGGTTGCTTCCCTTGATTAACTTGGTACCTTGTCGTAACTGACATGAAAGAGAGATACTCTCAATGATAAGGTGACCTTTCAAAGTGTCAACGCCAAACTAGGATAATCAAAGTCCTCTATTGTCCAAAGAGAAATGAAAAGAAAAAAAGGGCTTTACCAACACTGTCAAAGAGGTGCTTCAAATCAAAGGGTGACTACCCTTGCACTTTTGAATCAGGAGGTTGGACTAGGCCAAAAGATAATTGAAATTGAGATGAAAATGAAAGTGATTTGGATAATAAGAGTACTAAAATTTTCTCAGAATGAAGCTAACAATTTTAAAGATGAACCTTGGCACCAAGAATGGCCTTCTAACTTGACAATTTTTCCAAAGTGATTTTGTAAATCAAATGATGCTATCCCAGAGGACTAAAAACCAAAAATTTGGAGTCAAGACAGATCTCAAACGTCAGGGTGAGAAGCCTGCTCTAAGACCTAGCCTGATTAACAGCAACTGAAATTGACCAAAATTTAAGCACGGCAAAAATAAACTAGGTGATATACTCCAGGCTACTGGGGTGATAAACCTATAACCGTGCAATACTTCGCCCGAAGCCAGGTGATACTGCTTAATACTAGTGGGTGATATACTCCAGGCAGGTCGGGCGATAGTCCGTCAGGGGTGAGCTATCGCACGATATTTCTCTTCAAAGCGGGCGATATTTCTAGCAAGCACAAAGTATCGCGCGATACTTCACTTTACAAGGCGTGATACTATTGCAGAATTGTTTAAATCTTGACCAGATTTGTGCAAAATTTGTGTTTTTAGGTCTGTTTGGTCAAAATTTCCAGTCTGAGGGTTGATGTTTTCGATTTCAGTCACAATATCAGCAGAATTTGGGCAGGTTTGCAAACAGTAAGGGATCAAAACATGGTCTCAAACACTTGAAACAAGGGCAAAAGCAACCTTGCCAAGACAAGCACTTGTGATATCAGAATTGAAACAACACCCTATAAATGCTACCGATTGTTTGTATGTAAGAACGTTTGCACTGGTATCACACAATCGAAGACACTTCAAGCAAATCTATCCTAAAAATTTAAGGCTCAATACTTACCAACTTAGCCCACAACTTGATGCCCCCTCACCTCACACCAAGTGGTTACCCACAAGAGATGTTGGCTTTGTCATAGAAATGTTAAATGACACAACCAAAGGGACACATATGGTGAGTATCTTAAGGTGATCTGGATAAACCACTTGGATCAATCCTTGCACTAAGAAGATAAGCGGCTAAAAGAAGGTGGCTTCTATCTAATGGTTCTTAATAAGGATTTCCGTTCACAACACCCCTCTTGCTCCTCATAAAAGGACTAGGACCTCACGGCCTCAAGAGTACCTTAAGCATTCTTGTTCAATGTTTTCCCCATGGTCACAATCCCATGAGCTACTCACATCAAACTAAGACAAGTGTTATGTCTACCAAGGTTTTTGGTGTCCTTGATAGCCTTGAGATTATAGTGAGTTGGAATCACTTGCCACCAAGGAAAATGATGACAAGGTTGTCCCCACTTGAGTCATTCCTCGTGATTGCTCAAGAGTAGGCCTGCTAAAGGATCCTAAACTAAATAAAAATGGATTAACTCTTGAGGTTCAAGGTTTTTGATTCACTACAAGGGTAAAGAGCATACTCCCCTATCTCAAAAATCTCTCCCAAACACACCAAGCAAAGAGATTCAATTACTCCCTTGCTTCCAAAACTTTAAGATGGGTCAAGATTTTTTGATTCACCTAAAGGTGAAGAGCATACTTCTCCTACCACCTCAAGATCCCTTTCACAAGGTATTAAGATTCTTAATACAATTAGTGAATGCCACACTTGAAAGGAAAGCAAATAAATAAGCAAAAAAAAAAATTTTGTTTTTATGCTTGGGCAGCCCTGCAAAAACTGTTAGTAGCCCTTTTTGACATGCGTTTTTAGCAATTTTCAAGCAAATGAGAGCACCTACAAACACAACTTGTTAGACCCACAAGGTTAGCAAAATCACAATCCAAATGTAAACATGCAATAAACTGCTAAATTTAAGCTAAAAGATGCGGGTTAGACCTATCTAAACACAGCAAGACAAAATAGCAAGCTAAAATAATCAAATTCGGACAAGCAAACTGGAAACACAAGTCTCTGTCAGACCAGGCGATATTTCTCAGACTTCACAGTATCGTGCGATACAGTTTCCTATAGTCGGGCGATATTTCTCAGTCACGCGATATTTCTCACTATGGGCGGGCGATACTTCGCCCGATAACAGGCGATAATTCTCAGTACTGGCGGGTGATTCTTCTTTCGCGCGAAGTGTCGCACCGCTATACAAAGGTATATCGTGCGATATTTCTGAGAAGTATTGCATGATACTCTGAGACAGAAAACCAGAGACTGAAAATCAAACCGAAAATTGACAAAAATTTTGACAGAAAATGCAGAATTAAAGGGACAAAGCTAATCTACTCTGCCCCACGGTGGGCGCCAAAAATGTACACACTAAAATGGTGCACTTCTATGAACCATTGCATGCAAGGTTGCTCAAGAATGAGGCCTCACAAAGTGGCTCATAGCTCTTTATGCATGGAGTTGCAAGGGACTATGATGTGTTTGCTCTCAGCTAGAGCTACAAGCTTGTGACCTTGCTAGTCAACCATACAATGAGAGATTCAAGTGAAGACAAGGGCAACAATGCCAATATCTCCAAGAATCCAAATATGCAATGCAATGCACGCTAAGAATGAGAATGCAAATGTGCAAGCTATGCTATGAAAATGGAAGTACAAACTAAGCTATGAAATGGAAATAACAATGTGTTACAACCCTTCCTATTAAGCTAGATGAGTTAAATCTATTGCATAAAAGGAAATCTACACTAAGAATGCCATTATTATGCAACTATGAAAGCAAATATGAACTAGATGATGAAAGCAACAAGTCTTCAATGTCTTCAAACTCCAAATACACCTAAAACCTGCAGCATAACATTAGCATAAAAACATGAGATATGCAAATGAAGGAGAGAGCTCTCCTTTTATAAGAAATGAGGTGAAATGGACCATGGAGATTAAGAGGCAAAAAGTCTTAATCAGCGGTGGAGGTTGAAAGAGGAGCAATCCATGTGCACAAGTATCCTCCAATAGGAAAATAAGAGTTGACTTTATGTCCATATGAGACAAAAAGTGCTTTTCTCCTTTTTATAAAATAGGAATAATGCTTTATTTGTGCAACTTAGGATAAGAAGGAAAGGTGGGCTTTTTATTTAAAAAGGGGAGGAAATATTCCTTTTAAATAAATAAAGACTTAGGATAAATGGTTAGCCCATAGGATAAAAATCCAATATATGATCAAAATTAAGACTTGATCAAGAAATTAATAATGTTGAAAATATTGATTATTGATAAAACTGATTCAGGATTGATAAATTGAATAAATGGGGCCCAAAGTCTAGGTGACCATTTTTGGGTGCATACATATAGGACTATGCAAAATTTATTTGTGTCTTGTGAAGAAACTCAATCATATCTTTCCTTTCTTTCTCATTGAGTGATGATGCTATGTATGTGATCTTAGGATTATCTATAGTGCCAAGATTGACCTCTATTGTATCTTCAAGTAAACTTCTCCCTCCTCTAGTGCCTTAGAAAGGTTTTCACTAGAGGATGCATCCTTTATTTTCTCTTTTTCTTCGCACACAATACTATCACATGCAATTACATCTTGTTATTACATGTAATCTGTCAAATAAAAATTACAAATACATGATGAAAATATTCTAGGTGTCTAACAAGACACGACCCCTATTACATCATCCATTGTTGGTCTTCACACTGCTACAAAGATGCTTTACGATTGATGTGCTCAGATTTGGTGGAAGCATCTTGATATGGACCAGGAACTTGCATCATTGCCCATTCTGTAGTATAATAGTGGTTGTTTCTTGAAAATCACATTTATTTATTTCCATCTGTCTTGAAAACATTCTATGCATGTAATCATTCATTCACCTCATTGTAGGCTCCATTATGTGCTCGTTCTTGCCTCGAGTCCCTCTTTCTTTTGTGCACGTATGGGGTTATGCATTTTGTCCTTCTTAAGTTTCCATAAAAAGCCATAACATGGTATTTTAAGCTCAAAATTTGTAGATCTGGAAGAGTATGTCTATACGATATAAGTGGAATGCCTTTGAGAAATAAAGGATGAAAGATTTTAGGCAAAATGAACTCTTTATTTGAGGGAAAAACTCAAAAATAAGATTTTCAAAGGGGATTGCATATGTAGACAACAAGCTTTATGTGTGGAAAATGGGCAACATAACATCTACTTTAATTAATTATTACATTTTCATAATAAGCAAGTGTACAAACAACCACCATCATGAGTTTTAAGTCACATGACAATGATATAACAAGCGTGGATGAAGTGTGTGCAAGTGTGAAGGTAGAATTTTTGGATGCAAAAGCATGTGATAAAGTGAGATCTCTTTCTTTGATGATTTCTTTCAAGAACAATATTTTTAATCTCGACTGCATATACAAGTAAGGTGGAGTACTTGCATATGAAACTTAGAGAATTTAGATGGAAGATAGAAGGAGCACATCATATACATCATGCAAATTTGAAAATGGAAATGAAATGATTTCTAAGAACAAAAGAATAAACATATATACAACATAGCCCTATGAAATTGACAAAGACCTTACCTCTTTCCCTCATGAAGTAAAGGAAGAAGTCTCTTTAGTCTATTATACAAAATCTAAAAAATGAATCCAATAAGAATTTTGGATTCAGAAATATTGCATGAATGAGACTTAATAGATTTTGAATCTTGAGTCAATCCTTGCAAAATGAATGCATTTTTTAGTCAAAATCTATTGCTTGCCAAGTGTGGGAAGTTAGAGGATTAAAATACATGCAAATAGAAACCATATTAACTAAATCAAATGATGTGAAATGGCAACCAAAAATGACGCCTAGGGCATCAAAACAACTCGGAAAGAATGATAAAGAAGCTGCAAATGAAATGTAATGCCCAAGAACTCGCCTCAAAGGTAAAATATTTGGTTTTGATGAAAAGAAAAGTGGTCAAATATGGGTCATTAAGCAAAAATGAGCCCTACATGGGCTATTTGGGAAGAAAAACACATTCAAAATGATGTGTTTTGTACCCAAGATCGTTGTCTATGTATTTGCAGCCAAAACACCTAGTGCTAGAAGCAAAATGTGGATTTTGAACTCCAAAACATATGCAATCAAACTCCCAAAAGATGCCCTACTTCAAATGCCTAGGTCAAGGGTAGGAAAACATTTTTTTAGAGAGCAAAACACATGCTTTCCACTCCAAAATTGCTGCCCTTGATCACTTGATGTCCAACAATGAATGCAAAGGAGAAAAACATGTTTTTCCAAACCAAAAATATATATTTTTAACCCAAAAATTGGCGCCCTTGAGCTTTGGAAACCAAAACGCATGCAAAAATCAGTAATGACGTTCTTTTCTTGGCCCAAAACACATGCTTTTGTGATGAAAATTGTCACCATGTTTTTTTTAATCAAAATGCCTCTATTGGAGAAGTTATAACAGGTTTTTGGAGGGAAATAACACACATTTTTACCTTTTAAAACTCAAATGCACATAAAACATATGTTATTGGGTTAAAAATCCCCATCTTTATGCTTTTAAGTCATTACTCAAGTTAAAATAAATAATAATGGGTTTTTAAAATGCAATAACATGTGTTATTGGGTTAAAATTCCCCACTATAAAGTCTTTTAATTTAAAAGATTTATAATAACGGGCTTTTTATATGCAAACGCATTTAAAAAACCCACTTACACATGTTAAGTTACATGTTTTTAATTTAAAACATGCATTTGCATTTAAAAAGTTCACTTTTGTGCATTTGGGACTTATCATTCATTGATAATAAGTTTTAGAAAGTGATTTGCATGTGGATGATATGCAATTTGTAATAAAAAACCCCACCTTTGTGCATTTAAAGTGTCTCATGTAATTATTTTTAATATGTAACTATAGTTTTCAATAAAGTAACATGAAAATAGAGTAGAAAAAGTCATTTTCATTAAAACATTAAAAACTATGGTCAAATTAACTCAGAATGAGCTAAAATTTGACAATGGGGGTCAAAATCCACTTTACATATTAATAATAATTTAATTTCATGCAATTATCAATAAAAAACTCACCTTTGGAGGAGTTTTTAATAAGACGTGTTGTCAGTCTAAAAAACCCCACCTTTTTCTTTATAACTTGAGCTAGACAACTCCGTTTGAGGCCTAAGATAGCTCGAAATGAGCGAAATTCTAAGGGCTATTAACCTAAGGGAAAAACAAGATTAAAAAATACTTACAAAAAAGAGAAACATGAAGAATAAAGTTGAAGATTGGCAAAATCAAATACGTGCAGTTAGAGAAGAAAAATTTATTCTAACAAGTATATAGGGGGATTAACTGGATAGAAACCTTAAAAAAGAATGCATAAATAACACTACATAAAGTACAATTCAAGGATGATGAACTGCCTTCATGATGCGTTATCAATGCATTGAAACATAGAGGATACACTTACGAATCCATGAGAAAATTGCTTAGGGTTGCCATAATTTTGTGATGTCAAAATTGAGGACAATAATATGTATATATATGTATGTGTGTGTATATATGTGTGTGTGTGTGTGTGTGTGTTAATATGATTTAGAACAACAGAGAGGGGGGGTGAATCAGTTGTTCTCAGGTCCAGATGTATAAATTAAACTTTTAAACACTTCAACAACTTAGATCTAACAACCAACAGCTACTCGGTCATTACAGAATGTATATCAGAAACATATAACAATGCAGTCCACTATCCAACAGTATTTAATTTGCAAAACATAGAAATGTTCAAACCTAAACATTGACACAAGTATTGACACCAGGATTTATAGTGGAAACCCAATTTGGGAAAAACCACTTTGTAACATGCTACTGATATTTTCACTCTTCTAAAGTGAGCTATGTGAAAAGCCAACCCTATCAAAGGTTTACAAACACACTGCTAGGTGTGACCCTGTTAAAGGATTTCAACCACCCTATTAGGAGTGTGCCTTGTTAGAGGACTTAAGTACATTCCATTAGAATGCAACCTTGATTAAAGGATTTATACAATGACTGGTAGGTCAACCTTGATTAAAGGATTTACACTGATACAATGGTTAGAAAGTAACAATAGTTTTTGATCTAAAAACATACAACTCACTTTGCAAATAATAGATCTAATTCTTACATATATATGATGGCTTACTGACTAAGATCCATTTCCATTTCCATCACTGATCTACTCAAAAATCCCTTCAAGCAATCACAACTCCTTCTCCTTCAGCCTTTTCTACTTATTCAATCAATAATAACAACAAATCCAACATATTGCTTCAACCTCACACTTAGGTTTCCTTAATACCTCTTCGATAGGTAGATCCATCTTTTGTCGCTTAATCTCCTCTGTAGATCTTAGGGTTAGGTCAGATTCATCGAATCCTTCCAATATTATGTTCTTCATCCATCCTTCTAGAAACATCTTTAATCTCTTTATGGAATCATAATAAAATGGTTTATTGTGCATTAAATGCTCCATACATTCAATAAATAAAGTCAACATGATTTACATAATCCAAGAATTCAACTATGTTGGCTAAGAATCTGAATTCTTCCTCAAATGTAAATTACTGTCACTCGATCAATACTATGTTCAACTCCTCTGTCATCATTGCGTAACTCGGTCCTCACTCGAAACTATTTCCCTTGGCTAATGTTGTCTTCCTCGGTAATAAAATGATGTTAGGTCAACACTGAATTTACTCGACATATACTAGCTCAGTTGACACTAACATCACTCAGCATAAACTAGATTTCTTCATTTCTGCTCAGTTAAGCCTACTTGTTTAGTCTTGCTTCTCTCTTAGATAGACAATACATTATCTTATCATTGTGCCACATAATCAAGTACTCATTGAAGTATCAAATAACTCAACCTTTCTCTAGGTTCTATTGTTATCACCCTTTCCCTAATCCTTCTCAACAAACAAATAGATATAGTACTTTCTTAGATAGAAACAATCTTACCAATTAAGGTTTAACATCAATGACAATACAAAAATTGCTTCAATTGTATTTTCCAACAATCTCCCTCTTTGGCATTGATGGCAACACCATATGAATAACACATGATTCACCAACCAATCCAAAACTTTGTCACTTCATCAAAATCATTTATAATATCCTTAGCTTCATTATGATTTTGAATCACTTAGCCTTGCTTGCTTGACTGTCCACACAGTAACTTGCACTGAATCTTTTATGTGTTCCTTTCCTCTGAATCTCTCCCTCTTACTTGATCTTCCATGAAATATCACCATGTGTTTTCATCTTACTCATCTCCCTCTTTGACAATAATTCCAAAGCAACAACTAGAGCATCCATCTCTTAGATGTAGATGTCATCTTGTTAGTTCAGTAAAAATATTGCTCCCTCTGTCATCTTAGCTTATGACTGATTATCAGCTTTGTTGTAATTTTCACAACTCTAGACTACTCCTAAAGTGTGACCTTTTTTGCATCAATTTTTCAAATACTCTTTGCAACACATTTGATCCAGTGCTCCTAGCTTGACTAGGCAGCCTCAGTGAGGGGAAGAACCCCTAATTTGCCTCTCAGATATTCATGAGCTTCCTTAGGTAAGGCTTTGGTGAATATGTCTGCTAGTTGTTCCTTTGTATTTACATATTCTATTCTGACCTCTTTATCTTTTACAAATTCCCTCAAGTAATGATACTTGATGGAAATATGTTTAGTCTTTGTGTGCATCATTGGGTTCTTTGTGATGTGAGTGTTCCAAAGCTTGCTTGCACAACTAACTAAGAAGACCTTCCTTGTCTTCTTTTAGGAACCTAATCTCTTCTAGGTCCTTGTTAGGCTTATATGATTAACTAATTCCTAATCCAACTCTTCTCCAAGAATCTCACACCTTGTGCTTCACCTTGAAGGACTAACACCATGTAGTTTCTTCACTATTTGTACCCTCACTTAGAAAGCTCTAAGTGCCAATTGTTCACCATTCATGAAATTCATTGCGGGGGTGTCTATCATCATGGAAACATTCCATTTTCTCACATTTGGATCAATTTAGAAGGATCTTCAAGCCTTTCCTCATCGGGTTCAAGGCTTCACTTTGTGGAGGCCTAATTACGCATATTTCCTTGTAGCCTTTTGCAGAGACCTTTTGTCACTTATTTCCAAAAATTCTCAAAAAAATCACCAAAATAATTAGGGATTTGGATACCCTTTTGTATTTTACAAATTATTCTGCAAGTTTTGGACTCCTAGGCCATCCATACATAGGATTCCTATAATCTAGGCCCAATAGGGCTAAAAGACCTATTTCTTAGGACTAGTCTGAATACTGGTTAAAAACTCATTTTGATGGATTAGTATGACCACAATCCTCATAAAATGTTAGGATATGAATATATCCCATGTGTAACTATACTTTTTCTGTACTTTACCTCAATACCTTGCAAGAAAACTTCAATTCTTCTCCTTCAAACCACTAACCGGGCACTGTCTGCTCGCCTAGGCATTGGTACTAAAAATGGTTGCTCAAAACTCCATGACTCCTAATCCTAGATATGTATAGACTAATGAATCCCCTAACATATTCCTCTACCCTTAGGAAATTCCAATGGTTATATTTCATGGGGGAGCAATGAAATGACAGACTGGTCAGGATAGGACCAGGAAAACCTTCTAAACTAAAACAATTTGTTCAACACAAAAAAACACCTCAAATCAACTTGATATAAAAATGAAAAATTATTATAGAAGTCCTATGAACATGAAACAATCACTAAATCAAGACATTCAATCCATTACATATCACTGTCACATCAAAAATCTAAGGTTCTTCTCAAAAATAGAGTTGCAGAGCTATATTCACTAATCATAAACTTGTTACAATGATCTCTAACTTTGAGATTCAATCCTTCTATGAAATTAGATGCATTCCTCCATGTTTTTAGGCCTTTTGGTTAATCTCCCACTCCTACCTTTGAGGGGATCCAATGCTATCAAGTTGCATGCAACATTTTCCATTATTGCAAATGTTGTCATGACAACTTTGTAACAACATTTGGCATCTTTGTCATTATGCCATCTTCCTAACTCTTAGGACCTCTATCTCCTATATCTCAAGGAACCAACCTCATTAATGGCCTCATGGCATCTTTCTAACATCATTCATGTGTTTAAAACACATTTAAGACTCTAATCCGACGTTTAAGCTTCTTAAGACTTAGCAATTTAAAAGCTACTAACAATGACTATTTTGCTGACCTTAGTCCTAATGACTAACTCACCTAGTCCACAATGAAATGACCTTCTAAGGTCTAAAACAAACTCACACTACTCTGACTTGTCCAATGTCATATACAAGCCAAAACATCACAACTATGGAGGTTAGCCTAGGTGTGCTCCTGCACCATCCTCCCCAAAACAAAATAAAAAATTCAATCCACCCTTGGATTGAGTAAAGAGAGATCAATCCCCATCTTCTTAAACTCTGATTCTTTGACCCATACTGCATCAGCATTCGATTGACCATGCCTCTTTATCATATGTTCTTTGTACTCCTTGGTTCTAGTCTTCTTATAGACTCTAGTATCTAGTATACTACCAGCTTCCTTGATTGTAGCAATAGGTAGGTTGAGATCTTCCACATCTCTGATTACTTCACTGAGGCTTTGATCTATGTCTAGTGGTGGTCCTTTGTAATGAACCAGGTCTACAATATTAAAGATAGGGGATAGTCCACTATCTTCCAGTATCTCCACTCTAAAAGCATTATTACCATACTTTTCCAAGATAGGACAGGGACCTATCCTTCTCATCTCCAACTTGTGAGGGACTCCCTTTTGAAGTCTAGACTTATTTAGATTCACCATCACTAAGTCTCCCACATTGAACTGAACTTCTCTTCTACTCTCATCCACCTTAGTTTTATGCTTCATGGTCCTCTCTATCAAAGTCTTCTTGACTGTATCATGTATCTCCTGCATTGCATAAGAAAATTCATTGGCATATCCACTTCCCTTCACTCCATCCTTCAAGTCTCTTAGCTCATAGACTCCTCTAGGATGTAGTCCATATACTATCTCAAAGGGACTCTTCCCTATTGACCTGTTTATCATGTCATTATAGGCGTATTTGTAATACCCCAAAAATGAGCTATAAGTTCATTAATCTTCTATATCAACAATTCGAATGAAATTGACATAGAAGTCCTAATCTAAGGCACATCTAAACATCATCAAATCATAATTGATTATCTTAAATTCTGCATCGGGGAATATTCCTAGCAATATTCCTAATTATCTTAATTATCTTTAATTTAATAATTATTTGGCAATAAATCACATTTATCCTAAGTTTGATTAATTGAATATTTTCATATTTAATTAATTAGATTTAATATTTGCCACTTAATTGTTTAATTAAATTTAATTCTATCTATTATTAATTATATTATTTAAATTTTGACAATAAATACAAAATCTTATGAATAATTGATTAAATTCTTATTTAATTAATTAAAGCAAGTTGTCATTATTTAATAATATAGTTTTTAATAAAAGTTTGATTAAATGATTGATTAACCCATAAATCAATTGTTTTATTTTTAAAAGCAGTTAAGTTGGAAATAAATCACTTTATTATTAAATTAATTCATAAATAAAACATGCACAATCGTAAAAGCAGACAACTATCAATTATCAATTAAAGCTAAACTCTATTTTGAGTTAAACTCTGCTTTTGCATATTTTTGTGAATTAAATTATCTTTATTATCAGATAACTCAAAAATCAAGCTGAGTTAATCTGAGTGATTTATGGCTTTCTTCCATGCACCTCCAAAGCCCTGGATTTCTATAAATTAAAGGCTCAGCTATTCATAATTCATCTCTCAAATCCACCGAATCTCATATTTTTGCACAATCACGTTGGAGAATTGCAATTGGAAGGATAAAAGCTTATTGCAAATCAACATTATTGTGAGATCACTTTTGTTTTCATATCATTTTTCATTCTTATTGCATAGAAAATCCAAAAAAATAGCTTAATTGCATTCAATTCATATCTAGATCAATTGCATCCAAATCCTTCATTTAAGTGTCGTCTAGGTCACTGATCTCGATTACAATCTGAGAACATCGATCTCACACCTACTAGAAGGCAGTAGATCGCTTGGTTAGATTAGATTTCAATTTTGCATGATTTTTGCTAACCTCTAATGTTTTAGTGAAGTGTTGTGTCTACAGATCAGGTACAATTTTCACACACACATTTCTAGCGCCCACCGTGGGGCCCTAAAATGGGTTTCCAATTCAATTCTATCAATTTCTATCTTTTTCTCCTCAGTTTCTGTGCAGAAATATGATTTTTATTTTTTGTCCGTACAATCTTCGTACGAGTTTCTGACAAAAGTCATATGAGTTTGAACCCACTGTCGTACGACAGTTGACCGAGTATCATTTCATTAGGCACCCACTATCGTTTGGAGGCTGGATTATCATTTCATTAGACACCCAGTGTCGTACAAGTTTCTGGAATATCGTCTGGTAACAGACCCACTATCGTACGAGTTTTCAAACTATCATCTAGTAACAGACCCACTGTCATACGAGTTTTCAGACTGTCATCTGGTAACAGACCCATTGTCGTACGAGTTTTCAGACTGTCATTTGGTAATAGACCCACTGTCGTACAAGTTTCAACATCAAATTTCAATTGTCGTTTCATTTTTGCAGGTAGTTTGTCAGATTTGATTTTTAGATTTTGACTAATAGCTAATCTTAACAGTTGGAATTCTCTATTTTTTATTGACTCTTGCTGGTTTTGATTGGAAAAAGCATAAAGTTTGCTAAAATTAGGTAAAAATCTACTAAGCGTGTTGCGAGGATCTCAGGTATTCCACTTGTGCTAATAATATTTTGATTTGGGGCTTAAAATAAATCTCTCATGTGTCTAGCTTGGGTGATTCTTTTCATGCTTCTGTTCTACACACTTGCATAATTGATACTAGGTTGTGACCCCTTAAGGATTCATTAAGTAGTCTCAGATACTTGTGATTGATCTTGATTGCTATCTTGGGTTATTGGACTCGCTAATCCATTGGCCCCTCATTCTGCCCCGTGGTTGCAATCTTAGCACCATAAAGGGGAGGGGTCAACAGGACAGAAACGTTAAGTGTTCCACTTGGAAACCCTTTTGTGCTTTGAGGAACTCACTTGTTTTCTAAGTTGGGGACTCATTTTTAGCTTGTGTGAGGTGTTAAGTGTTCCACTTTGTGGACTCATCTCATATTCATTTTAAGCGTTAAGTGTTCCTCTTTCTGCTTTTTGGGTACTTTTGGTAGATTTGTTTTTGGAAACATACATCTGTGCTTAAATAGTAATTAGGCCCTATGAACACTATTCGTGATTCTTGAGAGATTGGATTTCTAGCGAAATCCTTCTTGACGATAGAATCCTTGTAGGTAGGGAGGATACTTAGTGCATTTCATATTCAACTTGGTTAGTGTGTCTTCTCTTATTGATCGATACATTCTCTCTCCAGAGAGGTTGATAAATCACGTGGGGTTGATATCATAGACCTTGGTGAGACAAACTTTGTCTTAGCATGTTAGATTAATCTACTTGCTTTGTTTGGGTTAAAAGTGAAGAGGCATCAAAACCTTGGATCTGGAGCCAAGTCCCCTTATGGTATCATACTGTGAGTCACCTTTATAGAGGGTTAACCGTAGCGGACAATCCCTTCACAAGGCAAACTGTGTTAACAGAATCTCAAGCGGTAATAGCCATTTTCACCATGGTAGTGACAGCCGCTATATAAATGTCCTTGTGGAAGAAATCTCCATGGGTATGGTTCATTGTTGGGTTGTCAGATCTCCCTAGCAGCTCTTGAAGATTAAGTTCTTGGACTGTGTCAAAACCCTGGTGCACCGGGATTGGAGTTCACCCCTTTGGATCATAAAAGTTGCAGAGTCAAACCATTACTAAAAACCCTAGCAAGGCCAAATTTTTATTTTCTAGGGTATATGTGCGTCATTGCAAAACATTTTTGGAACATACACAATTAGCACTTCTAAGGATTAGAACGAATAAGTCACTTGATTGTTCATGCGCAAGGTTGCTTTTGCCCTTGTTCATTATTTTCAGACATGCTTGAAATCACGTGCTTGCTATTTTGCATGATTTTTTATCTATTTGGTTACTGAAAATGAACAAATCTGGTATAATCTTCAAATCTAGACAGTACAATTTGCAAACAATCTAAATCTGAAAACCCTAAAATTTGCAAAAATTGACATAAAATCCTTTCTGGAGTCAAAAATCATTTCAGGAAGTCAAAAGTCATATGATTTTTTCCAAGTGTCATTTCATTACAACCCATCTAGCGTATGATTGAGTACCCAGTGTCGTACGAGTTTCCATGCCAGCAAATTCTCAAAGTCAAAATCTTGCAACTGTCGTATGAGATTTTCAACTGTCATTTCATTGCTACCCAACTATCGTATGAGTTTTGCAACTGTCGTTTCATTGCTACCCAACTGTCATATGAGTTTTTCAACTGTCATTTCATAGCATACCCACTGTCATACGAGTCTACAGAGTGTCATTTGGGAAATTTTTGAAAGTTGTCAAAAAATTGTCAAAATTGCCAGATATTTAGCTTTTTCAACCTAATTTCAGAATCTATCGAACGAATCACTGTGTCAAGAATAGAGCAATAGCCATTGAAAATCAATATACATGTCTCAAAGAATCAGTACACATGAGGAAGAAATTTTAATCACCACTATGATGAAGCAGCTGCAAGCTATACAAGTTGAACTTAACAATCTTAAGAAATAAAAGGAACCCAAAGAGTTCTCCATGGAATCTCTATACTTTTTTCCATTTGATAAAGACTTGTACATGTCACCATGCCCCCAGATAGAATATGAGCAATGTGACAATCCTTATGATACCTCTTCCACGGAGAGTGACACATCCATCTTTGGAGACTATGATGACTATGATGATGGACAATATAATGATACCTATGACACCTTTGTTCCTATGAGTCCTCCTCATCGTGTGTTCCTGCTTACTGGAAATGGGATGTCACATTGGATAGATCATGATGGTGATCCATATGATTCTGATTTTGAAAGAGACTTTGATGGCTTTTGTGGACAATACCTTGATTATGATCCATCTACTACTATTGAGGACTATAAAATGCATCGTGCTAGCTTGAAGCATCAATATTATAAGAATCCTTCTCCTAAGGACTCTCCTGCTGAAAATAAAGATTATCTTCTCAAGAAAGATCATGTTAATGTTGGATCTTTGTCTTGTGATGGTTCCCTTCCATCCCCTACTTCCTCCAATACCCGTACATTTCCTAAAGTTTTTGAGTCTTTCAAATCTTTCACAGAACCTTCATCCGACACAAGCCCTAATACTTTTCATATGATTCCCTATAGTTATCCTCCAGGGCTACCTCTTAAAGAAACTCAAACTAACCTTCACTTGGCTACAAATACTTTCAATAATAATAAACCTAAAGAGCCTAAGCCTTCATATGCTATAATGCCTACTTTAGCTAATCCTTCACCATCTCTTCTAAAGTCTTCCATACAATCCCAACATGCTTCCTTGTCCTTAGAAGTGGCTCCATGTCAAGAGGACTCTAAAAATGATGAAGAAAAGAACATAAAGAAAGATCAAGATCAAGAACCCTCCATGTCATCCAATCCCTTTCGTGATGTCTCTTATCTGCTTCATGGTTCTTTTGATCCTGCACCCCCTTTTTCATGCATTCCACCATGTATTAAGTCTTCTCTTAAACAAGATCAAGCTACTACTTCCAATGTTAAGCCTATTGAAAATTAAGAGAAAAATTATGCGCTTATGCTATCCAAAGATCCTTGTCAAGATCAAAGTCTTCCATCTTCTTATTCTACCACTCCATGTTCACTTCCACTTTCTACTCTTCCTAAGTATTTGCAAGCTTTGAACAATCCTATCAAAGAAGGTGCTCATATTCAAGATGTACTTGATTCTATTGAAAATTCTAATGCTCACTCTAAAGATGTTGATATCCTTGTTTGTCATATAGATGTTGATGAACTTATTGATTATCCTTTTGCATCTTCCACTTCCATCCTTGGACCTCCTCCACCACTACTAAGGACTTCACATCTTCCTTCCATATTGGGTCCTTATGTCCCTTCATTTTCCCCTCCTAACTCTCCTAATTAGTCATCTATCTTGGGTCCTTATGTCCCTCCATCTCCTATCTTTCCTCAAGATCAACATAGATGCATACCTTTGAATCTTTTTCATCCATCCACCCATCTACACTAGTCATATTATCCTTCTTCTTCCACACGTCCCAAGTCTTTTGGAAGTAACTTGAATGTTCAATACAAGAAAAAGAAGCAATACAAGAATCCATTAAAAAAAAAAGATCACCATGTCTCCTCTAAACGACATGGATGCATAAAGTCAAAAGAGATATCTAAGACGAAAACTACAAGACAAGTATGGGTTCCAAAATCCATCATTAAAGATATTCTCTCCAAATTACCAAAAAGAAATGAAAAGCCTATGGCTATATGGATTCCAAAGTCTCTCTTGAAAGAGTCTGGTGTTGAGCAAAAAGTGAAATTGACATTCAAGCTTCTAGAGGCTTCCACTTCATCTCCTTCCAAAAACATTCTTCCATTCCATGCACCTAAACCACAACCTCTGTTATCCATTCGCCATATTCCTTCACGTATTCCTTCATTCATGATTCCTCCATCCTCTCACCACCCTTCAAGGTACGTGTTGATGTTGAGCATGCCTTCCTTTCCATCTACCCTTTCACAATCCTTCCATGCATTATCCTTCTACCTTCTATCATTTTTCCTCATTTGCCTATTCCTCCTATCTTCCAACTTCACTCACTTTACATAAAACCTTATCCTCCATTTTTCTCTTCCATCTTCTTTTCCCTATCAAAATCTTTGAGCATATCATTTTGAATCCTTGGCATATCATGGTTTATCCTTTCAAGGAGCATTATCTAAAAAGCTTGCCTTCTTCTAAAAATAAAAATAAAAATAAAATTGAAAATGTGCCTTGGTGAAAACCTGGAAACAGGTGCCTCGGTAGCAAAAGTAAAGAGAAATCAATTCATCTTATGGTGAAAATCACTCCCTTGTGGCACCTTGGATAAGTACCATGATGAAAACCTAGCAATCTGGCATCATGCGTAGTTCTTCTACATATTTCATCCATTCCTTCTTCTCTCTTTGATCTTGACAATGTTGATCTATACACGAACATTTGGCTATCTTGTGAGCTATCTTATGATGAGCTTTCTTTCATTCCCTTCCTGTTTAGCCTTCATGTTTATTTTCCTCCATTCATTCTAGTCTTTCGCTATCATTTCCCCTTTGGTCTTGATCTAATACAAAAAGAAAGAAAGAGTAAAACACAGTGCTATGAAGCCTCTTAACATGTCTACTCCTTTGGACTACATCTTGTCCTTCTTTAGCATTACGTTGGTCTTTCATTGCTTGTCCAAATGCACTTTACATGAAACTTTTTCCCTAGCTTGAGTATTCTTGAAGAGTTTTCCCTTGAGGATTTCTTCCCTTCATTCTCCTTCATTCTCTTGTCTTCCATCTCATCCACCAACTTGCTAATCCCTCTTATTCTCCACCTTGCTAGACATTGGGACTGCATGATATGATCTTTCTTGGGAGTTTTCAATGGAAAAAGATGCTATCAAGTATACCAAGTATCAGAACTAGTATTAGAACCAGTACCAAAACTAGTATCAGAACCAGTATCAAAACCAGTATCAGAACAAGTATCAGAACCAATATGAGAACCAAGTATCAGAACCAGTATCTAAACAAGTATCAAAACCAGTATCCGAACCAATATCAGAACCAGTATCAGAACTAGTATCAGAACCAGTGTCAGAACAAGTATCAGAATACCTACAGGGGCTACACCTTTTGCTTTAGTTTATGGGTCCAAAGCGGTACGACCTATTGAGGTTGAAATCTCATCACTAAGAATCAGAATGCATGGTCTAGTAACTGATGATGACTATAGAGTGTCTAGGTTGCAAGAACTTGAACTACTAGATGAGCGTAGACAAGCAACATATGATCATCTCAGAGTATATCAAAAGAGAATGTCTAGAGGCTACAACAAGAAAGTTAGACATAGAAAATTTTAGGTTGGTGATCTAGTCTTGAGAGAAAATCTTAAAAATCAATCCCATCGAGAACGCAAGGGGAAGTTCGAACCCAACTGGCTGGGTCCCTTTGTCATCACTGCTACTTTTGGCTCTGACACCTATCAACTCTCAATGACTGAAGGAGAACAGCTCTGAGAACCAATCAACATTCTCCATCTGAAGAAATTCTACGCCTAAGGCATTCAGTCTATGGTAAAATGTCCTGAAAAAATTATAAAAATAAAAAAAAGTCCTGAAAAAATGAACATCTTGGTGAAAACCTAGCAATAGGCACCTTGATGATTCACCAAAAAAAATAAAAATCAAAAGTACAAAAAAAATTGAAAAATATAAAAAATTCAAAAAAAAAAAAAAAAAAAAGTGCCTTGGTGAAAAACTGGAAACAGGCGCCTTGGTAGCAAAAATAGGATCTTTACCAAGATGGTGAAAACTCGGCAAACGGGCACCACTTGTTTCAAAATGCTCCATCTATCAACGCAATCTTGGTCTTTCCCAGCTTTCAGTTTTGCTTTAGTTTGTACATATCTCCCGGTTTGTTTTTGCATTTCCAGTTTTCAATAAGTCAGTTTGTCCACCAATCTGCTCAAGTGTCTGTATCTTATCAATGTTCAAACTTGGGGGCAATCAATGTCATATCCTATGGTCTCCAGTGTATCTTAGATGTATCATATCCACTCAGAGTCCTTTGAAGCTTCATTTGAGTCAGTCAGTCAGTCTTGTCTCCAGAAAGGATTTTGCATCTACAACAACGCAATCAAACACAAACTAAAAACAATCTATGCTTTTTTTCATGCTTTGATCTCCTTGTATGCTTACTGATTCGCATTGAGATTTTTGCATATTGTGTCCCTTCGAGCTCTTCGATGATGTCCTTTATAGGATTTAGAGAGTGATGACTAGGGGCATAATCTTTTCTTTGTCTTCTGCTTGTATGTGAAAATCTAACGTCTTTGGAAATTTTGGATTGAAATGGTGTCCGACTATAAGAGCCTCTATCTCGAATTGGATGGCCATGTGTACCTCGACCATTGATACCCAGAAAATTCAAGGAAGTTTGATCTAACTATTGTCTTTTTGAGTGAGTTCTTTCTCCTACTATGAAACGCGATCTTACCTAAGGATGTGAATGCTAAAGGGTCACTACGGGTAATTCACATGGGATTTAGAATGATCTCTTGACTGTTTGATGTGTTTATAATGTAAGGCATATTCAGGTCATCATGACGTTTATGTTTTGATGCTTATACAAATTGCTATATCAAAATGGACATGATATTCAGGTCATCCTGACGTTTGTGCCTTGGTGCTTATATCTAATCTGACATTTCAAAAATAAAACCAATATTCATATGTCCATGGTTGCCTAGCCAGTGGGTGTTGTATTGATTCTTGCGTATACAAATCACTATTCATATGTCTATGGTTTCATAGCTAGTGGGCATTGTATTGATTTATCCGGTTACCTAAAAGTTCAATGATGATAACAAATCGACATATGATCAGTGACTAGGTCCTAGGTCTTAGGTTGCATTTCATTTTGCATGTCTCTTTGCATTTTGCATGTTTGCATGATCTCACAATGATTAAACAAACTTCAATGCTTAAACGATTCTTCAAATCGCATCGTCAAGTCTAACAAGAGTTGAATCTCACACAAAGGTTCCTCCAACGAAATAGCAGGTAGAATCCTTTTTCGGGATCAAAATTCAAATCTAAGATCATTCATATTATTAACTACTTGCATATTCGACCTTCAATCATCACAGAAATCTAGTATTCAACTTAACTGATTATCTTACATCACACTATCAAAATTTCAACTTGGTCAACTATGGTCAACTCATGGTCAAACCTAGTCAACCTTGGTCTTTTCAACCTCCAAACGATGTAGAATGCATTCTTGAACATGTTTAACCACTTCTCAAATCAATTAACATGCTTCTGAACTATCAACGCTGACTTTTCTTGTCAGATTTCAATTTTAATCCCGAAGGGGGCATGATATTGCACATCATTCAAAGTCTGTAATCATATCTTTATTGATATCATATCTTTCCTCAGTAATCAAGACAACAACCACGTCTAGTTGCTAAATCATCAAAAGTCCTCATCGCTCGGGGCAAATCTATCATCACTTGGGGCATATCAGATTCATCAAGATCCATATCAATCTGGTATTCTCCTAATCTTGTAAACTGTATCAATTTTTGCAACCATTGGATCATAGTGTTCTTTCCTTGGTTCTTCGGCAACTAAAGGATTTGGATGTGATACCTGCTAGTTCTGCTAAGACAATCGAGTCTAGAACCGGTCACTCACTTCTTTGCAATCCTAAGGTTTGGAATCAGGCATTTTGACACTTTTTCGCAATCATAGGTTCATTTGTTGTTATAGTGAACATTATCTTTGGTCATTTAGGACCTATTATCTCCATATCAAATCAATTTCAATCAACTTTTGTCTCATATCAATTATCAATTTCGAATCAATTTCATATCTCTATCAAACACAGACTATCTTTGAACCACTGCGCTTCCCACAGCAATTCAAAGAGGGGCAAAATGTAATACCCCAAAAATGGGCTATAAGTTCATTAATCTTCTATATCAACAATTCAAACGAAATCGACATAAAAGTCATAATCTAAGGCACATCTAAACATCATCGAATCATAATTGATTATCTTAAATTCTGCATCGGGGAATATTCTTAGCAATATTCCTAATTATCTTAATTATATTTAATTTAATAATTATTTGGCAATAAATCACATTTATCCTAAGTTTGATTAATTGAATATTTTCATAGTTAATTAATTAGATTTAATATTTGCCACTTAATTGTTTAATTAAATTTAATTCTATCTATTATTAATTATATTATTTAAATTTTGACAATAAATCCAAAATCTTATGAATAATTGATTAAATTCTTATTTAATTAATTAAAGCAAGTTGTCATTATTTAATAATATAGTTTTTAATAAAAGTTTGATTAAATGATTGATTAACCCATAAATCAATTATTTTATTTTTAAAAGCAGTTAAGTTAGAAATAAATCACTTTATTATTAAATTAATTCATAAATAAAACATGCACAATTGTAAAAGCAGACAACTATCAATTATCAATTAAAGCTAAACTCTATTTTGAGTTAAACTCTGCTTTTGCATATTTTTGTGAATTAAATTATCTTTATTATCAGATAACTCAAAAATCAAGCTGAGTTAATCTGAGTGATTTATGGCTTTCTTCCATGCACCTCCAAAGCCCTAGATTTCTATAAATTAAAGGCTCAGCTCTTCATAATTCATCTCTCAAATCCACAGAATCTTATATTTTTGCACAATCACGTTGGAGAATTGCAATTCGAAGGATAAAAGCTTATTGCGAATCATTATTGTTGTGAGATCACTTTTGTTTTCATATCATTTTTCATTATTATTGCATAGAAAATCCAAAAAAATAGCTTAATTGCATTCAATTCATATCTAGATCAATTGCATCCAAATCCTTCATTTAGGTTTCATCTAGGTCACTGATCTCGATTACAATCTGAGAACATCGATCTCGCACCTACTAGAAGGTAGTAGATCGCTTGGTTAGATTAGATTTCAATTTTGCATAATTTTTGCTAACCTCTAATGTTTTACTGAAGTGTTGTGTCTACAGATCAGGTACAATTTTCACACACACAGTATTCAGCCTGCCGAATCAATTGATCCCATTGTTGACCATATTCTTTGGTCAAGCACCTTAGTAGATTTCCAAGGCTTCTATTTACCACTTCAGTCTGACCATCAATTTGTGGATGGTATGCAGATCCAAATGATAAATTAGTGCCCAATCTTTGCCAAAGGGTCTTCCAAAAATTACTCATAAACTTGGTGTCTCTATCTGACACAATACTCATAGGTAACCCATGAATTATTACTATCTCTTTGAAGAAGAGAGAGGTTATTTGGCTGGCATCATTAGTTGTCTTGCATGGCACATAGTGAGCCATCTTACCGAATCTATCCACAACTACATAAAAACTATCCATGCCTTGTCTTGTCTTGGGTAACCCAACTACAAAATCCATATTCAAGCATTCCCATGGCCTAGTAGGAATAGGTAGTGGTTGATATAGGCTTGCATTTGAAGAAGTGCCCTTGGCCTTTTGACACACTATACAACTTTCCACATACCTCCTAACATCAAGGTTCATCCTTGGCCAATAATAGAACCTTTGGACAAGTTCTTGAGTCTTAGTGATCCCAAAGTGACCACTCAATGCACCATTATGCTTTTCTTGTATCAAATTCTCTCTAATAGAGCCTCTAGGAACACATAACTGATTTCCTTTAAACAAAAGATCACTTTGCAAAGTGTATTCAACATATTTTCTATGGATATGGTTCTTGTATTCAACACATACCTTATAAATGTCTGCAAAGTCTTCATCATCAGCATATAGATCTTAGAAGTGTTCTATCCCCATGCTCTTCAACTGAATCTCTTGGATGGTAAGAGCTCTTCTAGACAAGGCATCTACCACCATTTTGAGTACTCCTTTCTTGTGCTTGATATTAAAGGTGTAAGCTTGCAGGTATTCAACCCACTTCATGTGCTTGTGACTCAACTTCTCTTGTGAATTCAGGAAACTAAGCGCTTGATTGTCTGAATACACTATGAACTCCTTGGGAAGCAAGTAGTTCCTCCATTTCCTTAAAGCCTAAACCAATGCATACATCTCAAGGTCATAAGAAGAGTACTTCTTCTTGACTTCAATTAGCTTCTCTGAATGAAAAGCCACTGGTCTACCATCTTGGCTTAAAACAGCTCCAATCGCCACATTGCTTGCATCAAATTCTATGATGAATAGCTTCTCAAAGCTTGGCAAGACTAAAATAGGTTGGGTAGCTATCTTTTCCTTCAAGAACTCAAAGCTCTTGTTATCTTGCTCATTCCATATAAACTTAGTTTTTATACCTCCTTTAATAGTATCCAACATAGGAGCACAAATAGCACTAAATTGCCTTATGAACTTCCTATAATATTGAGCAAGGCCATGAAAACTTCTTACCTTTGTTGATGTCCTTGGAGTAGGCCAATTTATGATGGCTTCCACTTTACTAACATCCATTTTTAGATTACCATGTGATAGAACAAATCCAAGGTACACTAGCTTTGTCTTGATGAACTCACACTTCTCCAAGTTGATCATCAACTTCTCATCATGCAGCTTCTTCAAAACAGTCTCAAGGTGTTGAAGATGTTCACCTCTTGTTTTGCTATAAATCAGTATATCATCTAGATATACTACTACAAACTTTCCAATGTAGTCTTTGAGGACTTCATTCATGAGCCTCATGAATGTGGAGGGGGCATTGGATAATCCAAATGGCATGACAAGCCATTCATAAAAACCTTCATTGGTCTTGAAGGTTGTTTTCCACTCATCTCCTTCATGTATTCTTATTTGGTAATAGCCACTCTTTAAGTCTATCTTACTATAGTACTTAGCTTCACCTAGACAATTCATTAGGTCTTCAATCCTAGGGATAGGGAACCTATACCTTATGGTTATCCTATTGATTCCCCTTGAATCTATACAAATCCTCCAAGTTCCTCCTTTCTTAGGTGCAAGGACAGTGGGTGCAACATATAAACTAATGCTCTTTCTAATGAGACCTTGGTTTAGGAGTTCTTGTATTTGTCAAGCAATTTCCTCATTTTGTTGAGGGGTCATCTTGTAGGCTACTTTATTGGGAAGGGTAGCCCCTGGTATTAAGTCTATCCTATGACTTATGGCTCTTTTAGGAGGTAAGGTTGGTGGTTGTCCATCACTTACTATACCTTCATAAGTTTGCAGCATGCTTTGCAACTCCTTAGGTAACTCTGTCCTTTTGGTTGCCTTTCCTTCATTCACCTCTCTTGGTCTTAGCACCAATGCAAAGCCAACTCCTTCACTCTCTTCCATGGCTTCAATGAACTCTTTTTCACTAACCATGAGCACATTAGGACTTTTTGTCTTCACCTTTGCATCCTTTAACAGTGACTGAATTTTAAAAGTCACATTGTCCTTCTTAAAGGTATAGGAGTTCTTTCCTCCATCATGCATAGCTTGGCGGTCAAATTACCATAGTCTACCTAGGAGAAAGTGACATGCATCCATAGGTAACACATCACACAAAACTTTATCCTTGTACCTTCCAATTGAAAACTCCACCCATGCCTGTTCATCTACTAACACATGTTGGCCTTTATTCAGCCATGTAACCTTGTAAGGATTAGTGTGGGGTATCCTTGTCAACTTTACCTTGCTGACTGCTTCCTCTGACACAATGTTGTCAGTAGACCCTGAGTCTATGATGACTCTACATACTTTCCCCATCATCTTGCACCTTATTCTAAACAAGGACCTCCTTTGGCTTGGCTCTTCCTTCACCAACTCCTTGATCAAAGTTCTCCTCATCATGAGGTTCTCACCTTCCTCTGAATTTAATGGCACCTCAGAATGTTTCTCTATTGCATTTGTCTCATCATGAACTAAATTAGTTCTCTTGTCACCTCCTTGAGAAGTACTACCCTTCTCTAGACACCTGTAGGCAGGGTGTCCCATTTGGTTGCAATGGTAGCATTTCATATTGGCAAAGTAGTTGCCTCTACCTTATCCACCACTTCTTCCTCTAAAGCTAGAGCTCCTTCCTCTACCACCTCTACTAGAACTTCCCTCTTGCTGCTCACTGAATTTGATTTCTCCTTGAGCCTTTGACTCTGAACTCCTTCCACCATAGCCACCTCTTTTTCCTCTACTATCCTTTCCTTTACCTCTACCTTTGGAGGTTTGCTCTTGTTTTCTCTTGCCTTTCTCTTCAATCTTCAAGGCCATTTGATAACATTGGAAGATGGTTTTGAAGTTCACTAGACTCATTTCTTCTTGAATAGACCATTTGAGACCATTCAAGTACCTTGTTAACTTGATACTTTCATCCTCAACCACTTTTGATCTTAAGCACAACTTTTGGAACTCTTCGGTGTATGCTTGGACATCCAAATATTTTTGTCTAAGATTGTGTCTCCTCCTATGCAACTGGACTTCATAGTCATCAGGTAGGTAGCTCTACTTGACTTTAGTTACCATGCACTTTCATGTAACTATAGGACCCTTTCCATCTTTTTCTCTTTCGGTTTGCACAAACTTCCACCATGTGAGAGCTAAACCTCTCGACCTTGACTTGGCCATCATAACTTTTTGGGCCTCAAAGATACCATCACATTCAAAGTGATTCTCTATGTTGTCTATCTAATCCACAACTGAATCTGGATCCATTTGTCCACTGAATAGTGGCACACCCTCCAAAGCTTTGCCACTTAAGGCCTTTAGTGCCTTCAAGAAGTGTTCTTCAGGAAGAACAAAGTCAGGTATTGGAGCTTCCTCCTCCAATTCCAATTCCTTTTCCCTTGCTTCTTTCTCTTCCTTTTGATCAATTTTATCTTTGACCTTATCAGCTTTGTCTTGAACTTCACCCAAGAGCTGCTCCATTTGAGACAATCTTTCTCTTAGCAACTGATTATCCTCTTCTTGTTCTTCCACATTTTTGGCTAACTCAGTGTTAGTCACCATGGTTTTATCTTCCACTGATCCAAAAGATGTATTTTCTCCTACTGATTCAATAGGCTGCAACATCAACCACAAGCCTGATCAATTCAAGCTCTGATACCAATATGATGTGAGTGTTCCAAGGCTTGCTTGCACAACCAACTAAGAAGACCTTCCTTGTCTTCTTTTAGGAACCTAATCTCTTCTAGGTCCATGTTAGGCTTAGATGATTAACTAAGTCCTAATCCAACTCTTCTCCAAGAGTCTCACACCTTGTGCTTCACCTTGAAGGACTAACACCATGTAGTTTCTTCACTATTTGTACCCTCACTTAGAAATCTCTAAGTGCCAACTTTTCACCGTTCATGAAATTCATTGCAGGGTTGTCTATCATCATGGAAACATTCCATTTTCTCTCATTTGGATCCATTTAGAAGGATCTTCAAGCCTTTCCTTATCAGGTTCAAGGCTTCACCTTGTGGAGGCCTAATTAGGCCTATTTCCTTATAGCCTTTTGCAGAGACCTTTTGTCACTTATTTCCAAAAATTCTCAAAACATTCACCAAACTAATTAGGGATTTGGATACCCTTTTGGATTTTACAAAGGATTCTGCAAGTTTTGGACTCCTAGGCCATCCGTACATAGGATTCCTATAATCTACGCCTAATAGGGATAAAAGACCTATTTCTTAGGACTAGTCTGAATACTGGTTAAAAAATCATTCTAATGGATTGGTATGACCACAATCCTCATAAAATTTTAGGATATGACTATATCCCACTTGGAACTATACTTGTTTTGTACTGTACCTCAATACCCTGCAAGAAAACTTTAATTCTTCTCCTTCAAACCACTAATCGGGCACTGTCTACTCTCCTAGGGATTGGTACTAAAAATGGTTGCTCGACACTCCATGAATCCTAATCCTAGATATGTACAGACTAATTTCTCCCCTAATATATTCCTCTACCTTTAGGAGATTCCCATGGCTAGATTTCATGGGGGAGCCATGAAATGACAAACTAGTCAAGACAGGACCAGGAAAACCTTCTAAACTAAAACAATTTGTTCAACACAACAAAACACCTCAAATCAATTTTCTATAAAAATTAAAAAGTCTTATAAAATTCCTATGAACACAAAAAAATCACTAAATCATGACATTCAATCCATTACATATCACTGTCACATCAAAAAGCTCAGGTTCTTCTCAAAAATAGAGTTGCAAAGCTATATTCACTAATCATAAACTTGTTACAATGATCTCTAACTTTGAGATTCGAGCCTTCTATGACATTAGATGCCTTCCTCCATGTTTTTAGGCCTTTTGGTTAATCTCCCAATCCTACCTTTGAGGGGATCCAATGTTGTCGAGTTGCATGCAACATTTTCCATTATTGCAAATGTTGTCATGACAACTTTGTAACAACATTTGTAATCTTTGTCATTATGCCATCTTCCTAACTCTTAGGACCTCTATCTCCTATATCTTGAGGAACCGACTCCATTAATGGCATCATGGCATCTTTCTAATATCATTCATGTGTTTAGAACACATTTAAGACTCTAATCGAACCTTTAGGCTTCTTAAGACTTAGCAATTTAAAAGCTACTAACAATGACTATTTTGGTGACCTTAGTCCTAATGACTAACTCACCTAGTCCACAATTCAATGACCTTCAAAGGTCTAAAAAAAACTCACACTACTCTGACTTGGCCAATGTTAGATACAAGCCAAAACATCACAACTATGGAGGTTGGCCTAGGTGTGGTCCTGCACCACTTTGATATGTTGATAGCACTTGTGTTGTCATAGTAGATGACTACCGGTTCAGTGATCTCTTCTTTCATGCCTTTCAACAGTTGCTTTATCCATATCAAGTTTTAACAATTCACTACAATAGCTACATACTCGACTTCATCTGTAGATTGGGAAATGCAATTTTGTTTCTTGCTTATCCATGAAACTAATCTTTGTCCAAGAAATTGTTAGTACATTTTCTAGCTAAATCCTAAAACACAACCCTGAGTGCTTAGATAGAATTCTATGATTCTTTGACTCCTAACTCATATAAGAAAAAGACTAATTAACAAGGGCAATGTCCTTCTACACTTTGAACTCTTGGCTACAGGCGGGTGTACCTATCCCAGATCTACTTCTTCAAAGGATCATAATACTATTTTATATCCTTGATACAAACATATTCTTATCTGTTCTTTCAAACATACATGGAAAGTAAATAATCTTTTAAGTTTTGTTGATGATGAAATCCTACAAATTGAGGATAGACTAGTGCCTTATCCTAGGGAAGAGAGTCAGGCAAAGAGACATACATCTACATAAATCTTCTAAGTGAAATACAAATAGAACCTAGGTGAAGTGCCTTATAGATCACCCTCTCTTAAACACCTTTAATCATCAAATTCTTGTAGCAATTTTGAGCTTTCAAAAATTAACCTAAAGATTTAACCCTTTCCTTGAAAGGAACTAAAGACTAAATTCACAAATACCTTATAAATGGTGTCCTAAAACTACCTTACAGATTCAAGTCACAAAAGCTTCAGAAATAAAACATGAAGACAACCAAAAACATGCGAGGAAATTTCAATGTATTCCAGTAGAATTTTACTGTGTCTTTACATTTTAAAATTTGACAAACATCCCAAGAAAAACTAACAATGGGGTCCAAACCTCTCCTTACAGTAAAATTTTCAACATCCTTTACAATTGAGAGAAAAAACTAAGATATAGGAGAATTGGGTCAATTACACAAAACTGACAACTGTCCACTTAGCACAAAATATCTCCAAAATTCCTCTCAACTGATCTGCAACTGATTCTTCCTCAATTGATCCACCTTCTGTAATCATTTCCCAACAAATTGATTCTGATCCTGAAATTTTCAGCTCATGCTTCTTTTTCCCACTTCTCTGAAACTGAAAATAATCATTTTCATCAAATTCCTTGTCTTCTCTAGTTTTCAAAAACATATAACATGTCTATGTTTGGATAAAAATAAAGGCTCCAAGCATTATTTTATGTGAGCAACTACAATCTCTTGAAAATTTTGAAATTCTTCTATAGTCTGGACTATGTAGGCCTTTTAAATCTTTGTGCAACTTTTTAATCTAGGTGGGCCCCACATATGCCACATGGCATCAGCTGATTGGATGTTCCAATTTAACCCTTTCTTTGACCACTAGCATTTGGAGATTAGGAGACTAAAGCATTCTCTAGATCTCTGAATGTTTGTGACTTAACCACTAGCATTTGGAGATTGAGAGACTGAAGCATTCTCTAGATCTTTGAATATTAGTGACTTAACCGCTAGCATTTGGAGATTGGGAGACTAAGCATTCTCTTAATCTTTGAATGTTATCTCTTTGACCATGAGCATTTGGAGATTGAGAAACTAAGCATTCTCTGAATCTCTGAATGTTAGTGACTTAACCATTCGCATTTGGAGATTGGGAGACTAAGCATTCTTTGAATCTCTGAATGTTAGTGACTTAACCGCCAGCATTTGGAGATTGGGAGACTAAGCATTCTCTGAATCTCTGAATGTTAGTGACTTAACCGCCAACATTTGGAGATTGGGAGACTAAGCATTCTTTGAATCTCTGAATGTTAGTGACTTAACCACCAACATTTGGAGATTGGGAGACTAAGCATTCTCTGAATCTCTGAATGTTAGTGACTTAACCACCAGAATTTGGAGATTGGGAGACTAAGCATTCTCTGAATCTCTAAATGTTATCTCCTTAACCACTAGCATTTGGAGATTGAGAGATTAAGCATTATCTGAATCTCTGAATGTTAGTGACTTACACTCTTTTGCAAAATTTAGTGCTTTCTAATTTATGGCACACATCCCAATGCACTAATTGTGCACACTCTTGAGAGCCTCCTCTTTCTTCATTTCATTATGTGAGTGGTATATCTTTTAAACACTTGAAATGGTCATTTCTTGAGCAATGTGGGACTAATATTTTGAAGGCATTGGTGATTTTTTTTATTGCTGCCAGTACTCAAAGGACCATAACTTTTGATTTTCAAACTGGGTTTTTTTGAATTTTTTTTTGTACAGTGCACACATGATCGTCTCAAACATATGTAAAATTTAGCCTGACCCAGTTTGTATTCTTTGAGATATGATAAATAAACATGACTGGTTGTGCATTCACGCATTTTTTATTTGACTGGCTCTTGCATTCAACCTTTTTTTTTATCTTCTTCTTCTCTGCATGCTTTGCATTTATCTATGATTCCACATCTTGCATAAATCTGAAAATAATCTCTCATGAAGTCATCATTTACTTGAGGGTTTTTTTTTTAAAACTTCACTCATCCTTCATTATTCAGCGCAGAGATCTGACATCTTCCACATTCTCCCACTTTGCATTTGTTTGCCTATGTTTCCACATTGGATTGAGGTAACCCAAACACAATAACTCAAAAAAAAATTGGATTTCATCAGCAGACAAGTATAACTCTTCTCAAAATAACAATTTTGCCAAAATAATTTTGCTTAGCACTATCAATCTGTAGAAAATTGCTTTTGGATTTGCCTTCACAAACCCACCAAATGTACACCTCAAGATTGGAAACCTTAGACATAGATTTACTTTCACATAGGGAATACAAAACTTCAAGTAGCTAGCTTTGACGATGAAGTGATCAACTGATATTAATTTGCAAAGTCAGCACTTAGACACCTTTTGAACCCAAACGTAGTAATAATGCAAAATTTTGATTTGGAATTGATTGGGCAAGGTGGTCAAATGGATTGACCAAGGTCTGAAAATTTCCAAGGGGGAACATTTCCATGTCTAAAACATAAATCAATCTTCAATTCCTTCTGATCACTGACTAAATGCAATTTGCATGACCTCAAAGTAGGCTACTTCAAAACTACACAAGGTACACTTAGAGAAACTTAACAATCTGCAAATGAAATGGCTCTGGCAAAGCGACTAAACGGGCACATGGGGAGCTAAAAATTGGCATGATGACTCTCTCTCATGTCTACAACATGATGCAACAATCATCATGCAATGAACAATCATTGGGTAAAAGATACAATCACCCAAAGTGGGCCACTTAGTGAAAATCAGGAAACACACCATATGTAGCTTTTTGGGAACACCCTTAAATGACCACTTCTAAAACATGTTAGAAATGAAATATGAAACCTCAAACCTATTACATGTGTCAAATGGTAGGTGATGAACACCCTATCCAAGTGACGTCTCATGAAAATCAATAGGCTCCATTTTCCATGCACCTCAAACTAAACATCTTTAATGATTTTCAAAGGACTAATTCCAACACTTCGATAATTTTTTGCAATATGGACTCAAAAATATAGACTAAATTTTTGAGCTCCAATAGTGGCTCTGATTGGGGACGCATGGCCCATGTGGGCATGTAGAGGATCCAGAATCTTTGGTACAACAAACCACCCACAGAAAAATTAGCTTTTAACATTCTTTTACCTTTTAACCTTGAACTTTTCAAAACTTGGCTCCTTATTTAAAACAACAACACCACTATACAAAATATACATAAGCAGCTTCAAAATGCCAAAGGAACTTCAACCTTTACCTCTATCAAAAACTTGGTTTCTTCTTTGAAACTCAACCGACAATTTGAAACTACCTCTAAACCGACGATGACAAAAAACATCATGGAACATAGGTTGGACAATATCTTCAAATTTAAAATCACCTATGCCTTCTCTCTTATGTCCCCCCATAAATTCATTATCCAAAAAATAGACATCATCAGAATCATCACAAATTGAAACACATGAAGGGGAACACATAACTGATATGTTTTCCTCTTGGCTGCAAACATCTAGCTCATCTTTAGTGCATGCTTGCACATCAAAATTAAAGTTACTATACTCACACTCGTTCAATTCAGCCAAGGAATCTGAAACATCCTCATACATAAAATCAATCAGACCAAACAAATCTAATTTCTCATGATAAATAACATCTTTATCTACATAAGGATGATCCACACAATCTTGCATTACCTTTCCTCCAACTGACTTCATTGGAGCTGGAAGTTCAAACTCAGCCGTACCACTAATATCACAATCTAAAAATGAGCTACCCTCAGCAAATTCATTTTCCTGGGCACATTCTTTGAATAATGGATTAGAAAATACATAGAAATGTTTCTCATAAATGTTAAAACAAAGTGCCGACTGATTCATATCGATGTCTTCATCATATAGCACATTAGTGACTTCACAAGATATGTCATTACATCCAACTTCACTTATACATTCAACAGAGAAAGAAAAATATAAATCTAAATCAGAGCATGATTCACCACTGCTGCTGCCATCATATGAAAAATCAGCACCATAATCAATCAAATCATCTTCACAAGTATCGGGTAATGAACTTCCCCATTTGTCTCCAATCTCCATGACTTCACATTCAACTTCATTACCATTCAAACACGTAGAAGACTGGAAAAAAAAATCATTTGCAGCACGAGAGAAAACTTGTGACAGATCATTAGAAACAAACTCACTCCCAACCTTATCCATGCTTCCATAATCTTGTTTAATTTCCAGCAATAATGACAAGTATTCCTCATTCATGGATTCATTACAAACACCATTTCTCTTAGCACTTACATCAACATTAGTAACCATAAATTCATTCTCATGATTAACCTCATTATGCAAAGGGAAAGATGTATCTTCAACAATTCGAAAAAGCTCATTACCTTCATTGGCTGAAAAAAATTCTAGCTCTTCATCAACAACATCTCCAGTAGCAACATTCACTCCACTTTCACATACAACACTTTGATTAATACAATTAATATGGGAATGAAAGCACTGATGATGCTCGCCCTTTTCCTAATTGTTCATCTCATTCTGAAAATGCAAACCAGCAGAGGTACGCCTTCTTATAACTCCATACTTTAGATTGCACTCAATATCCATAGCAAATTCAAAAGCCTGATATAAACTTTGTGGCTATTTATCCCTCAATAGTAATCCTATCTTTTTGCCTAATGCACCCAAATAGACAACTAAACATATCTAATCATGGGGCCTACAGTTTTCAGGGATATCCATTAATGTCTTGACAAATCCGCTATTAAACTTTGGTATCAATTCATCTTGTTCAATTTGGACTTCCATAAATCTATCTAGCAGTAATTTGACATCTACCCACCCATCAAACTGTTCAATGAAGGATGAACTCAACTCATCCCATGAAGAAATTGAAGCTGCAAGTAGGAATGAGAACCATTCTCTTTCATCTCCTTTCAGAGTCTGCACAAACAACCTCATCCATAGATCTTCATGGAAAACATCAAAATCATACATCACATCAGCAAAATCTTGAACATACTTCTTTGCTAACTGAGATTGGATCCTATCAAACTTTGGAAAATGTCTGATTCCATCAGGGATTTTATTAGGAAATCCAGATATGCCATTATAACAAAATGGCACATATCCTTTGACAAAACAACACCTATGACTATCCATTACTAGCTGCAATTTTTACATACACACTTGAAATTCTTCAAAACCAGTAACAGGAAATATACTTGTAGTTAACCTTCTTTTATCACTGAACCTTTCTAACATACTTCACACACATCTTAACTCAAAATTCAATCCATAAGTATGTAATTCCACTTATCTGTCCTTTCTTTGAATGACAACATCACTTGATAAGGACCATACTAACACATTAAAAATTGAATGGAGAATACCTGGAAGATCTTTGTTGATTATTGTTGTTCTCTTCACATTTGACTGAAATATGGAACAAAGCTTCACATCTCAAGTTCGTTCTAGCACAGAGTCACCACGTCTCTTCAAAGGACACAAATTCATTCATTGATCTTTTATTGAAGCACCAACAAATTTTGGGCATTCCTCACAACAAAGTCACATACATTTTCAAAATTTTACAACAACAAATCTAGGTAATATATTTAGATCTAAAAATAATTTTCAGATTATAACATTTATGAGATTCTTCCCCAAACCAAATATAGCAAGACTCTAGGATACTCTTAATAGTAACTTTATTTCAATCCCCAGTAGAGTCGCCAATTTGTTAGTACATTTTCTTGTTGAATCCTAAAACACAACCTTGAGTGCTTAGATAGAATTCTATGATTCCTTGACTCCTGACTCATACAAGAAAAAGACTAATTAACAAGGACCATGTCCTTCTACACTTTGAGCTCTTGGCTACAGATAGGTGTACCTATCTCAGATCTACTTCTTCAAAGGATCATAATACTATTTTATATCCTTGATACAAACATATTCTTATTTGTTCTTTCAAACATACATGAAAAGTAAATAATCTTTTAAGTTTTGTTGATGATGAAATTCTACAAATTGAGGATAAACCAGTGCCTTATCCTAGGGCAGAGAGTCAAGCAAAGAAACACACATATACAAAAATCTTCTAAGTGAAATACAAACAAAACCCAAGTGAAGTGCCTTACAGATCACCCTCTCTTAAACACATTTAATCATCAAATTCTTGTAGCAATTCTGAGCTTTCAAAAATTAACCTAAAGATTTAACCCTTTCCTTGAAAGGAACTAAAGACTAAATTCACAAATACCTTATAAATGGTGTCCTAAAACTGCCTTACATATTCAAGACACGAAAGCTTTAGAAATAAAACAAGAAGACAACCAAAAACATGCAAGGGAATTCCAATGTATTCTAGTAGAATTTTATTGTGTCTTTACATTCCAAAATTTGACAAACATCCCAAGAAAAACTAACAATGGAGTCCAAACCTCTCCTTACAGTAAAATTTTCAACATCCTTTACAATTGAGAGAAAAAACTGAGATGTAGGAGAATTGGGTCAGTTACACAAAACTGACAGCTGTCCACTTAGCACAAAATATCTCCAAAATTCCTCTCAATTGATCTGCAACTGATTCTTCCTCAACTGATCTACCTTCTACAATCATTTCCCAACAAACTGATTTTGATCATGAAATTTCTAGCTCATACTGCTCTTTCCCACTTCTCTGAAACTGAAAATAATCATTTCCATCAAATTCCTTGTCTTCTCCCATTTCGGAAAACATATAACATGCCTATGTTTGGATAAAAATAAAGGCTCCAAGCATTATTTTATGTGAGCAACTACAATCTCTTGAAAATTTCAAAATTCTTCTATAGTCTGGACTATGTAGGCCTTTTAAATCTTTGTGTAACTTTTAAATCTAGGTGGGCCCCACATATGCCACATAGCATCAGTTGATTGGATGCTCCAATTTAACCCTTTCTTTGACCACTAGCATTTGGAGATTGGGAGACTGAAGCATTCTCTAGATCTCTAAATGTTTGTGACTTAACCACTAGCATTTGGAGATTGGGAGACTGAAGCATTCTCTAGATCTATGAATGTTAGTGACTTAACCGCCAGCATTTGGAGATTGGGAGACTAAGCATTCTCTGAATCTCTGAATGTTAGTGACTTAACTGCCAACATTTGGAGATTGGGAGACTAAGCATTCTCTGAATCTCTAAATGTTAGTGACTTAACCGCCAGCATTTGGAGATTGGGAGACTAAGCATTTTTTGAATCTCTAAATGTTATCTCCTTAACCACTAGCATTTGGAGATTGGGAGACTAAGCATTCTCTGAATCTTTGAATGTTAGTCACTTACACTTTTCTGCAAAATTTAGTGCTTTCTAATTTATGGCATGCATCCCAATGCACCAATTGTGCACACTTTTGAGAGCCTCCTTCTCTTTCTTCATTTCATTATGTGAGTGGTATATCTTTTAAACACTTGAAATGGTCATTTCTTGAGCAATGTGGAACTAATATTTTGAAGGCATTAGTGATTTTTTTATTGTTGTCAGTACTCAGAGGACCATAACTTTTGATTTTCAAATTGGGTTTTTTTAAAAAAAAAATTGTAGAGTACACACATGGTCATCTCAAACATATGTAAAATTCAGTCTGACCCAGTTCGTATTTTTTAAGATATGATAAAAAACATGACTAGTTGTGCATTCACACATTTTTTATTCGACTGGCTCTTGCATTCAACCTTTTTTTTTATCTTCTTCTTCTCCACATGCTTTGCATTTATCTATGATTCCACATCTTGCATAAATTTGAAAATAATCTCTCATGAAGTCATCATTTACTTGAGGGTTTTTAAAAAAAAAAGTTTACTCATCCTTCATTATTCAGTGCAGAAATTTGACATCTTCCACATTCTCCCACTTTGCATTTGTTTGCCTATGTTTCCACATTGGATTGAGGTAACCCAAATAGAATAACTCGATAATAATTTGGATTTCATCAACAGACAAGTATAACTCTTCTCAAAATAACAACTTTGCAAAAATAATTTTGCTTAGCATTGTCAATCTGTAGAAAATTGCTTTTGGATTTACCTTCACAAACCCACCAAATGTACACCTCAAGATTGGAAACCTTAGACATAGATTTACTTTCACATAGTGAATACAAAACTTCAAGTAGCTAGATTTGATGATGAAGTGATCAACCGATATTAATTTGCAAAGTCAGCACTTAGACACCTTTTGAACCCAAACGCAATAATAATGCAGAATTCCTATTTGGAATCAATTGGGCAAGGTGGTCAAATGGATTGACCAAGGTATGAAAATTTCCAAAGGGGAACATTTCCATGTCTACAACATAAATCAACCTTCAATTCTTTCTGATCACTGACTGGATGCAATTTGCATGACCTCAAAGTAGGCTACTTCAAAACTGCACAAGGTACACTTAGAGAAGCTTAACAATCTGCAAATGAAATGGCTCTGGCAAAGTGACTAAATGGGCACATGGGGAGCTAAAAATTGGCATGATGACTCTCTCTCATGCCTATAGCATGATGCAATAATTGTCATGTAATGAACAATCACTGGGCAAAAGATACAATCACCCGAAGTGGGCCACTCAGTGAAAATCAGGAAACACACCATATGTAGCTTTTTGGGAACACCCTTAAATGACCACTTCTAAAACATGTTAGAACTGAAATCTGAAACCTCAAACCTATTACATATGTCAAATGGTAGGTGATGAACACCCTATCCAAGTGACATCTCATGAAAATCAATAGGCTCCATTTTCCATGCACCTCAAACTAAGCATCTTTAATGATTTTCAAAGGACTAATTCCAACACTTAGACAATTTTTTGCAATATGGACTCAAAAATATAGACTGAATTTTTGAGCTCCAACAGAAAGAAGCTCCACCACTAGTACTCTTTCTATCATCCACATTTCCTGCCCAATTTGCATCATTATAAACTCTCAATTCAAATATTTCATGTTTCTTGTAGTACAGTTCATAATCTGTAGTCCCTTTCAAATATCTCATTATTCTATTCACAACCATCATATGAGTTTCTTTAGGATTGGCAGAGAATCTTGCCACAATCCCAATTGCTAGAGCAATATCTGGTTTGTTGTGAACAACATATTGTAGCTTTCCAATCATGGACCTATACAAAGTTTGGTTTACTTTAGCAGCATCATCACTTTTAGACAATTTGTGTCTGGTAGCCATGGGAGTACTTACTGGCCTTGAATCCTCCATACCAAAGGTTTTCAATATCTCTTTGACATATTTAGACTAATGTGTGACAAAAATACCTTTCTCCATCTGATATACTTGTAAACTAAAAAATAATTTTATCTCCCCAAACATTGACATTTCAAATTCAATTTGCATCTCATTTGAAAATTTCTTACACAGAGCATCTTGTCCACCAGATATGATATCATCTACAAAAATCTTAGCTAACAAGATTCCCTTACCTTCTTCATCTTTCATGTACATATTGTTGGTGTCATTTGTCCTTGAGAATCCATTAATCTGTATCAAGTCATTGTGTAGCCTCTCATACCATGCTTTGGGGGCTTGCTTCAATCCATACAACACCTTATTTAGTTTGCAAACCATGTGTCTCTTGTTTGGATCAATAAAAACTTCAAGTTTTTCAATGTACACTTCTTCTAATATACCATTTAAAAATGCAGACTTGACATCCATTTGGTATACCTTGAAATCTTTGTAGGTAGCATATGCAAGTAGAGTTCTTACTCCTTCTAATCTTGCTACAAGGGCAAATGTCTCCCCATAGTCTATTCCTTCTTCTTCTACATAGCCCTTGCATACCAACCTTGCTTTGTTCCTTGTGATTTTTCCATGTTCATTAAGCTTGTTTTTGAATACCCATTTTGTTCCAATGACATTTTTTTTTCTAGTCTCGGCACCAGAGTCCATGTATCATTCTTTTCTATTTGGTCTATCTCCTCATTCATGGCTTGAATCTAGTCTTCATTTTTTAGCACCTCCCTTGTTGTCTTAGGCTCGAATTCACACAATAAACATGTAGGGTCTTTTAACTTGCTTCTAGTCAGAACTCCAGTTTCTTTGTCTCCAATGATTTGTTCAATCTTGTGATGTCTCCTTACATGTTGTGCCAAAATAGGTTCTTCTTTCTTTTCTCCTTGCTCTTCAGGTTCATCAATAAGATTATCAGATTCAGCCTTTGATTGCTCGGCAACCTCTTCTTGATACTTGGCAGCATCTTCATGTCGCTCAACATTTTCTTCCTGTCGCTCGACATCATTTCTCTGATGCTCGATATTGCTTACCTGAGACTTTGCATCAGGTGCAAGTGTGTTACTTACCTCTCCTTCTTCTATATAGACAAAAGATATATAATCTTCTAGTTCTCTCTTGCTTTCTTGTTTATTTTTCTTTGCATATTCATCAACCTCACATTTACACTTTCCACAATTTTGTTAGTGTTAAAGTTTAAACACTTGTAAGCTTTACTCTTTGTGGAATAGCATAGGAATATGCCCTCATCACTTTTAGCATGAAAATTTTCATTCCTATTATTTTTTAGTATATAGCATTTGCTCCCCAAAATTCTAAAGTATTTTACATTAGGAGCATACTCGTGCCATAACTCATAAGGTGTAACCATTGTACCTTTTTTTATCTGTACTTGGTTTAGGGTATAAACAATTGTACTTATAGCTTCTTTCCAGTACTTTTGTGCAACATTCTTCTCAATCATTAGTGTTCTTGCATAATCTATGATAGATTTGTTCCTTCTCTCTGCTATACCGTTCTGTGGAGGTGTTCTAGGTGTAGACATCTATCTCTTGATTCATCTATCATTGTAGAACAGATTGAACTCATTTGATATGAATTCTCCACCTGGGTCAGATCTCAGACACTTCAGGTTCCTACCTATCTCTTTTTCAACCTTAGCCAAATACCACTTAAATAATTGAAATGCATCAGATTTTTCTTTTAAAAACATTACAGTCATCATCCTAGTATAATCATCAACAAACAGAATAAAGTATCTAGCACCACAATATCTTTGTACACTCATAGGTCCACAAAAGTCATTATGAACCAAATCTAAAACATTTTCAGAAGTAAAAGTCTTGCTCTTTAAACTAGACTTTGTCATCTTACCTAGCTGGCATTGTTTACACATTACATTATCAGGTTTCTTCAATCTCGACAATCCTCTCACTTTCTTCTTTTTACTAATATCTACCAGATTGTCAAAGTTAACATGACATAGCCTCTTATGCCATAACCATATATCATCAAGTTGTGAAATCAAACATGTCTCCTCAGATAGGTCTAGATAGAAAAAATTACATCTTGTCTATGCTCCACTTCCAATCAGTTCACCAGTGGCATCAAATATTTTAGCCTTCCTATGATGAAATTCCACTCGGTAACTAGTGCTATTAAGTTGTGCAACACTTAGTAGATTATAGTTAAGACCTTCAACCCAATAAAAATTTTGACAAGTGATCTTATCAGTCAGCTTAATTAATCCTTTACCCTGTACAGGACATGGTGCATCATTACCAAACATAACACTTCTACCTTAGTAATGATCTAGGGTATCAAAATTACTTTTGTCACTAGTCATGTGGTGTGAGAAACCACTATCAATAATCCATTTGTCACCTTTACTCACATAGGATACAAATGTAGTTTTCTCATCTTTATCAGACTCATCTTTCATAGCAACATAGAGTACTTCAATTTCAAAATCATCATTATCAATGTTAGTTTCTTCTTCAGCAATATAGCAAGATTTATTACCTTTATCTTTGTAGTCCTTGTACCTTTGATAACCTTTGTTTTCTCTCTTATCTTTGTGCTTGCTCTCTCTTTCCTCATCCTTGTCATCCCTATCAGGACATCTTGTAGCTATATGACCAACTTTGTTATATGAGAAACATATGATAGGGAGTTTACCTTTATACTTGCATTTTCCTCTTTTCAATCTTCTGGCCATAAGAGCTTCAAGATCCTCTAGTTCATCATCAGATGTGTCACTATCACTTTCACTCTCACTGATGCATCTTTCTTTTTCTTTCTTAGACTTATTCAGAACCATTTGTGACTTAAATTTAGATTCAATATTAGCAACAGTGAAGTTATCATAATTAGAAAGCTCAAAAGCAATAAGCTTACCAACAAGACTTTCCAGTGTTAGAGCATTACCAGGGTTACATCTAGATTCTTGAACTGCTGAAATTTTGATGGCATAAATAGGACACAAAGTTCCCAATACTTTTCCAATAATAGTCTCATCATCAATAGTTCCATTAGCTCCTATAATGGCATTTACAACCTCTTTTATCCTATCACAATATTGAGCAATATTCTCACCTTCTTGCATTTTCATTTCATCAAATTTACCTCTCAAATTTTCAGCTTTTGCCCTTAGTACATTTATGTCACCACCATAGATGTTTGCAAGAGTGTCCCATATTTGCTTTGCATTTGTGCAATCTTTGATATCTTCAAATTTAGGATAGCTCAAGGCAGATACAATCTCCAACATTGCTTGATTGTGCTCTTGTTTAGCTCTCATATCCTCGGCATTCAAAGGTGCAGCAGGTGTAACATAGTCATGTTCAACATAATACTTCACTATCACCAATACCAGTTAGATGCAGTTTCATCAGACTCTTCCATGCAGGAAAGTTCTCCTTATTCAACTTTGGTAGCTCCTTCTTATACATCTTGATCATTTACTTCAAGTACCTTTAAACTTGTTCTTGTTGGAGTTGATGAAAAGCAACCCACAGCTCCCAAGAATCCCTGCATGCAAACACCTGTCACAAAAAGAGAGAAAAAACTATGGAGGCATGTAATCACAGATCTGAGAAAGAGAAGCCATGATTGAGAATAACAAATGAGAGAGAAAATCTCAATACAATAATCTATTCTCCATTAATTGATCCAATAAGTGAATGAATAAAATACAAATAGGGAATCCTTATAAAAGGATACCGAAACCCTAAAGGATAATAAGATGCCTAAGTTTAACTTAAGTGTAGAGTATAATAAACTACTAATTAAATTAATTAATTATTAGCTATAATATGACAACTCTAACACCCCCCCTTAAGTGTAACTTAGGGAGAATCTCAACAACTAAGGACTAAAATATGCATGAAAACAAAATGCATGAAAGAACTATGGGTCCCAGCAACTAGGCCTGATCAGGTACCCAAATACAAGAAATAAACTAAATGAAGGAAACAAAGCCTCCAATCTAGGGAAAGTCCCAAAGAAAGGAACAAGAAAGAGCATGTATAGCATCTCCGAAGCATAAAGCTGTAAACACTGTCAGAAGTAACTGTTGGAACCTCCACTGAAGAAGTGCATGATCAGGTAGAGAAGACAAAGTCTAAAGAGCTGATCAATTGAAGAGGTGGCCTCCAAAAGTAGGAATGAATGAGTGTCTATATAGTAGATGATCCATCTCATCGAAATGCATAGGTGCCTAGCCACTGTATCCGCCTAGTACATAGGAACAAAAATTGTATACGTAGATCACTCGAACGAACCAAGGAAGCAATAGAACCAACAGGTTAACCCCCCCATAATGCTGAATAGAGAGAGGTGTGATAGGAACACTGAAATGCAATGCTAGAAACATCTACAAGAAGAAGAATCAGGAACACCAACAGTGCAACAGAAGGACAAGCACAAGATAAAGGGCGGTGTCATGGACACACAACATGGGCTAATGTCGTGGAAGGTACACTCACTTGACAAAGGTGGATGAGCACAAAAGGCAAAACATCATAACCCCCCATGGCACTTTATAAGTGAGTGCAAGTACAAACAAACACAAGGTGCTTGAAATCCCAGATATGCAGAAGCAGACACTTTATCTTAGTGCGTTTACAGAAAAGAGAATGCTACATGAGAGAAGTATACAATGCTCAGAAGAAAGAAAGAAGAGTGAGCCAGAAGAACAGAAGAAGAGATCCCAGGACCTGTAGAATCCAAGTAATCTACCAGAGTGTGAAAGTGCAAAACTTAGAGGAGAAAGAACCTGGAGCAGAATCTGGATAAAAGACCCCTGCCACTGCAAAACTCAAAAAACTAGCTTTTCGACGATATCTGGTTTTCCCAAAAAGGAGTCCGGATGACCAAGATATGGCTCCCGGAAGGCAAAAAAAAATATCAAATTTGATAGCAAAAAATGTCATCAAAATGGAAAAATCAAATAATCAACCACCATTGGATTGGGCTTAGAAAGAGCTTTCCGATGATATAAAGAAGTCGAAAATTCGATACCGTATGCTCAAGATACGGCCAAAAGACCACAAGCCGCTTCAGAGAACAAAAAAACCAAAAAACACATGCAAAACACCTCGGGATGCATGCCAAATTTTCAACTCGAGAAATGTACTGAAAACTAAAAAAAAATGATGCATCAAGAATCGTGCCAATTTTTTTGCATTGAGATGCGTGCTAAAAATAAAAAAGTTACATCAAGAATCATGTGAAAAATCACTACCTCAAGAATCATGCCAATTTTTGCCTCAAGATGCGTGCTGAAAATTTAAAAAATCACTACCTCGGGATGCGTGCAGATCCGTACAGCTATGGGTCCAAAAAAATTTGCCTCAAATTGCAAAGTTGTCCAAAATGGACAAATTTTATATGGATTCTAGGAATTTTGGGTGCTCTGAGCGCAACGGTGATGTCCGCTTGAGCCCAAAATGACCAGAAACAAAGGTCCCCCCTAAATCCACATAAAAAGCTTCTGAAAAACATAGATCTAAAGAACACAACCAAACCCTCTCAAATAACGAACAGGGGCATGAAGATTTGAAGCTTTGATACCATGTTGGAGTTGATGAAAAGAAACCCACAGCTCCCAAGAATCCCTGCATGCAAACACCTATCACAGAAAAAGAGAAAAACTATGGAGGCATGTAATCACAGATCTGAGAAAGATAAGCCATGATTGAGAATAACAAATGAGAGAGAAAATCTCAATACAATAATCTATTCTCCATTAATTAATCCAATAAGTGAATGAATAAAATACAAACAAGGAATCCTTATAAAAGGATACCGAAACCCTAAAGGATAATAAGATGCCTAAGTTTAACTTAAGTGTAGAGTATAATAGACTAATAATTAAATAAATTAATTATTAGCTATAATATGACAACTCTAATAGTTCTTTGTAAGCACCAATAGCTCTGATATGAATTGTTAACATGATTTAGAACAACAGAGAGGGGGGGTGTATCAGTTGTTCTTAGGTCCAGATGTATAAATTAAATTTTTAAACACTTCAACAACTTAGATCTAACAACCAACAGCTACTCGATCATTATAAAATGTATATCAAAAACATATAGCAGTACAATCCACTATCCAATAGTATTTAACTTGCAAAACACAAAAAATGTTCAAACCAAAACATTCACACAAGTATTGACACTAGGATTTATAGTGGAAACCCAATTTGGGAAAAACCACTTTGTAACATGCTACTGATATTTTCACTCTTCTGAAGTGAGCTCTGTGAAAAGCCAACCCTATCAAAGGTTTAAAACACACTGCTAGGTGTGACCCTATTAAAGGATTTCAACCATCCTATTAGGAGTGCACCTTGTTAGAGGACTTAAGTACATTCTATTAGAATGCAACCTTGATTAAAGGATTTATGCAATGACTGTTAGGTCAACCTTGATTAAAGGATTTAAGCTGATACAATGGTTAGAAAGTAACAACAATGTTTGATCTGAAAACATACAACTCACTTTGCAAATAAAAGACCCAATTCTTACATATATATGCTGGCTTACTAACTGAGATCCATTTCCATCTCCATCATTGATCTGCTCGAAAATCCCTTCAAACAATCACAACTCCTTCTCCTTCATCCTTTTCTGCTTATTCGGTCAATAACAACAACAACTCCAACATACTGCTTCAACCTCACACTTAGGTTTCCTTAGTACCTCTTCAATAGGTAGATCCATCTTTTGCCACTTAATCTCATCCGTAGATCTTAGGGTTAGGTCAGATTCATTGAATCCTTCCAACATTATGTTCTTCATACATCCTTCTAAAAACATCTCTAATCTCTTTATGGAATCATAGTAAAATGGTTTATTATGCATTAAATGCTCCATACATTCAATAAATAAAGTCAACACGATTTACATAATCCAAGAATTCAACTATGTCGGCTAGGAATATGAATTCTTCTTCAAATGTAAATTACTAACGCTCGGTCAATACTGTGTTCAACTCATCGGTCATCATTGTGTAGCTCGGTCGTCACTTGAAATTGGTTCCCCAGCTAATGTTGTCTTCCTCAGTAATAAACTGATGTTCGTTCAACACTGAATTTACTCGACATATACTAGCTTGGTCGACACTAACATCACTCGGCTTAAACTAGATTTCTTCACTCCTACTTAGTTAAGCCTACTTGTTTAGTCTTGCTTCTCACTTAGATAAATAATACGTTATCTTATCATTGTGCCACATAATCAAGTACTCATTGAAGTATCAAATAACTCAACCTTTCTCTAGGTTCTATTGTTATCACCCTTGCCCTAATCCTTCTCAACAAATAAATAGATATAGTACTTTCTTAGATATCAACAGTCTTACCAGTTAAGGTTTGATATCAATGACAATACAACAATTGCTTCAATGGTAGTTTCCAACAGTATGTATACACACACACACACACACATAGTATGTGTGTGTGTGTGTCTGTATAGATATGGATAGACGTATAAGTACCATGTTTTCATGTTGGAACAATGAATTGAAGTCTAGTTGCAATTAGAGTTGCATGTGTGTGTGTGTGTGCGTGCATGTGTGTGTGTACACACACACACACCATGTTTCATGTTGGAACAATGAATTGAAATCTAGTGTGATAGACATTGCAATTAGAGATGCACATAAAACACTATGCATTTTCAAATGAATTGAGTTGACTATAATAGAAGGTAACCAATTGAATAAAACTCTATGCATATCCATTTCATGTTGCAAGTAGGAATTGAATTGTATTGTGACAGATAGTGCAATTAGAGATACAGATACAACTCTGTGCATTTCCAAATAAATTGAGTTTAATATAATAGAAGCTAAGAAATTGAAACAAACTTTATGCATATCCAATACATGTTGGGATAGTGAACTAAATTCTAGTGTGACAAAGACTCCAATTGACCATGTGAGGATAAATGTCAATCCAATCCCTTCCATTTTGAAAAAGGAAGAGCACAATCTATTTTGCAGGTTGATGAAATTACCAAGTGTGTAGGAAAGCAACTGGGGCCTGAAAAGAACAGTGGATTCATTAGAACCCTTGACTTGGAGAGGACAAAAGAGACAAATGGAGTTGTCTATAATAATAGATTGGTGGGGTTACCCAAATGTAGAGAAGAACTGAATTTGGAAGTGAAGGTATGGCAGGGACGGTGCACTTTGACATTTATTGTAGTTGTGGGGAGATAATGTAGATAAGCAATTAGGGATGTTGTTCAAACTACAAGATCCCTCACTACAACTAGTAATAAAGAAAATTATTGGGCCCATTTCTTCAAACTACTTGTATAATGGTGTATTGCTAGAGAAATTTTTCACCAATGTGTTAGAGGCATATGGGTCTTGTGTGATAGTCGTGAGGATGTGTAAAGCCTTGTTAAAGGATGAATACAAGCATTCTATGGCCGTCACTATGATTAGCATGAACATTGACAAGAAAAAATGCATGATTGTAGGAGTTTTCGATGTTGGAGCTATGATAAAGAAGGTGGTTGAAGCTCTTGCACTCTATAGGGATGGCCTTGCTAATATGGACATCACCAAATTTGTGAACATGTTGGCAAAGAATAGAGACCTCCTCTTCGCCTCTAACCTAGAGAGGCGCTATGAACTAATAGATGACTATCTGACCATAGCCAAATATATGTACTAGTTGGAAGTGTGTAAGGGAAACACCCCCTTTGGTAGATACTTATGAATATAAATGATGTTTGTGTGTTTGTCTATATATAGTGTGTGTGCATGTTTAAGCTAGCCAATAACTCTAGTATGTGTGTGTGTGTGTGTGTGTGAGAGAGAGAGAGAGAGAGGTAATCAAAAATTTATTCCCCAGAATCAATAAACATAAGAATTTTAGGGATCAATAAATCAAGATATATACTCTATTTATCATATCTCTCAATTTCTTTCTTGCATCAAGAATGTTTGGTACAGTTGTATGTTGAATATCCTTAAAGAATTTCAAATTCGACATGATCTATTACTCTATATGTTGTAAGTAGTTAGTATCCACTACTATTGTTATCATTTGTTCTATGGGGTTAAGATTTGAAGGATTATTTTAATCAATGAGCAATCTTTCTTACTATTGACAATGTATTGCTCCTAGATCCCTATTTGTCAATATTGTATTGCATTAGTATTGGGGAATTTTGTCAATATTTTTGTAGAGTTGTGCATGATAATGCCTTGTAATTGGCATACATATCTTGAAGCCTATATGTTGCCCTTATAATTTTATGATTGATTACATGTCTTCAAGTACAAATAGAGCTTGCATTTTACTCTCCTTCTTGGCCTTTTGGACTTCCTCTTTTATGTCATCAGTTCTTCCTTCCATTTTGTTTTCATATTCTATTCTATCTATTGAGTGAGAAGGGGAAAGAGGAAAATGTACCTATTACCTCTTTCTCCACTCTAATGGAAAAAAATAGCTTTGTAATGGGTCTTAGGTCTTATTAGGAAGCTTATATAAAAGAAGTTTTCCAAACATTTGTGTGTTTGTCACATGTATTTTGAGCATCAAATGTTAGAAGGGATGGAGAAAGAGGATTGGATTGTTTGATTCATTGTTAAAATATGGTTATTCATTTTCTTGATGTTTTCCTTCATTACATTAACAAGATGCATAGAGTTTCATGATTACTGTGAAGGTGTATTTATTGTTCATAAACATTTTTCATTGCTTCACAAAGTTTCATCATTGTTTGACATTTATACTCACTACTCTGAAGACCATTCAATATTCTTTGATATCTTTGCAGTGTTATTGAGGTTTTTCATAGCCTTTTATAAAGGACATTCATTATTTTGAAAGATCTCCATTTACTGTCTCAAGAGGGTTCCTTCCACTATTTATATGGTTCGATTCATTTCTTTTCTACATGACCTTATTAACCTCTAGAATGAATATATATATATATATATATATATATATATATATATATATATATATATATATATATATATATATATATATATATATATATATATATATATATATATATATATATATATATATATATATATATATATATATATATATATATATATATATATATATATATATATATATATATATATATATATATATATATATATATATATATATATATATATAAAGAACACACACCCTGATTGATATAATAGTAAGAGTGTGAGATGTGTAGAGTCGGTGTGGTATAGAGTATATTATAGTTATCTACCAAAAGAAATTTGGGGTTTAATATTAAATGTTACTATTAGGGTTTACTAGTAAATCATAGTATGAACCAAAATATCTATGCATATTTTTTTTCGTCATCTTTGTTAATGGTACATTTGATTTACATGTAAAAATGTATAAATTATATTACTTACCATAAATCAAAAACAACATTGATGGCAATAAATGGATTTTCTAATTGCAAACTCTCAAATTTAACAATGAAAGTGTCATATGAAAACCCTAACAGAACCATTTAATATTAAACCCTAGATGCAACAAACGATTAATTTTAATAGTGATGCAAAATGTGTTTTCCTTTAAACGACCATGAAAATTGCACTGTGGCTTGAATAAAGGTGTATATTTCCCTCAAATTTCATTGTGTTTATGAACACAAATAGATGTGTTCATAAACGCAAAAACCACTCCAAACACAAACAAGGCTACAATGAATATCAGAGATAGACAAAAACAAAAACCCAAATGAAAACCCAAAATAATCGACAAAACAATGGAAATGGTGGCCTTAGCGAGTAGTTCTCCTCACCTGGGTTGAAAGAAAAGATTCAAAGCCCTCCAATGCCTTCTAACCATCCTTTGTGACCCTCCAACTTCAAAATGTTGAAAGGTTGAGTAGTAAGTAGTAAACAAAAGCAAGTGTAATACAAAATGATGGGTAAAAAATGTGCTAGGGTGCTAAACTTACTTGGAAATGACCAAGAAGGAGTGAAATGGCGAACCAGTTGTGGGATAGAAATAGACATCTTCTGGAACTTCTCAGTATTACCATTACCAGAGATTGAGTGGGAGATAATGGGTGATGTATTGAAGTCCAACTGCAAAATGACAAATGAAATGAATGCGAATGTAGTTCCCAAATGACAAAGAAGAGAGGAAAGTAAGGTGATGAGATGCACAGTTAATGTCATTGCCTACAACAATATAGGATGGCAACAACTCATAAATATTTCCATGTAGCTATGAAAGCTGCCCAGTCGGTTCCTTGACATGCAACACCTTCGTGCATTTCACACGACAAAGCTCATAGGTGGATGTTGTGGTCCAACATAGGTCCTCGTCACCACAAGAATGAACCATATCAGTAAGCATCCATAATATCAACCATGTATATGAATGCATTGAAGTAATTTATATGAGTGTTCTCAAAGAAGATTTTATTGAAAGAGAAAAAATAACCTTTTTTTTGTTCAATGTTCATGTGAGAAGGCTATAAGGATATATGGTGTGGTCCCAATGAACCTACATCATCTTCCTTACAAGCTTTAATATAAAGGGACATTGTATAGAGGAGATAATAGAATACAACATAATTCTTAAAAAAGCTTCATATTATTCCCCTTGCTAATCCTACATATGATAGACAACTTCCTAGTGGCTTGTTAAGAATCATTAAAAGATGAAAAGTAGTACTTTATTAGGGCCCATTTGGTTGCTAGAATTAATCTGGAATAGGAAAACAGGAATTGGTGAATTGGTATAAACTAATTCTAATTTTGGTCCAAAATGAGCATTCAGCCAATTCCAGGTTCTGAGATAGATTGGTTGAATGCTCATTTTGGACCAAAATTAGAATTAACTTATACCAATTCACCAATTCTAATTTTCCTATTCCAAGTTAATTCACTCTAAAAGATAATTCTAGTTCTAGTGAAATAGTTAATAATAATCATACAAGCATATAAGAAAAGAGAGCCAAGAAGAGAGAAAAGATGAAAAATATTTAGGAAAATAAAATGTACAACTCATCCTACACCTTCACATTCCATAGTTACAACAAACACAATGTGATTTCAAATTTGTCAAAGAAAGTTGTGTACATTCTACAATACACATAATTTCTATAGATGTACTTTTATATTAAATACTTTAAGTAATCAAAGAAAAAAGAAGAGAAAAAAACTTTAAGTAATACTTTATGTACTTTTTAATCTATTCTTTGAATTCTTCAACAAATGGCCACATAGTATCCAAGTTAATATTGATTGTGTTAACATTTATTATATGTCAAACATCCAAACCTACCTTTACCTCTTTGATAAAGTTGTCATTTCTACTTTCAAGAGAAATTGGTAGCTACCTAATATAAGATCTATTTTATCACCTTGAAGGCCAAGGTTTTAGCCTTAGTGGAGTCAAATTTTTAAAATTCTATTTTTTCAAATGTTTATTTCTTTAGTCTGATTATTGGGGCCATTATACATGGAAAATCAATCTTAATAATTTTCTTTTAAATTATTCTTCATTTTCCTTTAATATCCTTTAATAGCATCCACAACTTGGAGATTAAGATTAAGAGTTCACTAAAAATGCAAAATGCATCTAATCCAAAAAAAATCATTGTTATGTTTTGCACTTTTAGGGTTGTATTTGGAATTTATGTTTATGATTTTTGTATGCAAATTAGATGTCTAACAACTAGAAATGATAAATTAACTATAAAAGCCAATGAATCTATCTAATGCAAACACAATGAAGAATGCAAAGTAACTATGAAATGATTAAAATAATTCAATTACCTTCACCTACCATGCAGCTTGTCTCCATTGTCCTCCTATGCTCTGATTTCTTGGATGTGTTGAGCTCTCAGATTTCCAATTTGAAGCTCTTTGCCCAAGATGATACCAAAGTGTGGAGATTGAATGATTGAATGCAAAACTAATTCCTAGTTATGCAAATGAAATGATGATAGTGTGGATGCTTCACAAAGTGATATGAATATGCTTGATAATGAGTGCTTTGATGCTTGATTGCTTGATTGCCTATTGTTTGAATGCTTGATTACAAAAATACCTATTAGCTCTCAAATGGGAAATGAGGCTCCTTTTATAGAGTTTTGGAGGATCTAGGTCTAGGTGGCAGAATCCTACGGTTGAGAATGAAAGGTGGAAAATCCTAGGGCTAGGATTGACTTGGTTGAAGGAGTTGAGAGAAAGGGGGATGTAGTTGGAATGTGAGAGGAAAAATAGGGATGATGTTCCTCTCATATTGACATGGAGGAGAAGAAGGTGGAAGGGAAAGACACATGTCAAGTGTCTCACAAAGACCAAAGAGAGAAAGAGGGAGAGACCTTTTCCTCATGAGGACTCTTTGCACAAGTGTCCTATGAGTCATCCTTGAGGCTTAGAGGTGGCTTGAGAAGCTCCTTAGGAATAGGGAATGTCCCTTGCCTTGGTTGTTGAGAGGACATGTGGTCATGAGACCAAGTCCTATGAGGCCACATAGCCCTTAAGAATAGGACATGTGTGGGTGAGGATAAATATGAATAAATAATTAATAATAATTATTTATCTTAGCCAAGGTGATGTGACAGGTGACTAGGTGGATGAAGTGGACTAGGAGACTTAGTCATATTTAGGTGATTGTGTATTTAATTAAATCACTTAAATAGACTATTTAGAAGACTTAGGATATAGAATTAGACTATAGTGAATTTATTAAATAAATTGAAATAATTTACTTAATAAATAGAAGAAATAAATATTAATTAAATAATAAATATTTAATTAATTTATCAAGTCAATAGTAATTAACTAATAAATATTTAATTAATAAATGAAGCCATTTTTAAGTGTATACAATCTTCATGTAATTACAACCTTAAGAATACACTTTATATTATGATTTATAAGGTTCCGAATAACCTATTTCATGTGTTTAATAATACTTCTTAAGTTCCCATGACATTCTCATAATTCATCCACCATTCCTATCAAATTCACCTTTCTTTTCTTAAGAATTATTCTGATTCCTTAGCATCTTATTTGGACCCTAAAGTTAGAGTGTTTTACCTCACCTTATATATTGTCAAATTTTCCTATAATATTTATATGTTTTTTTTTTTCCTTTTATTTTTGAAGTATTATTGCCGTGTGGAATAATCTTTTGTGTTTGGATCTATAATGTGAAATTGAAATAAGGATTATTTTTCATTTTTTTAATTAATTTCAACAATATGTATTTTTAACTTATTAAAAAATTATAATTATAAAAAAAAAATTCTTACAAATTTTAATTTTTGAACTTACCATTTTTGTTGGTGGTATTTTAATTAAAATATATATGTATTTTTAACTTATATATTTTTAAATTAAAATATGTATTATTAACTTTTAAAAATAAAATTATAAAAAAAATTATTAAAAAATATATTAAATTTTTTTTATAAAAAATAAGATTATAATCCTTCACGCACGAATCTGACGACTTATACATTTTGTTGTAATTTTGAATCCATGAAAAGCTTATTCTCTAATAAAAAATAAATTCTAAGTTTGTTTTGGAATTAATTAATCCAAGCATTAGCCCAAAAATGGAGATTAATTTTCTAATTGGGAAATTCAAAAAATAACCACAAACGGCAAATTACTTAATTCTCGTATTAAATAATGACTATTCGAAATTAATACCAAGAACCAATCGAACCCTTAGACTTTTCATTTTCTACAATTTAACATCAAATTTATCTTCTCCTCCTTGCATTCATGATTCGACCTAATGATATCTTTCAAAAGAACATCATAATCACTTTGTAGCTTCTCTATTACTACCTCAATGAATTGAGCAATATACACGCTTAGAATTGTAGCGTTAACATCAAGGGTATTGCTGCTCATTTTACCATCATAGTCCTGTCAACTATTGGAACACCTCTTAAATCAATGGATTGTCATGTTTCTAGAGTAGTTGACCATAACACCATCATATTCTCCTTTGAGAGAAAAATCATAACGTGACTAAAATTTTCTTATTCTTCTTGGTAAAAGGTGATAGAGTCATCGATATATATTAAAATATATGTAAACAAATTACATTCAGGCCAGTTCTTCTCCAGAATACTAAAAGTTGCATGATCAAAATTTCACAACAGACCACTTTAAATTTTCTACGTCACCCTCAATCAATACTATATGTCAAGGTACACTGATGTACACAGGGAGCCCAAAAATGTAAGACCCAGTTAGATATTTCTGAGCTATCTGATCACTATTGTCATCCACATTAACACCAAACTAGCATATCGTTTCACCCAACACCATTAAACGAATTGAAATTAACCCAGAATCTAAAGATTGAATATTTCATTAGTAAGTAACTCGGAATCTGAAGATTGAATCTTCCATTGGCAGGGCAACACTGAGAGTAGCTAAAAGAAAAGGTGAAAATTATCAAATGTATCATCCAAAACTTGTTCTATGAGTTGAGGCTAGAGTATTTGAAAAGCCCACATGTTGTCTTCAAAGCTGTCGTTCAACAAGTCAAGTCTTATTTCATTGAGAAGCTCTGCATTTACTGGCTGAAATACCACTTTCTCCCACAATTAAAATACTCCTATTGCAAGCAACCCCTGCTCCATGTCATACACAAACAAGCTTTATCTCAAGGTTCGAAAGAGTGAAGACAAACGGTTGTATATTAAAATTTGTAACAGCAAAGAGGGGCTTAGGTTGGGCAACTTAATTTTGCATTTTTTAAAATCTTACAACAAAATTTCAAATCACATTCAATTTTTATAGCTGATTACATAAAAAATCTTCTATTTATAACTAAGATTTCAGGGTCGCGCCATTATATATGATGCCACATTATCATGTTTTTTTCAAGGTGTCCAAAAAGCTTCAAAAAAAGTGAGATTACTAGTTGTACACTAAGTCATGTTTTATTGGTGTGCTGATGTAGCATCACATGATTTGTTGGTTTTTAGATCTAAGGAATACATTTCATTCAATTATGGGTAGTCATCATCAATATTAATAACTTTTTTAAGTCACAACTATCGGTTCAATATTGTCAAAAATAATGGACATTAAATCAACAATCAACAAGTTCTATCAGAACTATTGGAACACATTCAACTACTAGATTCATCTCAAAATCCAAAAAAATATTCATACATATTGTTAAAAACCTAAAAGAATATTTTTTATTTCTAATTTTCTCAATATTATAAAATAGTTTTCCACCCTGTGTATTCATTCTCACAAGATTAAATGCTAAGATTGATGTTATATACCAAGTGAGCAATAATAAACATCCAATTTCTCTCACTAAGCCTCTCACTTCTCTAGAGGGATGTGAAACGAATGTTGATTCTTCTTCCTCTGTATAAGGGTTATAACCTTAAGCTTACACAATCCTATTTAATTTTGAGGCCATTAGGAACATTTTATGAAAAAAGAATTCATAATAATTTTATAAACTTTCAAGTTCTAATGAATTGATTAATAGTCATGACTGTTTCACATACTTAAATTGTTTTAACATTCTACAATTTTTCTTTTCTTTTTAGTTTACTTAAAATTGTAAATATATCAAAGGAAATGATATGAAATATCTACAAATTCTCAATATATTTGATCATTGTATTAACTTTTACATTTATTGTACCAAATTAATCAATATTTTGCTCAAATTCGGATGTATATTGGGGATTTAGATGATCTTCTAAAGTTTTTTCGTCCCAATAGAATCAATAATATCCTCCAACTAACATTTCTTTGCCCTTAGCTTATGTTTCTTCCACATTAGATACATTTTAGATGTCTCTATTACATGCTTGATTGGATTGTTTCATTTTCAAAGGTTGGAGATTTATCAGTCCATCTTATTTGAAACTTAGAATGTAAACTAAAAAAAGAAATAAAATTTTCCAACATGGTTATCATCCTATAAATAAGGTGTTTTATTTGCACATAAAATCCTTGAAGTTATTAGGATAATTTTCTGTGTTTTCTTTCAACATTTTTTTTTACTATGAACCATCTTGTCCTTTCTCTTTTCTCTTTATAATATTTTCATATTATAAAGTGGGGTCTTTAAAATCATCAAATTCATGCTCACATTCAACAAATCAAACCCTAAATTCTTATTATTCGTGAGTAATTTATGGTTAATTAATCTCAACATCAAATCTCATGTGAATATGGAAAATCATGTCACCTAAATTTTCATAATATTTAGGGCTCAAAATAGTGAAATATCTAACTTTTCATGAGAGGGAAGAATTATTTCCTCTTATTCTTTTCGAAATGATTATAGTTGGATCCACTCATTTTCCATGGATATTCTAACTAAGAAATCATTGTTGACACTTTGCATAGAAATTTATGTAGATCTAAAAATTCTACCATATACCACTGCTCTATATACTAGTATCCCAAATTTTATAGCCCACTAATGTTTATCTAGAAGTCTAGGGCTCTAAGGAATTCATGAAAATATGTGAGGAGTCTATGTTTATTTCACACTTTATGCATACACCTAGTCATTCATGTTTTTCAATGTTTCCAATAACAAGGAACTTAATGATGAGCATGCATTATCTTCTCTTTCATGTGATACTGGTATGTTTTCAAGACAATGATATGTTTTCATAAGTAGCTCATGCTAACAAATGGTTGTTATGATGCTCCAATATTTCTGATGGATTGATCAATGTTATGTTTTGTTTGTTTGTTTTTTTCTAATATGCATATTATTTAAGACCTATTGATTGATGGATTTGGGGAAAATCGAGATTCATTTATAATTATCAAATAATTTTTATTATGAAAACACAAGTTGTTTGTATTTTTATAACGAGTGCATTTAGAGAAATTTTAATCAATGATTCTCTAAAATAATTTTAAATGTCATGTATTTGTTAGAATTCATTCATTAGTTTTACATGTTCCTTAATTAATTCAATAGTTTTGTCTAGATTCCTTAATTAAGCAATTACTTCTTGACTTAGAAATATCTTACAAAATGACGTAGGCATTAATGATTATTTCTAACACCCCCAAGATCAACTGCTAGACAAAAACATCATCCACAACAAAGAAAATGACAAAATAGCTTGTTTCAATAATGCCAAATCGATTGATTGAATATGAAACATACAATGAGATGCCTTGATTATAAAGACAAGGTTGAGACATAGGATTATATAGGATCATGACATGGGCCTTAAACCTTGTAGCGTCAGAAAATGGAAGCACTTCCATTTAGGACTAGTTTAGCCCCCTGAGTAGGTGGTTTGGGGTCATGTCAAACGCCTTGAATAGGTCTCTGACTTGTTTATGGCTTTTTCCCCTATTCTACCCTATTTTCCACTTATTTCTAGCCTGTTTCTGGCATCCTGAATTGAAATTTTGAGATTCTTGACTTCAGGGTCAAGGTCGACCTCGACCTTGACCTAGGGTTTAAATTTCAAAATCTCAAAGTTTTTAGATGTCGGGTTTCAAAAATATTTATTTCCTGCTTCTGGATCGGTTGTTTCGGGTTTTGAAACGGTAAACTCTTATTTTATATTTAATTTAGGTCCATTTCTAGGGGTAAAGACTTAAATTGAAATTTAATTCTCCTATGTCAGCCTCTCTAGAAGTTTGTGCCCTAGACTAATATAAAAGGAAGCCTTCTCCTCTCATTTTCTCCATTAATCATCAAGTATCAACATCTCTCAAGTGCAATGAAGTTTCATATCTTATCATCTCAAGCAAGAATTTTCAATCAAGGAAGCATTCAAGAAATCATCTACATTCAAGCATTCAAGTTCTCCATTGAAGATCAAGGATTCAAGCATTCAAGCCTTTGAAGGGATTTGGTTCAAACATTCAAGATTCATAATTCAAACTCTAGATCTATCCATCATGGTGGTGTGATCTTCCTCCAAGATCCTTGTTCATCTTCAAAATCTATTCATTCTTCCTTCAAGGTGGATTCCAAGTATACAATCATGGAGGTTTTGATTTATATTTATCAGTGTTGAGTCCAAGCTTTCATATTAACATACTTGTTTACATTTCAAATACAATTGCATATCTATTGAATATCATAGCTTCGTTGTTAGATATACTTCTACTACTTGCTAGCATTCTCTATTTCAATTCCATTTTAAGGTTGATTCCAAACCAGGGTTTGACTAAGGCAAACCCCTCATCGAAACAACAAAACCACTTTTCTTGTAGGAACATGTATGGAACAATGAATTACAGTGCAGATCTGGACACCCTTTTCGGCAAACTTTCAGGATCCGCGAATAGAATTTCCATCAGAGCAGCGCAAGTCAAGGTCGACATTTTAGGGTCAAGGTCGACCTTTCTACCTAGGTCAAGGTTGACCTTTCTCATAAAAGCAAAAGATTTCTAGGTTTTCTCTATCTTTATGTTTCCAAGCCATATCCAGTTGTAGAATTTCTAGAAACTAAGTACAGACACCAGAAAATAGTGATTTTTGAATCTGCTACCTTTCAAGATATGTATTTATGTTTTATTAAGTTTTATATGTCCACAACATTGTCCACACATCACATATCAACAACACAGTCCCACAATACACACACACACACACACACACACACACATATATATTTATATATTTATATATATTTATATCTTACATTTTGGTGAACCCGCGATAGAAAACTCTTTCTTTTTAGTGTTGGATGCTTTGCCTCCTTTCCTTAAGATTACATTAGATTAGTTTTCTTTTATGATCTTTCATTTTAAAATTCAAAAATAAATTAAAAAATCTATATACTCTACAAAATAAAAAAATATTTATTGCATTTTTAGTTACTATGAAGATCTTTAAGATGTTTTGGTGTATGGCTATTTTTCGTATTATTCTTCTCTTAGCATCTCTTTATAGTACTTATGATGTTTATCAGAGTATTATTCATTTCATTATGTTTGTCACTCTTCATGTTTCACTTGCTTATGCTATTGTGAGAGTGACTAATACTAGTTTGCCTACTTTCAAAACTTTCATTAAAGATTTATGTGGTGGACTTATTACTCTTTTGGATTATGTGAAGAATTTGGTAGATGATACACCATCTCCTAATCTTCCCAATCCTAATCCTATCCTTCCTAATCTAGTTCCTAATCTTCCTAATCCTAATCCTATCCTTCCTAATATGATACCTAATATTCCCATTCCTATTTCTCCATCTTCTATTCCTAGTTCTTCTCACACTTATGATGAGGCTCAAACTATGGTTTATGATGTAGATATGCAAGAATTTTTGGATTTACCTTCCCCTTCTTATCTAATCCATGATGATGTTAAAGGGAAGAGAAAAAAAACTTCTTCTAAACCTATCATTCCACCTTATACAACATTTTCTCATGATCACAATAAACAATCACCTCCTGCAGAAGTTGTACAAGATATGTACACTATAGGATATAATATGATGGCTAAACAAGGTTATAAGGGTTCAGGGATTGGTGTTAATGACCACGGTATTAAATATCTGGTTCATCTATTCCCTAAATAGGATATGTGTGGTCTTGGTTGTCTGTTATCTCAATTTAAGGTGGTTGATTTTGACCGTCGCCCACCTCTTCATGTTCTTCTTCCAACACCTTCCTTAGATTACCCTGATACTCCTCAAGATGTGGCTAAGAAGGTGTATGTTCAATTAATGAATTATAAGAAAGAAATCTTTAAACCTCTGGTGAAAGATGCTCTATCCAAATACATGTCCTTTTCACTATCATAATACACATTTACTTGCTGATTGTGTGCATTTCAAATTGTGTGTTAGAGAAAGAGCTTCTTTAGGAATTATATCTCATTCTTGTGTGGTTTTACAACTCCATAATTTTGATATGGGGAATACCCCTCACTCTTCTATAATGTAGATTGTTTATCCTCTTGTCTTTTTACTGGGGAGAAAGAGGTGTTTCTTCCAGTTCTCTAGTATCCATTGTGCTCTTAGCATGTACTTTGTTTTGAGCTTAATTGGTTATCCTTTCTATATTATATACCTATGGTTTTGCATTATGTTCATAATCATCCATAGTTCTTTGTTATTGTTCAAGATATCTTTTCTAAAGACATTTATTTTGTAAAGGTATCCCTTGCTTTCATCTCTAGGGGAGAAGGTCTTCCTTCTTTCTCTTTGTCTAGGGATCTGCTTTCCTTAGCTTAGTGGCATTTGTTTATTCTGCAACATTATTTTATTATACTGACTGATGTGTTGGCTATGGATATCATTTTATGTGAGAGGTTATTGTCCTAGGTCATCACCTCTTCTTTATTTTGAAAATTATGATCTTTATAAATTCTTGCCCTTGCTTTAGGGTTAGATTTTGATTCCTTTGTTCCAAGATTCCTATTCCTCTTAATTACAGGGGGCTTGATGATTGAATCTTTGGTCCCTCTTGATTTCTCTTTGAAAGATGATATTTTATCAAAAGAAATCCTCTAAGGTGGGGGTCTTGTTGATAAGATCTCTTTCTCTTTGAGGATCCTTTTTCCATAAGTGACATATCCTTTTTCATGATTATCTATGCTCTTTGATGTAAGGGTCAATACCCTTCGCTAAGAATATAGTGTACATTGTTGTTAATAGGATATCTCCTTACTTTGAGAAGTAGGTATCCTCCTTTTCTTCCTTATCTTGTCTAGTAGGTAGCCACAATAAGGAGGGGGGCATATCTAGGGTCTCCCTTATGCTATAGTTTTCAATTTCAAATATGCTAAATCCTTTGAAGGTAACACACATAAGTTGCTAAATCCTGAAGAGACACGCATTTTCAATTTCAAATATGCTAAATCCTTGGAAGGTAACGTACATAAGTTGCTAAATCTTGAAGAGACACACATTTTCAATTTCAAATATGCTAAATCCTCGTAAGGTAACACACATAAGTTGCTAAATCCTGAAGAGACACGCATTTTATATTCCATGGTGATACAAGAATGTGGATCTATGGGTATTCCAAAAGCTATCAGAAGACACATTACAACTAAAGAGCATAGTTTATGGGTGAACTATCAAGCTTTTCTACCTACTGGGCTCTCCCTCCTTGGTGATTCACGGTAAGGTGGGCATCTTACTGGGTGAGGTAATCACTTTATCTTTTCTCTCTTTTCTCTTTCATGCTAGTAGGATTAGATCATGAAGCTATGTTATTTATAGTGTTGTTCTTATCTTTCTTATGTAATCATTTATGCTTTTATGATAGCTTTCCAAATAAGATATTAGTATAGGAAGCATTTCTTAGCAAGGTTTCCTTTGCTAGTTGATTTGGGTTTGTTTTTTATACTAACCCCTCTTTTTGTGTCTTTTAGCTTTGTCTTTATTTTCTCTTTGTTTCTGAACCCTTGTGCATGTATGTTGAGTTAGAATCATTGGTCTAGGGGCTTATGTCCTTAACTAAGTGATATTCTACCTCATTGCAAATCCACTAGGATCTTTCTTCTCCATTACGAAGAGTTTGCATTGAATCCATACTCTTGCTAAAGTGGGGGCTAAATGCAGCATCAAAAAATGGAAGCACTTCCATTTAGGACTAGTTTAGCCCTCCGAGGAGGTGGTTTGGGGTCATCTCAAATTTCTTGAATATGTCTCTCACTTGTTTATGGCTTTTTCCCATGTTCTACCCTATTTTCCACTTATTTCTAGCCTATTTTTGGCATCCTGAATTGAAATTATGAGATTCTTGACCTCAGGGTCAAGGTCGACCTTGACCCTGACCTAGGTCAAGGTTGACCTCAACCCTAACCTAGTTCAAGTTCTCCCTCAACCTTGACTTAACCTTGACCTAGGGTTTAAATTTCAAAATCTCAAAGTTTCCGGATGTCAGGTTTCGAAAAGATTTATTTCCCACTGGGTCGACTGTTTCGGGTTTCAAAATGGTAAACTCTTAAATTATATTTAATTTAGGTCTATTTATAGGGGTAAAGGCTTAAATGGGAATTTAATTCTCCTATATAGGCCTCTCTAGAATTTTGTGCCCTAGACTAGTATAAAAGGAAGCCTTCTCCTCTTATATTCTCCATCAATCATCAAGTATCAACATCTCTCAAGTGCAATAAAGTTTCATATCTTATCATCTCAAGCAAGCATTTTCAATCAAGGAAGCATTCAAGCAATCATCTACATTCAAGCATTCAAGTTCTCCATTAAAGATCAAGGATTCAAGCATTCAAGCCTTTGAAGGGTTTTGGTTCAAACATTCAAGATTCATCATTCAAACTCTAGATCTATCTATCATGGTGGTGTGATCTTCCTTAAAGATCCTTTGTTCATCTTCAAGATCTATTCATTCTTCCTTCAAGGTGGATTCCAAGCATACAATCATGGAGGTTTTGATTTACATTTATTAGTGTTGAGTCCAAGCTTTCATATTAACATACTTGTTTACATTTTAAATACAATTGCATATCTATTGAATATCATAGCTCATTGTTAGATCTACTTCTACTACTTGCTAACATTCTCTATTTCAATTCCATTTTAAGGTTGATTCCAAACCGGGGTTTGACTAAGGCAAACCCCTCATCCAAACAACAAAACCATTTTTCTTGTAGGAACAGGTACAGAACAACAAATCACAATGCAGATCTGGACACCCTTTTTGGCAAACTTTCAGGATCCGCGAACATAATTTCTGTCAGGGTAGCATAGGTCAAGGTCAACATTTTAGGTTCAAGGTCGACCTTTCTACCTAGGTCAATGTCGACCTTTCTCAGAAAAGCAAAAGATTTATGGGTTTTCTCTGTCTCTATGTTTCCATGTCAAATTTGGTTGCAAAATTTCCAGAAACTAAGTATAGACACCAAAAAATAGTGATTTTTGAATTTTCTACCTTTCAAGATAAGTATTTATGTTTTATTAAATTTTATATTTCCACAACATTTTTCACACATCACATATCAACAACACAACCCCACAATTCACACACACACACACACACATATCTTACAAACCTAAACAATGAGACAACTACCTAAACAATGAGACGACTACCTCAATCAATTATCAAATAACCTAGGTGACTATAATTAAATAAAAGTCATAAAGGTAAGATATGACAAGTTCTTATCTAAACAACTAAGAACTCTAGACAAATGCCTAGGACCTAAGTAAACTTAAGTATGTTAATAAGTTCCCTACCAAGAACTAGCTAGGTAAATGGCCTTTGATAGGTACAAAATCTTATTCACACAGGTACATAACCATTTAATTACAATTTAGGGAGTGGATTATTTTACAAATGATGCAAGAGTATTATACATCTCAACTACCACAATGTATAATAACCTACATAAATGGTGAGTATTTGAAGGCAAAACATAGTCCAATGCCTAGAAACAACATCTATTTGCACAGGAAGAAGATATACCAAGTACAAATGTGGGAACTCTTCCCATTGTGAATAGGAAGTAGAATCTAAATGTAGGATGAAGTCTTTGAAAAAATACTCATGTGTCACCAATTCCTTAGTAGAAAATAATGATGATGCCACAATCTAATTAGGTACATGCTCAATCACAACATAAGGTGATAAAATAAACAAGGAATAAATAGAAATAAAATGAGAACTAACTCTAAAGAAAAAAATGAAGTGACAACACTTGTGAAATGAATATTGTCAAATAAGAAAGATAAACTCTCAAATTGGTCCCCCAAATCTAAAATTTGATAATCCACAAACAAAAATGCAATGTCTAATAAATAGGATTTTCAATCAAGAAGAGAATTAGATACCTATTTCAATAACTCACTATAAGCTCTCAATGAATGGACAACAAAAGAGGAATGTGTGATCTCAAAGGAAGAAGTGGAAATTATAGGAGAAGTTTGTGGATCATTAAATACTCAAGCTCTACATCATATTCAAGCTCCTTTAAGGAGCCATCATAAAATGTATATTATCAACATCATCAAGTGGAATGAGGAAATTTGATGCAAGACCATGTGAGAAATAGGGATTATGTGGATTTCCAAAGATCTCCCAAATCTTGGTTCAAACTATGCATGAGCACTTGATTCTTGAAATCTAATGGTAGGTCTCTCTGAAGATGTTTTCATTGAACCTAGAACCAATCAATCCTATGATATAATAATTATTATTACTCCAAATTAATTCATTCTATGTTGTTTGGATGAGCCCGTAATGTTAAGGCAAAATATTTAGCCAACTATAATGTGTGAGGATACCTTTCTACCAAGACTCATAAATTTCCTTTGTCAAAATAATTATAGAAGGATGGGTTACATAGCCTATTCTTACAACAATGATATTGATGGAGCTCAAATATTCTGTAAAAATTTTGGATCTACATATGAGAAGAACCTAAAAAATGACTATCTCTACCCATGAATTATCCACACAACAGAGAAATGCTATGCCAATGAAACAAAGTGGTAAGATCTACCAAGACTCATAAATTTCCTTTGTCAAAATAATTATAGAAGGATGGGTTACATAACCCATTATTACAACAATGATATTGATGGAGCTCAAATTTTCTGTAAAACTTTTGGATCTACATAATGAGAAGAACCTAAAAAATGACTATCTCTACCCATGAATTATCCACACAACAGAGAAATGCTATGCCAATGAAACAAAGTGGTAAGATACAGCTCGATAGCAACACTAGGAGAAATAGGTGACCACCCCAAAAATGATACATTGTTGTAAGGACAACTTTAACCCACATGTGTTTATCTCATCATGCCTCTACATCGAACAAGATTGCAATTTAACTAAGTCAAAAGAGGGGTAGTGAAATGAACCATTGCCCAATGTGAAGAATATTAAATAGAATAATCACGGGAAGCGATATCGAGAAAAGTGGGTTATCGAGTAAGCATGATCAGATGGTATCACGAAGAAAGACTTATTTGATAAGTCAAGGGAGTTTTCTTGTGGGGTCTAGGATACAATATCAAACAAAATAAAGTTTCAAACAAAATTTAAATGCGATGATTGATGGATGGAGATATTCAAAAAAGGAAGTATGCGGTGAGACCCATTTTCACTAAGTATCGAACAACATGGAACTTTGAATAAGTAAATATGGTTGAGTAACAATGGTCAAGGTTATTTGAAATTTGGTGGGGCTGCTTCACTTTGAGCATCGAATAAAATACCATGTTGAGTAACCCAGCCAAAAGAAAAGTGATACATAAGTTACTCGAAGGAAGAACAAAAAGGATAAAGAGAATTGGGATATGTATCAGGTTCCTTCAATTATTGATGGATACATTAACACTACTTTTGGCGATAAGATTTTAAGTCCATACTTGCTCGGGGCACAACCAATCAAAAATGGAGGCATAGTAAGTAAAATCCTGAAATCCTGAAGGGAAGATTGGGGATCATGTACTATGTGTAGAGAATTGACATTCAAAGTGTTTATGATTGGGAATGGAAGCGAGGTAGTATGATTTTGAACTTACGAGGGGAAGGTTGGGATCCACGTATTCCGAAGATAAAATTGTCTCGCAAAAGATAGAGGAAGACAAATCATTGAAAATCTAATATAATGGTGGTAAGTTTGACTTCAAAGAAAAACTAAATGCTCTAGTGTGGAGAACTAACATTTGGGGTGCTAATAATCAGAATTGGAAACACAGTAAGGTAAATCCCAAAATTCTGAAGGGAAGGGTGGGACCTAATGCCAATGATCAAAAATAGAAGCAAGGTAGTATGAATCCCAAAATTTTGAAGGGAAGACTGGGACCCACATATTTCAAAGTTATAGTTGTACAAAGGACAAATCATAAAAAATATGATAGATTGGCGATAATCTTGAACTTCAAAGGGTACACTATGTGCAAAGAATTAATTCAAATGGAAATAATCATAATTAGAAGCACAATAAGGTAAATCCTAAAATTTTGAAGGGATAGCTTGGGCCCACACACTCCAAAACTATAATTGTCTTGAAGAAAATAGAGCAAAGACAAATCAGTGGGACCTGATTGACAAATGACAAGAGACATTCTTCATCATCAAACTCTTTTATTGGAAGGGAAGCATTTGAAGTGTGACATCGCTCATCAGAGAACACAAAAAGGAAGTGTGATTCTTGATCTCCAAGGAATGGAACTTGTAGATAACTAGGCGGTGAGTTGGCGGCTTGATGATGACAGGTGGCAAGCGCTCGTGATCTTGCAAACTAGAGGCTTGAAGATAAGAAAATAACCACATAATTGCGACACGTGGAAGATCAACAAGTGGGGATGGTAATGAAAGGTGCCAGATGCTCATGATCTTGTAGTCTGAGATGACAAGGAAAGATAAAGTATCTGAGATCAGGAAAAGGTGCCACGTGGTCATCTATGTGTGGTTAACTAAGTGAAGTTTGAGAAGGAAAGTCGAAATTCAAGGGTGGAGTAATTGAGTAAGGAAGAATTTTGAACAAATTAAAGGATAAGTAACACGAATCATTATTTAAAGGCACAAACATGACCGAGAAAGGAAGCACAATAGTGTGATTCCCAAACTTCGAAGACTGGAGCCCGTGGACAATTAGTATATCAAGCGAAGTGTCATCGGTATAGCTTTGCATTGTAGAATCACAGAATGAAGGTCACACTGACAATCGATGGGTGAAGTGGTATAACTTATACCGATGATCATAGATACATAGCTCTATCGAATAGTAATTGGGCCTTATTTAGAGATGATTAATTCTATAAACATGGTTTATTATTACTCAGTTATTTTCTTTCCGCAAACTAATTGTGACTAATTGGGAAGAGATGTGTATCTTCATTCATATGGAATCCTACTATATAGAGGAGATTATTTTTTAATAAAGGGAACAAGATCAAAAATACCATTTTTATAGACACTGCATTTCTACAAGTTATTTATGTAAACAATGAAGACTCTTTGTTCATAATATATACCAGCAAGTTCTTTCAATTTGGAGTTGTGGATCTGATCATCTTGGATTAGTCACTCTTTTGTGATTTTACTTGTAGAAAGTGAAGTTGGACTCAATCTTTGCGTGTGGAGGCTATTTTTATTATTCTGCAAATTTGATCATTAGATTTAATAGACAATAGTGTCTCTATCTTATTGGTCTCATTAAGTTTGGGTTAAAATCAATAAGACTAATTGTGGAATAATAAAGTAATTGAAAGCATCAAAAGGAACCAGTTGATAGGAACATTTCCCATCTCACATAAGGTGTACATAGGATTAAGAAGAGACTATCTCTATAGCCTAATTTAAGAAGGCATTGGTTTATCATCTTTTAAAAGCCATTGTTTGAAGGATTACATGCAGAAAGAAGGAACAATTTTCATTTTACATAAATCAATTAACAAAAGATTTTAAAATACTCTCAGTACAACTATCAAAATATAAGTTCAATGATTTATAAATTGTAGAATATATAATTCTATCTCCCTTAAGACCCCATTGCCATCTTGAGAGATCAACCATAAACTATAATACAATCATATCTACTATATAAAAATCATTAATCTGGGAGTTTGGGTTAAGGAATAGGTACACCCACCTTAGTCCTATAGAGCCTAAAGTACAGGGGAAGAGGATCATAATTGACCATTCACATTCATTAACCAAGTCATTTGGAAAGTCCAAGCATTGAGTTAGGCAAGCTCATAGGATTTCCAATCTGTAGATTTGGGAACCAACAAATACACTCATCCAATGATAAAATCAAAGATAAATGCATAAAATATGGTTTAAATGAATTGATTATATCAAATCAACATCTTCTTAAATAGCCAAATATTGAAGTAATCCTCCAATATATCCATAGATCACAAACTAAAACAAAGATATACTTGGGACAAAAAAATAAAAAAAATGTATGGATGGTTGGATATAGATCCTCAATACCTTTGTGATATTACTAGAATTGAAAAAATCAAAGATCACAAAAAAATTATGATCTCAAGAGAAAAAAATAAATATTTAATTATCATCAGCAATTCGAAAATTCTATGACATAACCTTATCTTGTCTAGAGAATATCTTATCTTATCTTATCTTATCTTTATGAATTCTTTTTAATTCTAGTTGCATAGGTCAATTAGTATTTGACACTTTAGTTATCTCATAACACAAAACTAAGAAACATGTCACAATCATATTTGGTTCTATGTCTCACACTTGTCTTCATAAGCAAGACATCTCATTGAACATTTCATAATTGATCAATAAATCTTACATTGTTGAATCAAAGTTATTTTTTCCATTTTCTCCCTTATGGGAGATATTTTGGTCTAGAAGTTGATATTGGAAGTTTTGAATAGTCATTATCAAATTTTGAATGGTATTAGTGCACCTAATTTGTACCCAATAAATTATTCAAGCTTGAAGATTCCCTCAAATATAGGAATTATTCTACAACGCTAGAGTTATAACACTATTTAGGAGTTAATGGTGACTCCCAACACTCTTAAGATCATTTGATAGACCAAAATATCTTCCACAAAAGAGAAAATGACAAAAATAACTTGCTCCAACAATGCAAGATTTATTGATTTAATATCAAATATATAATGAGATATGTTGCTTATAAAGACTAGGTTGAGACATTAGATCAAACATGATGTGACACATGAGTTAATCCTATATGATGATGCAACTACCTCGATAAATTATTAAATGACCTAGGTAAATATAATTAATCAAAGTCATAAATTAAGATATGATACATTCTTATCTAGGCAATTAAAAATCTCAAAAGAACACCTATAACACAATTAAACTTGAGTCTGTGAATAAGTCCCCTACTAGGAACTAGCTAAGTAAAAGACCATTGTTGTGTAAAAAACAATATTCACATCGATGAATGATTATGACTTTTCCACCTCTAGTGGTCATTCCTTAGGGGTTCTCATGAATTCATTATACTTTATAATGGTAGAACATTTTTATACTCTCATTATGCTTTTTACTATTCAACATTATATGCATTATTCTAATACATCATCTTTTGAGGACCAAAATGTACATTTTTAACATTCTTTCCCATGAAAACATATACTCTTATGGAACATGATAAAATACTTTAAAGAGTAAATAAATCAATTGTGACATCATTGAATCTTTATTTAAATTTTGTTGAGAATGGTGTCCAAGCTATTAATAAATAATTACCTACATCTTCTGAAATATTCCTCACTCTTAGTCACAAGAAAATTCCAAATATTACTTATCAAGCACCTTTTAAAGTTTACAATGTTATCTAATACATGTTCATAAATGATATCAAGGGCATTCCTAATGCCTTGTAATATTGATTTCTCTTTCATTCATTTGTACCTAATAATACTTTTACATAGAAGACAACATACATAACGTGATAGATGATTCAAATATATTTCAAATCATTTAAAATTTTTAATAAATCCATCTACCAAGAAACCAAAAACTCCACAGAAGTAATGAAAACCCACTTACTAAGAAATTCTTATAAATGATACATACTTTTTTTCTTGTGTTTTATTTTATCCGAGTTTCATTCTTTACATATTCATAGCTAATAAGTAGATGATGATAAATTACTTATAATAATGCACACGTACATTCATGGCCATGAGCATTCCTTATGTTTCATGACATATTTTTCTCTTTATTTTTTGATGCAAGAGCATCTAGATTAATGTTCAATCTCTTATTAAATAAAAATAGGCATGGCTTATATTTTTAGTGATTTTATTTAGTTTTATGTGTTTTCCTTTGGTGGTTCATGCCAAATTATTTTCTTCTAGAGATAGAAAAGATGGATGTATATTTGTTTTATGTTTACATACTTTCTATAGTTGTGAAACAAATCATCCTTGTGTTACTTCAATCATGCATCAATGTATTTCAAGACATTCTTGATGTATTGGGATGGCTAAAGAAAAGGTGACTAGATAATCAAGCATATGTCTACTTCAAGACATTCAAAGAATCAAACAACTCAGGTTTTGTTCTCTTTTTGTATATAAAATGGATGGTTGATTGATATGTTGTATAATTAAGTCTAAAAGCATGCATAAATGGTAATATAAATCGATAGAATAAAGTTTCAAACACATAAAAAACTATAGAGAGCTACAAAAATAGAACAAAGATACAAAGGTGCACCTTTGACTAAAAGTAGAGCATTTTTGTGCAGAATCAGTTTGTTGGGTGCCCTTTCCTTTAATTTGCACAAATTATTAAAACTTTCTAGATTAGGGATTAGTAGACTTGGAATCTATATCCTTAAAAAATCTAGGAAAAATAGGTAGGAATAGGGCATTGGGTGCACTAGTCCAATTTTTTATCTTGAAATTCTAGTGACAATCTATATCTTTGTGACCTCAAAATTCTTTGTACCTTTTCAATGTTGCATAATTCTGGTTCTATTCCCACAAAGGCACAAATAGAGGAAAAGTGTTTGTGGCTATACAGGAGTTTTCCTTAGTCAAGTCCCATATTGGTATTTCTACCTCCACAAGTAGTCAAATTGTAACTAAAATAAAGTGTGTCTAGTGAACCTTAAGCATATCTAAGATTTTTTCAAGCAATGATGTGCACAAACATAAAAAAAAACTCTACTCAAGCATGTTCAAGTGTAGCTTTAGTTGAAACATCAAAGGGTGGTGTACAAACCAATTCAAGAATGCATGAACATGCAGATAACAAAAAATAAATTATAAAAATCCGATCTAAAAATCAAAATTAAAAAATATGAGAACAACATAGGAACATGCCAAACCCTTGGGGAGAAGTACAAGTTGATTGTCAATAAATACAATCTATTGTCCTCTGACATTCATTGAAGCTTCAATCATCTTGAAGTGATGGTGAGTGAACAATGTTGAAAACTTGATATTGCAAATTATACTTCAGATTTGCAGACCTAGATGATCAATTTGGTAGAGCTTCATTATCATAAATAATGTATATATAAATAAGGAAAGTTGCTAGATTTTATGTGAATCACAATGTTGATTTTTGAGTAAAAGCCAATGTAAAATGACCAATTTTATTTTTTGACACCAAATATTGTAATGTTAAGGATGACACCCAAAATATTTGGTGGGACATGTGTGCTTGGCACCAAGGTCCCAAAATTGTCTCAATGAAAGGGAGATGCAAGAATCTAGCCTATGGTGTTAGATTAAATCCAAAGTTTAGTTTTTTATAATGATTAATATACATAATAAAATAGTGAATATTTAAACTATGATAAGGCATATGTCTTTGAGTTGGGGGATAAATTCAAGGATATAAATGATCCTAAAATGGTATCATGGGGGAATGCAAACTAAAATAAGTGCTAAGAAAAGTGTAAATGCAGGTTTGTCAATTAAGAGCCACAATTTATGACACTACAACATTAATATTTAACACATACATATGATATCATATCAAGATACCAACACTCTAGACTCTAACAACACTCCAACAATGTTTGTGTAAATGCAGGTTCGTCAATTAAGAGCCACAGTTTATGACACTACAATATTAATATTTAACACATACATATGATATCATATCAAGATACCAACACTCTAGACTCTAACAACACCCTAACAATGTTTGTGTACCTATAACTAATAAATAACCACCATCTCATATCTCCAAAATATGGATGATGATAGAGGGTAAAACCACAAATGGTGTTACCAATATTTTCAATACCAAAACCATTATATTGTGCAAAAAACATATGTTGGATTTGAGATCATATTTTGAGAATATTTAATAAATCAAATGAATTTGGAAAAGTGTTCACCAGCTCAATCAATGAGCTCCCACATAAAAAACATAACCACAAATACATCTTTGACTTGTAACTCCCTTACAACTCACATCCTCAAGTCCAGCACTTCATTTTGGAGTCCACTGACTTAAGTGGACCCCGTCAATCATCACAAGATTCAATTACTCTTCCTCTATCACATAGGAGTGAGAAATTCACTTAAATAAAATAAATAAACTATAATTTCCATTGTTATGCTCCACCTCCTTAATGAATACATATGACAAAAAATACCAAGAATATAGGTGAATAAATTTTACAAAATAATTGTCCAATTACACCTTAGGCATCTAAGTACACCTTAGAAGACTATTAGAGACACATAAAATATACATATGATTGAAAGGATAATGACATCCCTAACACTATAAAAGGAATGGTTCTCAGAGGGAACTCATGACATACTAAACCATATGACAATACAATATTGAAGGATCTCAAGAAAGTTTATAATAGGTATTTATGAGATTGAGTTTCTAGAAGGAATTGATATTTTACCAAATTTTAATATGAAGGACATCCTTATTATAAATGACAACCAAGTTTAGAATCAAATAAAGATTTAGATTTACAATTGGATAAGTGGGCACAAAAACTTCTTAAGAATAAAATAAGGAGAAAAAATAGATGTGTGTAAAGATAATTTCATTAAAAATTAAGGCGGGATAATTGTTCTCAAGTTTTTCAAAATGATCATAGGATTAAAAATCATGGACCATGGACAATCTTGCACTATAAAAAATAGTAGCAATCTATTGTTTTGGTTCCTTGCTTTGGCTTTTTGTGTTTAAATTTTGTGGCTTGTGTATACTTGCATTCTTTTAGAGGGCTACAATAAAGATAAGATACATTTTATATTTCTACCTTCCATAGTTTTACTACAAAACATCCTTATGTAACTTCAATAACAATTCAATCTACTTTAGGAAATTATTAGTGTATATGGATTCTTATAAAAGACACAATTAGAGTTATGTATGCTTTATGACTGGGACCACGTATTGTGGTACATGAAGGTATCTCATGTATTTTTGTATTGTTTGATTTAATATCTCTTATCTCAAGGCTAGGATATGAATTCAATGTATGTTTATTATTAATTTGTATATTGGGATAACTAATTATTGTTATTATAGAAGTAATGAACGAACTATGTTTTTTTCCAAATATTGGCAACCTCTCAATTGGTGACTAAGGATTAACATGCTATATTGGCTGGCTTAAATGAATCTTTTCATGACCTTATATCTTGTATGTCTCTTAGTACATAATTTGATCTTCATTTGTTAATCTAATTTTAATTTTTAGGATTTTTTGTATATTTCCCTTAGTTTTCATATTGATTTGAAGTTTTCACGACTACTAAAAATGACAATGATAGGAAGATTCACCTTTCTTGATAACATTACATGAGAATCTATATATTCTTGATCAATAGAACTTAGGTAGGAATAGTTTCTTTGGGTAGGCTATGTGTGCATTCAATAATGTGGGTTGACAACCATTACTCATTTCATACAAGGGTTTTGTTTTAGCCTTTTCTGGGGAACTAGCTTATAGTCAAGAATAATTAGTTAGGGGATTAACATATTTGGTTGGCCAATACATGAAGAAGAATAGAGATGAAAGTAACAATTCAATTTAGTATGTTTTTTCCAAGGAGGGTAGTCTTTTGAGGAACTTATAATGATTGTTGAGAGGCAAGTTGTTTAAAGTATTAACAAATTTTATAGCCTGGGGTAATTATTGTTTCAAGTTTTTATTAAGCTATAGGAAATAATAAATTAATAGTTTTTGACATATTCTACACATGAATGTTGTTTTTGATTTTTAGTTGTTGGATCATTTTTCGTTAAATCTCCCAATCTAGGTTGCATCACCTTGTGTTTAGGGTATAGATTTTGAATCATTAAATCAAATACATTTCCTCAACATACTTTCATTCATGTTGACATATGACTTCTTTTTCTTTTTGATTTTATGATTGGCTTTTTTATTGGGACTTGATTGTTGCACTTCTTCTCATTGATCATCTATTTTTTTTACATAACCTGTTTGAACTTTTTGATTGATTCGATGTTGTTATCCTTGTATTTGATCACCTATTTATGGTTGATTTTCTTTGGCATTTTTCATACATTTTGTTTCTTGTGCTCTATTTTTTTATATTCACACTCAATTTTGGTTCTATTACACTTGTGACAATTTACACTCATGTGCATTACTTTTTTTTTACTTCCTCACCATATTTGTTGATATTATTTTTTAGTCCAAGAAATTTACTACTCTTCCATTAGAGAGGATAATTACCACATCTCATATTATATCATTCATTTTTAATAATAATATTTAATCAATGGTATGTTTGTTGTTTCCCTTATATGATGATATCATTTTATGACAAACTCTCATATTATTCCTATGATGATATCTTGTAAACATGATGATCATATATTTTTATAATATTCTCTCATAGTATGACCATAATGATGTCTTAGATGAAAATGATTTCTTTTAATGACATGCTCTCATAATATTCTCATGATGATGTCTTATCGATTACATATACTTGTGTTGTCCCTATACAATCACATTACACAACGTATTTATCAGCTTGCATTTGCATAATTATATCCTTTATACTCGTACACGTGCATCCAACTTATATGATTACATTTGGCACATGGAAAGTAGCCATGACTTTCCCTTGTAATAGGGTTAAACTAAGTGCAAGTTTTTTTATTCTCTATCATATAAGCTTTTGTGAATATTTTATCTATTTACAACAAAGATTGCATTATCATATGCAACCATTAAATTTTCTCATCTCTTCATATTCATTCAATATTCATACATCCACTCAACTTAAATGTGCACATCTTAAAAACTTTAGAATTTCTCAAATTTACATGATTTCATGTACGATTTTGGGGGCTACATTGTTCCCAACTCTACAATGACCCCATGCATTCCAATCAAAATTCTAACTTTTAGAAGATCCCATGTTTGTATAAATTTCAACCCTACACATTATGTTTTCACCTTTGATTTGCATGCCTATATAGATTAGGGGGATGCACTAGTTCACCCTTGTCAAATATAACTCGATACATCATGATGCCTTTTCATAGCTTTTATATGGTTTCATAGAGAGCAACTTGGTTACATCTTTGTGACTCATTTCTAGACAAGATCAGTGCATTATTACCTTTATTAATTTTATACTTAGAATAATAAAAGTGTTAATTATTATGATTATATATTAATGTAGTATTTACTAATGATTTTTGTGTAGATTTGAGGTAGTTTCTTTACCAAAACACAAAGAAATCATCAAATGTCATCTAAAAATAGCTCCTTAAATATGTTTGCTTATTTAATTTACTACTTTCATTACTTTAACATGCATAAATCACGTGACTTAGATGCACATTCAAAGGAAAAATAGAGAGGAGAAAAGTGGATGCATGCTCCTTTGTTTGACACTTTCTTTTGGTATTGTCACAAATATAATTTCCTAGTTATTAATTTATCCTATTTTTCACATAAGCCAATTTAAAACTTGAAACTTTTAAATATTCAACATATCCCAGAACTAAATGGTATTTGACAAATCATTGTTGCATACCCTATACTTCACTATATGCATTGACCTATCCCTTAGATAGAAATACCCCCTTAACCTTCTCATCTTAATTAAAATACTCATTTACCACTTTCTTGAGCTAACCTTTGTAGGAGAAAAGGTTGAGCTTTGATATCATGTAGTTTTTTTATGATGATTTCAACCAACAAGCCAATAATCATTTGCATGTACACCACTTGTTACAAAGAAAGATAAAGCAAACGAATTTGGTCAACACAATTTGAGAATTTTGTATTTATTGCACAAAATTAATTATGATTACAAATGGGATGAATCACAATGTGCAGATGTATTACTTTTATAGAATGTAATAGCACTAAAAATAGAGAAAATCTAACTAGAGCTAGAAAATCAAATTAGAGCTAGAAAATCAAATTAGAGCCCAACTAGAATAAACTAGGCTAGATTAGGTTCAACTAAGTGAACTTAAGCTAAGAATGCATGTGCAAACATATACTCACTTATGTGTGAGAATAAACTTGAGCATTTGTACAATTATGAAATGCAACAATAGCAAATGTGTATGATGCAAAACATATATGCACACTCTAACACCCCCCTTAAGTTAAACGTAGGGAGAAGTAAAAACCTCTAAGTATGACATGCAAGATTAAATGGATCCCGACAAGGTAACAATATTTTTGAATAATTTTATTATTATTACAGATTGATTTTTTTTCTACTAGGCACTAAGGATATTGTATATAAGACTAAGTCCTCGATCATGAGTACGTGATTAGATAGATTTGGACACCATATATCATTTGCATCATGTGAGTTTCATAACTTGCATTAACACTTTCATCATGTATACTACACATCAATTCACATCAAGTCAAGAAGATCAAAAGGATTTCCCTTTGCTTATAGTCAGCCCTAAAGATGCTTGATATATTCATCAAATTTTAGACATAGGTAAGTGTAGAGGCGCACGAGTTTTAGCAAGCAACAGACCAAAGGACAAATGTTTATCTTGACAAAGTTACTTGAGATTGATTTGTAAGTGTAAATGTGTCCAAAAGTAAAGTCCTTGAGCAAGTTTGTGATAATGGATACAATATTGATTCAATAATAGATCTTTGATTCTCATCATCAACTATATTATACAAATAATCATCCTTTATTGACCACTTAACATTGACAAATAAGTGTTAAGAGTCATTTTCATTTTTTTACATCTGTAATCTCGACGCGTTTATTTGAGTGATTATATTTTATTGTTTATATCATTTTATTAGGCCTAAATTACTTAAGGTTACTTTAGCTAGGTAATATACACATTCAAAGACCCTAAATTTGATGGTCAACCTTACTTGACCTTAAATATTTCTTTTAAAAAATTATCAATCTAATTTTTTTCATTCAAATATCAAAACATATGTTCCTTCAATTTCTTTCTACAATTCTATCATTCTATTGGATCATTGAGTATGATCCAAAATGTTGATGCAAATAAAATTTACACGGTTAAACCCAAAGCACAATACACTAAAACATATCTTATTTAAAGTAATTAATTTAATAATTAATTATATATTTTTAATGCTTGTTTGTGATCTACCCCTTTTATATGATATATTATTTCTAGAAAATTGATTGTAGAATTACAATTATATTACCATGTGACTAAATGTTATTACATACTCTTTATAATTGATATTCTTATTCTTATATATACCTAATTACCATCTCTATAATATTTAATAAATTTATTGATAGAAAAATAGAAGTATATATCAATTATTACCCAATATTAGGAAAAAAATGTTTAAATAGTAAAATATTCTTATTCTTGATAGAGGAAGAGCGTAGGAGCTCTACTAGGGTTTGGCTAATTATTTCATTGTATTGTCTATTTGAGTCTTGTGTATTTCCTTGTCATACCACATTTATTGTTGGATTTTGGCTTTTTTAATGGCTCTAACCAACTTCGTCCCAACAATTGATGCTGGCATTGGAGTTTTAGCAATGGACAATCATGGCACCTCTGAACAAACCTCACAAATTCATTATGAAGTTGTTTCGTAAGGTACAACTTCTAGTACCCCTAATGTTGTTTTGCCTATACTAGATTTTGATAATGCACATGTGATTAGTATACTCTGATAGGACATTTTGTGGGGAGGGTTCCACTTGAAAGCATGTCGCGTGGCTAGTTTTCCATAGCTTGGGCCCCTCATGTGATCTTACTTGATGGTGTCTAGAATATCACTAATGATTTATTTTTGTTCTACTTTTGCAAACCCTCCCATATTGACGATATCCTCAAGAATGGGCACTGGTATGTCTGGTCATCCTTGCTTATTTTCTAGCCATGGTTGCGAGAATTTACCATCTCTGATGAGAAAAAGCTCAAAGTCCCAGTTTGGGTAGAGTTTTTAGGTTTACCTTTGTGTTATTGGTCGTTCTTGCAAACTATTGCCCAAACCCTTAACAAGGTGGTTTGCATGGAACCTGACCACATTTTTAATTAATTTGTCAAAATTAATTTGTCTCATGATCTCAAAGAGACCATTGATATTCAAGTTGGTGGTCAATGATTCTCTTAGCCAGTTCTTTACTTGAACTTGCCCAACACCTACTATCAATGTCAATCCTCTGAGCACAAAATCAAGGATTGTTCTCTTGTTGTTCTAAGGACAAAATCTCCTCCAAATGGAACATCCCCTCCTCATTCTTCCAAGGCCATTAAAGAAGATGAGGGTTGGACTATGGTGGTTCACAAAGGTAATCACACTCTGGATTTTTCTACGAAACATGCCAATGTTGCTTCGTACTTGCAAGTGTAGGAATCAATACAGTCAAAGCCGCTTCAAAAGATGTAGCTCCTAGTTCTTGAGACTTCAATCCCTATTGGTAAATGGAAAGGTTTGACTAAGAGTGTTTCTCACCCTGTGTGGGTTCACACTCCTCAGGTCACTTTGGTGGTATCTTCTCAGTCTTCCTCATTTTGTTGTTCTTGCAACCCTCTTGAGTGGGAGGAGAATGGTGGTGAGCATCTAGAGAAACATAGAGTGATTCCAAGTGAATCTTACCCTAGTTTTCAACTAGCTTCAATTTTTTTGTAGAATAACTTGTCCTCTCTTGAGGGCAAGGATGACATGAAAGAATTTGAATCATGAATTTTATCTCATGCAATGTGCGAGGTCTAACTGACCTTACCGGGAAGTATTCCATGTAGGACACTCGAAAAAATATCCTAGTATTGATGTCCTTTTCCTTAAGGAAATTAAAATTGTAGCTTTCATGTTAACTATTACATGTCGTGGGATTTGGCCAGATGACCTAGTTTTTGCTTCATAACACAAAGCTGGTCGAGGAGGTGTTGTCACCCTCATCTCGCTACAATGACATTCCTATATTATGGCTTATGGGTCATATCCCACTCAGAGATGTTGTGGGTACTTATGTCAATTGACAATAATTTGTTTGGGATCATTAATGTTTATGCTCCCAATGATATTTTTGAAAGATCTTAGTTGTAGCGGGGACAACTGATTCTTTTCTACCTGCAACTTGAGTTATGTGCGAGGACTTCAATACTGTTGAGGTGACCTCTAATAAGGAAGACATGTTTCATCTTCAATGGATAGTTGGAGAAGGAGAAGTTTAGTTCTACATACCAAATAAATTAGGCCCTTTTTACCCCAATATTAGTCATTGTCATCCTCACTATGTCTAGTACACTTGGTGTAATTTTAGATTTGGTTTTGACAAAAAAATTAAGAGGCTTGATCATGTCATGATCTTGGCTCAATATTTTTTCTCTTTCGGGGAAAATCAAGACTTACTAGTTCTACCTCTTTTTGAGGTCACCTTGTCAGATCACTATTGCATCAAGCTCATCATTGAATGGGAGAGGTTCTATGTGTCCATCCAAAATGTAATTATTTTGAATACTTCTTTGCTAAGCTATTCACCCACGATGGCCCACATATAATGAGTTTAGAATCTTGAAACTTGGCCCTAGTTGGATTATGTGGTGGAATTATCCTATCTACTGCACAATGAGATTTCTTTATATTTATGAAAGGAAGCTAGCCATGTACTATTGGTAGTCATATGGCATGACCACCAAAGATCTTTGTGCTACTGTTGAAGCTTTGGTCGTGAACCCTTTCTATCCTGATTTGTAGGTTCGGGTTTCTCAGCTCCGCGATCAAAATTAGATAGTGATAATCATGCTGCAAGAGGAGCCTATATTGAAGCCAAACTTCATTATCTCAAGGTAAGAGATTGTTCTTCTAAAGAGTTCTTTTTGGCACTTAGAGTTCATCATCTTGTGTTGGTTTTGACCTGCATAAGGTCTACCTAGAAGCTTTTCATTATCAATCTCTGGGTTAGCTTATAAATAAGGGAAATATCAAATTTATACTTAGGATTGGGGATCTTGAGGATATTTGCAACTAGGGGCTCATTACGTTTCTCAATTTCTCCTATAAGATCATTGCTAAAGCCCTTGCAGTTAAATTTAGACATTTTCTCCCACAAATTGTGTGCCCGAAAAAAATTAGATTTATCAAGTCTAGGTTCATCCTGGACAATATTATTGTTGTTTGGGAAGGTATGGACTGGGCTAGACTATCTAAGCAAAATGCAATATTTGTCAAAATTGATTTTGCCAAGGCTTGTGATTGCATTGAATGATCTTTCATCTTGGTAATGCTCAAAGCTTTAAGGTTTGGGCGTTATTTCATTTAGTCTACGCAAATGCTTTTTGGGGATGCTTCAACTTGCATCACCATTAATGGGCAACACTCTAAAGCTTTTGGCCTTTTTAGATCTATTCTCTAGGGTTACTCTTTGGCCCCCTCTCTGTATGTTCTTGTTATTGAGGGATTTGGATATCTATTGACCTTTTCTATCTCAACAAGATGCGTTAGGGGAATTTCCTTGTTTGAGTCACCTTCTCAAATTGTGAATGAGCACTTCATAGATGACTCCTTCCTCACTTTGGCTAAGGAAGAGAATAATGTACATGCGGCGCTTCAATGTCTTGACACTTTTTTGTGTGGCCTCAGGGTTGGCGATTCAATGGCACAAAACCTAGTGTTATCGACGATCCTTCCTACCCTTCCATGGATTCATTAGTATGGCTGGAAATGGATTCAACATGGAGAAATTTTTTGGTTCCTAAGTATTCCCTTTGCCTTCTAGGGATTTTTTGTTGAGCTTTGGAATGTTGTCTCGATCAAGATTGAGAAAAAACTTGCTTACTGGATTACCAAGCCTCTTTCTCTAGCTAGTAAATTCTAGATTTTCTCTAAAGTTTGAGATGCTACTCATGTTTATTATTCCTCTTGTTGAGCTCCATCCAAAGCCTCTTATAGCAAGTTGGAGAAGCTCTTGCATGATTTTTTGTAAGCTTCTAGAGTTAATCATCATGGATTTCATAGAGTTGCATGGGAGTATTGTTGTCTCCCTAGGAAATCTGGAGGCCTTGGCCTTCTTTCAACCTAGAAACAAGGCCTTGAATTGTGTGCCAAATGGGTTATCTAGGCCATCTCTTGTAACGAGGCTTAAAAAATTCTCCTCAAGCATTGTATTTCTTCACGATACCTAGTTTGGAAGGGGATTGGCTTTCAAACTCCTTTTGATTATGAAAGATGCAGTTCAAATTCAAGGCACCTTTGTTACTAAAAGCATATGCTGGGCTTGGGAAGTTGTTAAGCCATGGCTCCATTGGGATATGGCTATTTTTCATGATGACCTCTCTTTCAATCAATAATATATTTGGTGGTCACCTCTCATTCAGGTCCAAGGGCTTCCTTTGGCTCGTGTTCTTGGAATTCATGCTCTACGCTTTCACAAGCATGGCATTTGTACTCCTAGAGATCTTTTTTATTGTGCTACCATGAATCTTTGTACTTGGGAAGATTTGTAGGCCTAGTTTTGCCTCAATTGTTCAGATTATCAGACTTTTGATCTGGTCATGTCGGTACTGCCTCTAAATATATTTCACAACCTTGGCATCCACTCTATTAAGCCATGGTGGAAGGATTGGTGATGGTTCCCCAACACCTCCTTTTGTAACTACAAGCCCATGTTGGATTATCACTGGTTTGTTCCTCACTTGCCTATGGTTCCCACCTTGAACCTTCAATGGCATTTGCATTATACCCAGTCCACATGATAGTGTAGATTTTTCACCATTTGATCTACCATTATTGAGCCCAAATTGACCCATTTCACTTAGTGTATTCATTTCCAAGGCTTATCGTTTGGTCCTCGCCTTCAACATCTGGGGGTGCCAGATCCTTGTTGTCCATTTTGTAGACAACTTGAGACTTTTATTCATCTCTTTTGGTATTGCAGAAGAGCCCAACAATTTTGGGTTTTGTTTCAAGACTTCTTTCAACCTTTTTGGACTGAACCCTTCTCTTGGCATGTGATCCTACGAGGAGATTCCCCCAAGTTCCCCTAAAAGTTTACGCAGATATGGCATGCTTTCAAGATATAAATTCTCTTTAGTATGTGGAAAGATAGAAATGTAGTGTTATTCTCTCACAACTTTCTTGATATTAATGTTTTTTTATATGCTAAAGTATGTATATGTAACAATGTCATGTTACAAATTCAAGTTTAAGCAAATAAAGTGGCCCATTTATAGGAGTTTCTTTAGCATTGGGGCAATGCCCCTTGTATGGTTGTCAGAGTTTCATCAGACCCCTCTATTTTTGGCGATTGTTCTTTGCCCTATGGCTAATGGTGCCGCATTCCTAGGCCCCACACTGCAAGTTTGGTGGGGGAAGAGATTTTCCATGCCACCAATTAGCTTCACCATTGCGGGGTGGCTTTGCTTCTGGTTGGCTCATGGATGGTGATGACCTTTTGATTCCTGACGACTCTGGTTGTTCAGATTTGGTGGAGATTCTAGGTGGCCCAATTCTTCTAAGTGGCTCCTTTGGCTTTCCTTGGCCGTTTCTTTGGTCAAGAAGGAGACAAAGAAAGAAGAAGAAGATACAATAGAATATGGGTCGTCTCTTTCAAACCCCGATCCTGGCCCTGTTGATGTATGGGGGAAGAAGGATAACAGAGATCTGCTGCCTCCATCAACCACTACTTTAGCTGCTTAATGATTGGTTTGTTTAGTTTTTGCTTTCAGGCTATGCTTGTATTTCTATTTCTATTAGTTTTCTGAACACTTCCCAAATGACTTTCAAGAAGTGATTTTATATCCTTTTGATTTTTTTTTAAAATAATATACTATTAAATTATTAATATAAATGCTCTATTCATATAACTAAAAAATTAATGTCTTGAACTTCCATCATTATTTGAATTTGGAAGCTCCAAAAAAAGCTTATTGACTAAGTGATCATTATTAGTTGGAAGGCCGTCAAATTTATCAAGTCAACAATGGGCACCCGTTCGCCAGATATTCTGCCAAACAGTCCCATATGCCACGTCGGACTTATGTACAGTAGCGAAATGCCAAGCAGTGTCTTTCATTTTTTTTAGAGAAGGTTGAAAATATTTTCATTTCAAACTATTTAAATTCTTTCGTCGTTGCTTTCAATTCTGTTAGTTGGGTTTGTTGAATTCTATCGATGTTAACAACTCCCCTATGCAAAGCTCTTGGTTTAGGGATTCATTCTAATGCTGGGGCTGAAAAACTATTGCACCAGGTATGCATTTCCTACTGCAATCTTCAGCTCTGTAATTAATGGAACAGTCAAGAAAATGTTTACATGGATTTCTGCAGTTTATTTTAAAGTGTATATGTTCAAATTGATTGTATATTGGGTTCTGCCCACAAATAATAGAGACTGATGCTTTGTGACCCACCATGGCTCTGTAAGGAATTCATTGCACTCGATTGTTTCCTTCTTTGGAAGTTCTTCTTAGAAAAATACAATTAATTGTTGGACTCGGAGCTTCCGAATTTTCCCGATCACTATTCTTGACAGGGAGAGCATTGCAGGGAGAGCATCGCGCAGGGCATCGAAGTGGATGAGAGAAGAAGTCAACGGGCACTGCCATATTTGTCGTTGTCTTTTCTTTTACACTTTCTTTACACCGGGCACTGAGCAGTGGGGCCAGGGCATCAAGCGTTAGTGCGGGACCAGAGCATCACCAGAGCATCACGCGACAGGAAAAGGGTGCGGCTAGCAAGACTGAACCAAAGTAGAACCGAGACATATACTTATCGGGTCCAGAACCGAGGCATACATATATCGGGACCAGCCTGTGGCGAGGTGTGCCCAATTTATTTTTTTTACTGTCTCCTTCTATTTTTTATTTTCCTTCACACCTTTTCACAGCACTCAAGAAGGCAATATTGGAAAACTGAAAAATAGACCGAATAACCGTGACACTAGTTTTTTTTTTTCTTTTTTTCATCTGGGGTATTGAAATAACACTGAAACCAGTCAGTTTTGGCACAAGACACTATACGCTATGGGGCCAGCCCTGACAAATCAGACAGTAACCTCACAATGGTCTGTCATGGACCCAGTAGAAAGGGGTCTCATTTGCCAGCCGGAAATAAAATGTTTTACACCAATACTGGAGATGGGGTGGGGTTCAACTGGACTCTTCAAAACCAGCTGGGAGGACCAATGGTTAACCGTTTGTATCAAGAGGGTTGGAACAAGGGAACAGGGGGACACCTTATGCCTCAACTTTTTAACTACAGTGGAAAGTATTACAAGGATTTGGGAATCAGCAATAACAGATTTTCTCAAACAAGCAAGTAATACAGGTGAAGGATTTATTCTGGTAAATGTGAAACAATACAAAGGTATCTTAAGACGTAGACAGACAAATGAATAAAAAATGTTTTGCTATGATTTTACCGAGGATCAACAGAATTTCTGACAAAACATATGAGACTAAGAAGAAGCGAACACCACAGGATGTTAAGAATCAATAGGAATCTCGAATTGAAGATAAATCACGTAGAAACTGGTGCAATGAACAAAGGGGACAGCAATGAAGCTAAACAAGACAACAGTGTTTGCTACAGCCCAACTCAAACACCACTTTTATGGTCGTCAGAGTTATATGTGGAAGAGCTTATGGACCCCCAAAAAAGGGTGGAAACTCTAGAAGCAAGGAACTGGGAAGAGGAGAACAAAGTGTTCGAAGCAATGGAATACATAAGCAAAATAGAACGAGAAAATAAAGGTCTTAAATAACAAATTTCAAACATGCAATAAAAAATGGACATGAGACAGCAAGAACTTGAAGCTCTAAAACAGGAAATGACACTTCTGAGGGTAACCGGGAATAAAGGACAAGAAGTCAGGAATGAGGTGGACATCACACATTTGAAGGAAATTCAATCAGCTTTGGCAGACATAGAAGTTAAAGAAACTCAATTAAAGGAGATGATAGAAGAGGCCAAATCATGGTCACAAGTGGTAAACGGGTCAGCAAATAAACAAAAGGACATCGTTGAACAACAAATCAAAATTCAGATAAGAGAAGAACATGACAAACGAGGCAAGACTGCAAATATCATCATCAAAGGGTTGAAAGATTTCAGAGAAAGAGAAAGGACTGACATTCTAGCTAGGGACTTCCTTAAAGATAGGTTGAAATGGACAAGTGCTATTCTTCAAGCTAATAGGATAGGTAAAAAGGTGGATGGAGGGAGAGACAGGCACGTAAGAGTTATCCTGAGAGACCTAGAAGATAAAAATACTATCCTTAAGAATAGAGGGCTGCTTAGAGGAACACAAATTTATCTAGATGAAGATCTAACTTTCGTTCAACAAGAGGATCAAAGGATGGAGTGGGAAAAAGTAAAGGCAGCCAGAAACAAGGGAACGTTGGCTTGGCTGAAAAATGGGAAAGCTCAAATAAGTGAGCACTTCTCTAATAAGAAATAGGAAATTGGGGCCCCAGAGGATCACTTAAGTGTAATAAGTTGGAACTGCAAAGGTTATTCGTGAAGAAGAGGTCTTGGGCTGGGGCCCATAGCAGAGGGGAAGGATATTATCATACTTGTTGAAACATATGAGCATGAAGGGTGTATAGTTCCAGATTGTGACGGGTACAAGAAATTTTCAGTTTGGAACAAAGGGAATGAAACAGGTAAAGGACACGGCGGAATCACAATTTTTATCAGAGAGAAGTGGTATGGATATGTTAAGTTCGAAAAAGAGGATCCAAACAAACAATACATATGGCTGCAAAGAACAATAAACGAGACAACTTTCAGATTGGCTGCTTGTTACTTTGCTTCGAAAAACTCTGAACTCTACAAGAGACGAAATTTAGACAATGAAGACCCATTTGCCTCTTTAAAAAAAGATATTTCTATTTTCAGCAATTTGGGAGAAATTATGCTTGTGGGGGACTTCATTGCTAGGACTGCCAACAATCAATCGCTGCAATTATGTAATGTGGAAAAATGAGAGTCTAACCCTCTATGACTGGAAGAAAGCAGTGGCCACTCTTGGAAAAGAAACTCTCAAGACAGTGATGGGGGGTTTTACACTTTGGGACAGAATTATTGGGGCTGTGTTGTCTCTTTGACATGGTTATTTGCAACGGCATGAGCAGCTGGGCTACATCGGGAGATATCACTTGCAAAACTTACAATGGGCAAAGTGTGGTGGATTATGTGATATGTTCTCAAAAACTTACGGGTAGAGTGCTAGAGTTTGATAGTGGAGAAATACTTATAGAGCTGAAGTTCGATCACATGCCTCTTTATATTAAGATGGATGTGGGTCTTAATAATCAACATAACATACATGACCTCCACAAGGACAGGGCAGCGGTTAGCAATAGAAGAATTCTCTTAAATCAGGAAAATAAGGACTTATTCAGTGCAGCTCTTAAACAACAATTTGTGGAGATAGACAACAACAACAAGTTTAAGGATGGGGTCAACAATAATTTCGAGCATATACAAAGCAGCTTGTTGATTCCTATTATACAAAAGGTGTTAAAGACATGTAAAAGATCTAGCATTAGAAAGAAGGCAGCTAATACTTTCCCGGCTAATCTGTGGTATGATGAGGAGTGCAAGGCTGCCAAGAGATCTATGAGAGGGAAAGATACGAGCATAGAAATCAAGAAGAAATATGCATAGTTGATCCAAGCTAAAAAAGAGGAATATGTTAATGCTAGACGGAGGGAGTTAATATCTTTGAGCAAACACAACCCCAAAGACTTTTGGAAAGAATTGCAACAAAGAAAAAAACAAATTGAAAATAGTATTACGGATACTCAATGATTAGAATATGCAAAGTCACTTTATGAACGGATTCACGAGAAGAACTCCCCTCCTATTGTTAAAACTTCATTAGAGCTCTTCACTGAAGACGATATCAAGAGAGGAATAAAGAAACTAGCAAATGGTAAGGCAAGTGACATTAATGGGCTGCAAGCTGAATTTCTAAATTGGGGAGTTGATCTCCTCGCCTCTCACATAAAAGGAGTCTTTAATGGGGTCATTCAGGAGGGTTTTCCGGTTGACTGGACTATTAGTGTGGTTACCCCTCTATTTAAAAGTGGGGACATTAATAATCCGTCTAACTATCGCACTATTATGGTCAACCCCCTTTTTGACAAACTTTTTGGGAGCATGATAGAATGTAGAATCAGCAGTTGGGCGGAAGGGGAAGGAAAAAGGGCAAAAGGCCAAGCGGGTTTCAGACCTAGGCATTCTACTATTGATCATTGCGTCACTCTTATGCATTTAATAGAGAAAATATGGGAGAACTAGGGGGGAGAAGCCTACTGATGTTTTGTGGACTTCAAGAAAGCCTTTGATATGGTACCGAGAGACAAGCTATGGAATAGAATGGAAGAATTAGGCATTCCGGATGTGTATAGAGCAATAGTACATGGACTTTATGAGAGGGTCAGAGCTAAAACCAGAACTAAAGATGGTATGTTTGAGTGCTTTGGTAGTGACATTGGTGTGAAGCAAGGGTGTCTGTTATCCCCCACTTTGTTTGGTTTATATATTGATAAACTTGAAGCTTGGTTAGATAGAATTGATGGTGGGGGGGTCCATTTGGCGGGGTATGTGGTGAAACTTCTTTTATATGCCGACGATCTTATCTTAATTTCAAAAACTGCCCAGGGACTAAGAGATCAATTGGTGGCTCTAGAGTGCTTTTGTCAAGAAGTGGGGATGCAAGTGAACATTACCAAGACAAAAATCATGATTTTTTCTTTGAAAAGAAAAGAGAATCATACTGTTTTTCTTTTCGAAGGCAGCCCGTTAGATATTGTGAAAGAATACAAATATTTGGGGATTGACTTTCATTCTAGGCTAAGCTAGGAAACTTGTAGAGCTAAAAGGATATAGGGAGGTTGGGAAGCATTCTATCTGCTTCAAAATAGGTGCAGAAAAGCCGAGTTGTGGGATTGGAAAACTAAGAAAATTCTTTTGGGTTTGTTGGTCACACTGGTTGTTCTTTACGACAGCCAGGTTTGGGGGGGCAGCATGACAAAGTGTGGGTGGAGATAGTTAGAGAGGATTTAGAAGCACTTAATCACTAGCAATATCAAGGTCAAAGCCTCAATACCTTATGAAATTCTTTTAGCTGAAGCCGACATTTTTCCATTGGAGACAACAACGACTACGCGGTTAATAAGTTATTTAAAGAAACTTGAAAACATGGATAATGAACGATGACCCAAAATTGCAATGGAAGAGGGTTTGGTTCGCAGGAAGAAGACTTGGATGAAACAAAACATGAACTGGCTGAATAAGTGGAACATTAACATATAAGACTGTTCGAACACTAATATGGAAATAAAGAAGTTTGTCATGGATAAATTTCAGATTGCCATGTGGTCTAATAATATGGGGCGGAAAAAGGCGCATTATATAGAAGTGTTCAACCCCTCCCACGAGCATAGGGATAAGGCTTATCTAGGGGCAGCTATTAAAGGTAAACCTAGAGTGTTGTTGGCTCAGCTAAGGACGGGCTCTCATCATCTGAGATGTGAGACTGGTAGATGGAAAAGGCCCAAAGAGGAGTGGGAAGAGAGGATTTGTAGGTTCTGTGAAAACGGTGTGATTGAAACAGAATGGCACTTTCTCTTCCGATGCACGACTTATGATGACATTCGAGTTCAGTACGGGGACATCCTGAAAGATGACAACATGTGCAGTTTATTTGAGGAGGATAATATCAAGAAGACAGCTAGTTTGATTGTCAAGATTCACAACAGGAGAGCGACTATGGAAAAGACTACGGAGTTAGTTTAGGGCTGTGCTTTTGTGGTCCCTTAGACTGATGGTCTCATGGACGTCATTAAAATTCTTTATTCATTCATTCTATATTTAAGAATGAAGTTGCGTTTCCCTTAATAAACATTACCCTTTTTGGCCTAACAAATTGAGGAATGATACTTATGTTTTTCTTGTTCGTTCATGTGTCAGCTTATAGTAGGCTTTTAATGTGGTCAGTGGTAAGCTTGGAGCACCATCTCAAGATTTGTAAACAAGAAATGTGCTTGAATGGACCGCATACTCGTTAGGAAAAACAGTCTCATTATATTTTCTTTGAGCTGCCATATTGTAGTGAACTGTGCGAGAGATTTGAGCCTTGGGGTGTGTTTCTCCAAGTGTCCCCCAACTCATGATTACCTATAATTATGACTTCAAGCTGGCAGAGGCTCTTGGTTCAATCCTACCCTAAGCAACACTAGTCTACAGAAAAATTCTAGACTAGGTGATCTCAATGATTGTGGGTTCATTCTTGCAAGATGAATCTTTGTATATTGGACATATTGTTATTATTGATGCCAAAGGATGTTTGATGTCAAGGAAGCACGAGGAAGATGCCAAAAGCTATATGTGGATTCTGTTGGATAGATATTGTCATTAATGTCAAGATGCAGAATGTTAATGCTATCTTTATCGAAGAAGCAATACATAGAGTTTACATCGGGATCAACTGTTCTTGAACGTCTATTACATTTGTGGAAGCCTGGAATTGCTTGCATTAAGTTATGAGGATCATTGCTTAGAGGTGGTAAATGTTCTAGGTTACACTGTCATTGATTTTGGTACCGCATTCTACAACAATTGATTGTTGTGTCATGTGGTCCAGACGTTAAGCAAAACTACACAAAGTATATTATATTCAAGTTTCAGAAGATTTGATGTACATGGCAAAGATCTAGAAGTGATAGTGTGAACACTTGTGTTTGTTGGTTGATTATGCATGTTTGTTGGTGAATGTGCCAGAGAAAGGAGACGTGCCAGTTGGAGGAAGCGTACGAAGGTAACAGGGGATTAGTTGAGTTTATGAAAGGGAGCACATAACATGTTTTTACTTCTGTATCAGCACATTTGTTTTTGGTTCAAGCCGACTACACATTTCACAAAATGTTGAATTAAGGATTATTCTTTGGCTGACATGTTGAGTTGCAGATGACGATTAATTGTTCTAAGTCAACATATAGCTGATAATATCTTAGAGGAATGTATATATATTGCCAATCAATTTCATACATGTGTGTGTTGTGTTGTGAAGGCGATGAGTGAATATAGTGATAGAGAGTGAGTGCAAAAATGTAATACCTTGTCCACATTGTGTGCAGTGTGGAGTAAATCCGAGTCATAGATGTTGCACATCAAATTGAATAATTGCGAATGCCAAGGTTCTCATGAAAAATTCTTCTTGTTCCTATATCATCTTTGTAATTGAGGTCGGAGCCACTTGATCTGAGTTGGTGTTCAGTGGCTGGGTTATAGCTTTGTTTGAGGGGATTGGTGTCTCATGTAGGTTGGTGCCTGCAAATCAGAATTCAATGGGATTGGTGTTTTCTTCTTGGGTTGTAATTCTTGTGGGTTGGTGCCTACAAAATATTATAAGTTATAAATTATTTTTGTGAGGTTGGATTTGGGCAATAGATCCAGGCAACTATTTTCACCATGGTTTTTCCCTTTTAGGTTTCCAAGTATTTGGTGCAGCCCGGGTATTGATTTCTGAATGCTAAAAATGCTTCCTATTAAGGCCAAGTTGATCTTGTTGCTGGCAAAGTTAAGTTTAATGTTTCACAATTAAGAGTCAGTTTGTTATCTTAGGAGACTTTAAAATTCGATGCTTTATTTAATTGATGACCCTTTTCACCTCTTTCATACTGTCTACATATTAGCTTTGACATTTATTTTTATCTCTACAAGTTTGATTGTGTAGCGTTGATATTTAATTCTGTTTTAAGTTTCTAACTAGAATATGCCAACAGATTTTTGTGTAAACCCATTTATTTGTCTTGAATAAGACTTGCCTCTTTTTATTTTGACATTTGTCATTTGAAGCAAACCATCTTACCATGGTTTTCCCCTTTTGGGTTTCCACGCATTTGCTGCAGCCTAGGTATTGAATTATGAATCCTAAAAATTCCTTCTCTTGGGGCCAAGTTGAACTTGTTGCATGTAATGTTCCCGTCATTAAATGACTATTAAAACTATTGTATATGTGGGTCCTGATTGATTTAGCTTATTTCGGGCCCATTATTTCTTTTGGCATAGTTTAAGTTGACGCCGTCGGCTCTTTTGTGCACTCTCGGGAGTTTTCCCCGACGGGTATTTATGCTCGGCGTGTAGGATAGTTTTCATATATTGAGATTTGATATTTTATTTATGTTTGCGAATTCTTGTTGGGATTCTGCTCTTTGCCATTTCGGAGGTGAAAGACCCTCCCTATTTGGTATTCCGCAGTTTTGGTGGGATTCAACCCTCACCCTATTCTGCTTGTTCTGCTTGTATCGAATCTGACAAATCCGAGGCTTTATCAATTAATTCAATAATCATTCTTCTGGCAAAACATCTTGTGGTTTGTGAGTATTCTGATTCACGGGAAGTATATTTTATTACAACCGAAGGACGGAGGATACTGTAATTGCATCTGCACCTTGAAACCCATTCAACTTGCCACCCCGTACGACCATACGGCCTGCTCATTCCACCCGCACGACTTGCTTCACTCCCCACCGTACGACCTGTTACCATACGCCATTGTTGCTCCTTGCACACACCTCCGGGAGATACAGAATTTGCCTCCGGGAGATAAAACGCCTCCGGGAGATACATAATTTGCCTCCGGGAGATAAACACCTCCGGGAGATACAAAATTTGCCTTCGGGAGATAAAACGCCTCCGGGAGATATAGAAATTGCTTCCAAGAGATAAACGCCTTCAGGAGATACAAAATTTGCCTCCGGGAGATAAATGCCTCCGGGAGATACAGAATTTGCCTCCGGGAGATAAACGCCTCCGGGAGATACAAAATTTGCCTTCGGGAGATAAACGCCTCCGGGAGATACAGAAATTGCCTTAGGGAGATAAACGCCTCCGGGAGATACAAAATTTGCCTCCGAGAGATAAACGCCTCTGGGAGATACAAAATTTGCCTCTGGGAGTCGGGAACATTACAGTGGTATCAGAGCTAGTGATTCTGCCAGCTTGTGGGTATTGAATGAGAGTTTACTCAAGGAAAAGGAGCAGATCTCACTCGGTTGGAAGAATGGGCGATCCTCAAGATCCTACGACCAAAGTCATGACTCTTTTGAGAGAGCTCACTAAGAATCAGGTACAGATAAATGACACTCAACGCCTCATGGAAGAGACTGCGAAAATTGGCCAAAAGCAAGATATCCGCTGAACAAAGCGACAACTCTGTCTCCGGACGAACAAATCATCAACCCACGCGCTCTCGACCCTCAATGCCAACTTTTCCCTCACGGACCGAAGAATGGCAGGGAGAACAACCAAACTTCCAAGATGTACAAGATCAACTTCGGGATGATTGGAGAAATGCAAATATGGAAGGAGATATATCCTACAAAGATTATGTTGAACTCAGAATGAGGTATTCGGGTGGAAACAAGCATGGCCACTATAATGACGATCTGAGACGGAAAATGGGCAAAGTCAATTTATCCTCCTTTGATGGGTCTGGAGCTATCACAGCTCGAGTGTGGGTGCAGAAAGCAGATGTTTGCCCGCTGGGGTAAACTTAGTATTGCACAGACAGTACAGGAAATATAATAAACATAGAATGTATCATAGAATAATAAATACTTTCATTAATCATTCCATACTGGCAAGTACATTTACATCGTAATGATCATACAATCATATCTCATGTCCAACCTTCGAGAGAGTATATAAAGTACCGGAAGGGTCACGATCGAAACGTCGTGACGTAACTGTCTACCCTCTCGGTCACTAACGACCGAGAGTAACATAATACTTTACTAATATAATAACCCGTACATACAATTATCCCGACAACATCATCCCCCCCAAAAAAACAAGTCGTCTCCGACGACTTACAACAACAGGGAGATGAAATACACCACATAGAAGAAGAAAATCATTGAGAAAGAGCAGAGGGGCGTCCCTAAAAAGATGAAGTGCCGCCCTCCCCATCAATGCTGCGTCCAGTAGGTCTTTTCCGTCACATCCCATTCCTCTCGTGCCTGCACCAAACTTGTCTCCAAAACATACTGTTCAGCTATAGCCTCCGCTAACACCATACTGTCTCCCTAGCCAATCTGACCTTGATAGCCACTCGTGCCAACTTCTCTGCTTCCAACTCTTGGGTACGCTGAGCCAAGTGTTGCTCTACTGCCTCCAACTGGGTGGTCAGCTCCTCCCGAGCTCTCTATGCATCCACCAAGACAGTCTCACGTCCAGCCAACACCTACTCCAAGTGCCTCAAAGCGTAGTACCCCTCTTGAAAGACTTGCTCCAATGCTCTCTTCACCTCCGACATGCAGACACTCCATGCCTGTAGCAGCTCCGATCTCATCAACAGGTCACACTCTCCAAGGGCTGATAACTGAACCGATTGGGGGTCTAGGGGGCAACGCCCCCAGCGGGGTCGAGGGGTAGCGCCCCCGCGGGGTCCTGGGGCAGAGACCCATTGAACTGTTTTGATTTGTGGTCGTTTTTTTTTTTTTTTTAGTATAATCTTCTCCTCCTTGCTGCCAGTCCTTCCTTGCCGTCAAGAACTAAATTCTTCTGTACTTTTTTTGATTTCCAGACTTATTCCTTGCCGTACGAAATGCTACATTCCTTGGACGGTATTCCTGTTACACCTTTTAGTGCCGTATGCTTGCTCTTGTTTCGCCTTCCAACTTTTAATTTGCCAAAGAAGGCTGTACGGTCCAGCTTTTATTACTTGCGAGCTTCTCTTAAAATTGATGTACGTTGTTTTCTATACATTCTTCCTTCGACTGTACGGTTGTAACATCGCAATTCATATAGCCTCTGCACGGTCTTCACCTAAATATGAAACTTGCCATACCGTATCTTTATTAATGAAATGGCCATACGGACATCTCCCTCCTTTTCCTTTCCTCTGTGTGGCCATATGGTGCCTTTTTTTTGCTTTGCCTGTGATGTCCGTACGGTTAAATACTCATTCCCTTTGAACTTTGAAAGTTGCCACTTAATACTCATTAAAACTATTACCGTACGGTCATTTTTGCTTGACCTATGCCTTCGTCAAATCGCCTTCAAACTTATAAACTTGTCGTACGGTTATCATTTTGGACTTATACTAACCGTACGGTACCTTTTCTAAGCTACCTTTGTTTCTCCAAGTTGTCGTACGGCCGTACGGTTTCATAAATGTCTTCGGCTATAATTTACATCTTCGTTTAATACTTTTATGTCTTCACACCTTATGTCTTTGTTCAGCATGTTATGTCTTCGTTCACCATGTCTTCACTCAATATGTCTTCGTTCACTATGTCTTCACTCAATATGTCTTCGTTCATTATGTCTTCGCTCAATATGTCTTCGTTCATTATGTCTTCGCTCAATATGTTATGTCTTTGTCTTTGGACTTTATGTCTTCGGATTTTATGTTTTCGTCTTCGGACTTTATGTCTTCGGATTTTATGTCTTCGTCTTCGGACTTTATGTCTTCGGATTTTATGTCTTCGTCTTCGAACTTTATGTCTTCGTCTTCGGACTTTGTCTTCGGACTTTATGTCTTCGTCTGTTGTTTTTTATGTACTTGCTTGCCTTCGCTCCCAAGTTGGTGCACTGCCGTACAGCCGTACAACCTTTATTGCTTCGTTTCAATTTTTATTTATTTATTTATTTATTTTTCATTTATTTTTTTTTCAAATTTTTTTTCAAAAAATTTTTCAATTTTTTTTTTTGCTCCACCGTACGGTCATGCATAGCCGTACGGGTGTTTTTCAATTTCCTGTCTGGAGGCTTCTCTGGTTGCCCGTACGGATGGCTCTCGGGTCCCCTGCATGACCACTTGAGTCATTTTCCATCCTCTCGGTTGCTCTGTCCCTCTTCTCTGGTCCATCCTCTCCAGGGAAAGTTTCAATTTGGTCCCGTTGATGGCATCATGTATCCGTTCGTCGAAAGTCCACAGAGTGTGCAGTCGTTCTCTCTCCCTGTCGCCGAGTCTGTTTCCAATGGCAATCCAAAGGCTTGGAACCATAAATTCTACCAGGACCATGGTCTCTTGCTCATACATCAAAAGAAGGAGAATCAAGATTTTGAAGGCTATAATCTTCCACACAGGATTCCAGTCATCTCTCATGACGATGGTTTTCGGATTTCTCTCATCCCTGAGGTTTATTTCTTTCAACTTTGCTTCTTTGTACAAGATGGGTTCCTCCTTGTTTTTAGACTGGTGTGCGGGTACGGTGTCCATTGTAGCTTCTCCTTCCTTATACTCCCCGTACTTGGGAGGATATTTATCTAGCTCCTCTTCGTCGACGCTTAATGCGTTACAGGAGGGTGAGAACATCTCATAGTCCTCCTGCTGCCAATGGAACAATCCATTTAGTGAATCTGTGTCATCCTCCGAACGGCATCCTTCGAGTTTTAGTATGCCTTCGGCATCCAAATCCATCCCCTCTCTGCCTTCGTCTCGTGGGTTATTCTCCCCTTCAGATTCAGATCCCGAGGAAGAGGCAAGTTCCTCGCTCACCAACTGGGTCCGGAGATCAATAGTAAACTTCTTGCCTCCGCTCTCCATCGAGAGTGTATTCCATTTCCAGTTGTGGTTTGCCTTCGCTGTCACCAGCCATCCTCTTTCGAGTATGGCATCATACCCTTTCTGTTTTAACGGGATGACCACAAAGTCGAGCACAAATGGTTGTGTACCCACGGTGACTTGTTGTGCCATCAACGTGCCAAGGGGTTTAATCCCGTGCTGGTCGGCACTTAGTAGATTAAACGTAGGTGGCCACAGAGTGGGCTTCCCTAGCTTTTTCCATGTGTCCTCCGGAAGGACGTTTACCCCAGATTCGCCGTCTACTATAGTATCCGTTAGGATGGTGCCCAGGATGCCCATCTCCACCACGGCTGGATGTCTGCCATTGTTGACGGTAAGCACAACTGGATTTGTTGCCGAGTTTCCCGGTACGGAAGCGTTCGTGTGTCTCGGTTTGGGTTTATCAACCTTTGTACCCAACAACACTGTCCCCAATTGAGGCATGGTGTATAGGAGGTCCTCCAACTTGACAGGCACCTCCAGTTGAAGCATCTGCCGTACAATGTTCCTCTCCGCGTCTGTGCAGTAGGGTTCAGATGATTCGTGTGTCTCTCCCCGTTGGGCTTTCATCGCCCTTTCTATTTCCTCCCTTGCCTTTGCCATTCTTTGCTTCTCCGTTCGGAGATGGGGGTAGCGGGCTTCCTTCGCTTGCCCTCGGGTAAGAGCAAGTATGGCTTCTTTAACCTGTGTGTTGCTTTCGATATCAATCAAATTGGCCCCTACGCCGGACTTCGGACAATCAGCATCTTCGTGGTCACCGGGGCCGCACCACCGACATAACTTTTGGGGGGCATCATTATTATTACACTCTCGTGCGTAATGACCCCATTGGTTGCAAGCCCTACATTGAATCATCGGGCGTCCCTTCGCATCGTATTGGACCCTGCTTCGGGTGGAATTATTATTATTCCCCCGTCCGCCTTGTCGGTTTCCTCGGTAGCCTCTGGAAGATGCATTATTGTTTGAATCCAATGTGGAAGGCTGCTCCTGTGCAAAGAGCACTTGCTGGTTACGTGCCTTCAGATTGTATGGGCATTCCTTCGTAGAATGTCCCATGATCTGACAGATGTCACAGAATGCCTTCTTGGGACAGGCACCCTTCGTGTGGCCGCTCTCCTTACAATCCGTGCACCACAGTTCATCATCCTTGCTTGTGGTCCCCTTCATTGACTTGAATTCTTTTAACATCCGTTCCATATCCTTCTGAAGGGCCGTGACTTTCTTCTTCGGCTTCTCGTCGCTGCTACTCTCTTCTTTCGACGTATCGTTTTCAGAGGATGACGAAGATCTATTCTTCTTCTTTTTGGCTGTCTTGTTTTCGCTTTCCAGGTCCATGGCCCGGTTGCATGCATTATCGTAGGATGTCGGAGGCACAATTTTCATCTTTCGTCGTAACTTAGGGTTCAGGCCTTCGACGAACCACCTCTTCTTTAGGCCATTAGCCGGTTGGCTTTCCATCTTTCCAACTAATTCCTTAAGTCGGCGGCCATACGCCCGTACGGTCTCCTTCTTACCTTGCTTTGTTCCGTAGATTTCGGAGACTATCTCGTTATCATCTCGGAGAAGCCGGAATTCCTTCTCGAATGCTTTCTTCAGTTCATCCCACGTAGTTACCTTGGTTTTATCCAAGTCTGAATACCAGTCAATAGCCACTCCTCTCAGTGTGGCGGGGAACTGCTTCATCCATTCATCCTGGTCAGTCACCCCGTTGGCTGACCAGATGGTTTCGCATGTACGACAATGCCGTGCTGGGTCGTCCTTTCCATCATCATGGAACTTTGGCAACTTTTCTTTATGAGTCGCCATAGGTGGTTGGGTTGTGTGTACGGTATTTACTGGTGGCACTTGTGCCTGTGTCACCGGTGGAACTGTGTTATGTGGAGTCGTGGGCTCCAACGGAGGGTTTACGTGCGCCTCCCGAGTGTCTTCGGTCGCACTATCTTTGGTACCTCCGGCTGATCCGTCACCCTCACCCTTACCCTCAGCTGTACGGTTCCCTTCGTGATCACGGTCTTCCGCACGTGGTGTACGGACCCAGTCTTTGAACCGGTTTCGTTCTTCCTGGAGGAAGGTCTTCAACACTTGCGTTTCCTCAATTAATTCTTCACTACTTCACACCCTTCGATGTTCCGGCGAAATGAACTGTTCCAATTCGGCTTCTGCACCTTCCGTGCCACTTCCGTGGTCCCCTTCGGGCAACCCTCCGGCAAGCTGGTCCTTGGCAAGTTGCCTGAGCCTACACCGACGTTCACGCTGTTGCGCGGAGATCAAAGCCTTCTGTGCGGCTTCCCCTTCGTCATCTCGTGCCTTTTTATTTCTATCTTTATTTAAGACATTGGGCATAAATCCTTCCCTCAACTCTCTTCCCGAGTACGTCTAGGCAACGGCGCCAGATGTTTGCCCGCTGGGGTAAACTTAGTATTGCACAGACAGTACAGTAAATATAATAAACATAGAATGTATCATAGAATAATAAATACTTTCATTAATCATTCCATACTGGCAAGTACATTTACATCGTAATGATCATACAATCATATCTCATGTCCAACCTCCGAGAGAGTATATAAAGTACCCGAAGGGTCACGATCGAAACGTCGTGACGTAACTGTCTACCCTCTCAGTCACTAACGACCGAGAGTAACATAATACTTTACTAATATAATAACCCGTACATACAATTATCCCGACAACAGCAGACACATATTTCCAGCTCAACCCTATGCCAGAAGATGAGGCCATCAAATTTGCAGCACTGCACCTTGAAGGAATAGCTCACGAATGGTGGCATCATGGCATGGTTACCCTCGGCCATGACCAAATAAGTTCCTACGTTGAATTCACCCAGAGGCTGATAGATCGTTTCGATGGAAAGGATCCAGAACTGAACTTCAAAGAATTGGCTCAATTAAAGCAATCTGGCACAGTCGATGGTTACATAACAGAATTTCAAAGATTGTCTGTTTTGGTCACTGATCTTTCAGAGAGACGGTTGGTAGTACTGTTCATGGATGGACTAGCGGAACCCTTGAAAGGGTGGGTGAAAGGGTTCAACCCCGTCACGCTCACGGAGGCAATTAAGAAGGCACGCGACATGGCGACATCTTCATCTTCGTCAATCAAATATCACTCCTAGTGCAGACCACCTCTCGCTCCACGGGAGAAAGACAGCAGACCTCCGCCCAGGAGGCCCCCGTTGGATGAAGAATCCAGGCAGGAACTCAGAAGGAAGAAACTTTGTTTCAACTGCAAAGAACTGTGGGTTTCGGGACATTGATGCCTCGGCAAAGGAAAAATTCATTACATTGAGGTTTCGTCTTACAGAGAAGAAGAACAAGAACCCGAGGCGGAGGCAGTCGAACAACAAGGTTCGGGGGAGGAAAACATCAATCGAGGGGAAAGACTTGCCGCACTGTTCAAAAGGGGAGGTGCCATTTCTACCTTGGCTGGAACTCCGAGGTGCACGGTGTTCCGGGTCCGGGGTACCCTCCAAGGACAACGGGTCATGGTTATGCTTGACAGCAGAGCCACCCTCAACTTCATCAACTCCTCACTAGTAAGCCAACAGAACCTGTGTACGGAGGCACACCAGGGATTTGATGTCAAAGTGGTGGGAGGAAATTTGTTGAGATGTACACATTTGGTTCCGAAACTAAGCATCACCATGGGTAACCACATAGTGATAGAGGATTTCTTTGTGGTGGATTTGGATGACATGAAAGTCATTTTGGGCATTCAGTGGATGGAAATGTTGGATGAATACACACAGTTTCAAGCGAATGGAGTTCTCCTTCGAGGTAAATGGGAAGAAGGTTGTGCTGAGAGGGATGTCAAATGGAGGGCCGAAGGAAATTTCAGCACAGCGAATGGAAGCTATCTTCCGACATGACAATGTGGTTTGAGCCGCACACTGTTTTGCCTTGACAAAACCCATACAGAGACAAAGAATGGACCAATAGGAAGAACTTCAGAGGGTATTGGATAAGTACCACCAGGTCTTCGCTGACATACCGCCAGGCATACCACCACACCGAGGGTTCGAACACACCATTGAGTTGGAGGCTGGTGCCAAACCAGTAATCATGGTACCATACTGCCACCCTCAGAGGCTAAAAGATGAGATTGAAAAAACAATTCAGGAATTGCTTGACAAAGGTTGGATTAGACCCAGCGCCAGTCCCTTCGCATCTTCGGTGGTGCTTGTCAAAAAGAAGGATGGAACGATGCGTATGTGTGTGGACTACCGCGCACTGAACAAGAAGACAATCAAAAACAGGTATCCGATTCCCAGGATAGATGAATTGTTGGACGAGTTACACGGTGCTGTTTATTTCTCTAAAATAGATCTCCGTTCCGGATACCATCAGATTCGCATGTGGGAAGAAGATGTGGAGAAAACAGCTTTCCATTGTCACTACGGGCATTATGAGTTCCTGGTCATGCCCTTCGGATTAATGAACGCACCAGCCACTTTCCAATCATGCATGAATTGCATTTTCAACAAACAATTGCGTAAGTACTTGATATTTTTTGATGATCTCCTGATTTACAGTAAAACCTGGGAAGAACATCTGAGACAGTTGGATGACATCCTTGGGATCATGGAGGCTCAGTCCTTGTTTGCCAAGAAATCCAAATGTGAATTTGGGATGACAGAAATTTTATACTTGGGTCATGTGGTCAGTAATCAAGGAGTACAAGTCCACCATGAGAAGATTCAAGCTATACTCGACTGGCCAACTCCAAAATCACTCTTCGAGTTGCGAGGTTTCTTTGGATTATGCAGTTATTATAGAAGATTTGTAAAAGGATTTTCTCAGCTGAGTGCACCACTAACAGATCTGACTAAGAAGGGATCCTTCCAATGGAATGAAAGGGCACAACACACTTTTGAAAGGTTGAAAGAAATAATGAGCACGTGCCCCATCCTCGCTCTACTTGATTTCACTCGACCATTCATTCTGGAATGTGATGCATCGGGAGAAGGCATCGGCGCAGTCCTGATGCAGGAAAGACACCCGATAGCCTACGAAAGTCGGAAACTTACACAGACTGAGCGCCTATACTCCATCTACGACAAAGAAATGTTGGCCATTGTGCACGCCCTTACTAAGTTTCGGCAATATCTGGTGGGTGCCAAGTTCACCGTCTGTACCGACCATAACAGCTTAAAATATTTCTTGGAGCAACGGGATCTAAACGAGAGGCAACAGAAATGGGTAAGTAAGATCCAGGCCTTCAATTTTGATATTGAGTATGTGAAAGGGAAAAACAATGTGGTTGCGGATGCTCTGTCAAGGAAGTCGACCACTTGTATGTTGTCACAAATATCAGCTGACTGGAAGGCTCACTTACTTGTGGAATATTCTAAAAACCCATTTGCATGTAAGTTAATGGACGGAGACATTCAGGATGATCGATACAAGGTGGTGGATGACATCATTTACTATAAGGACCGGATATATCTAGTGCTCGAGTCCAAAATTAAGCAGAAAATTTTGAGAGAGGTACATGCTTCGCCATTAGCCGGACACCCGAGTTTTCTCAAGACCTACAGACAGGTCAGGGAGAGGTTCACATGGAAGGGACTTAAAGATGATGTGTTACAGTACGTGCGGGAATGTGAAGTATGCCAGCAAAACAAAGTCGAACACACCTTACCCGCCGGATTACTACAACCTCTGCCCATACCAGAGCAGAAGTGGGATGGCATCTCCATGGACTTCATCACGGGAGTTCCAAAGGTAAATGGGAAGGACTGTATCTTTGTTGTTGTTGATAGGCTAACAAAGTATGCACACTTCTTCGCCATCTCCTCAGACTACCAGGCCGCACAAGTGGCAGACTTATTTTTCAGAGAAGTTTTTCGTCTACACGGGTTACCCCGAAACATTGTCAGTGACCGAGATGGACGTTTCATCAGCATTTTCTGGACAGAGTTGTTTCGGTTGGCAGGGACAGAATTGGCACCCAGTACAAGCTACCATCCGCAGACGGACGGGCAGACGGAAATCATGAACAAATGGATAGAAGGCTACCTTCGGAACTACGTTTCAGCACAGCAACGGGCATGGATCAAATGGTTGCATCTGAGAGAATATTGCTACAACACAACTTATCATATGTCTCTTGGGATGGCACCCTTCAAAGCACTGTACGGATACGAGCCACTCTCATTTATTGACAAGGTTCTGGGTGACAGCCGCGCATCGAGGGCAAAGGACTGGCTTCAGGAAGGGCAAGACATTCTCAAGGTCTTAAAAGAGAACTTACAAAATGCTCAGAATCAACAGAAGATTTATGCTGACAGACACAGGATAGAGAGAAGTTTTGAGGTTGGCGACTTAGTATACCTAAGGCTCCAACCCTATAGGCAATCATCATTGAAAGCAACAGGAAAGGAAAAGCTGAAGCCTCGTTTCTATGGTCCTTATCGTGTGACGTGCCGTATCGGTGAGGTTGCTTATGAACTTGAACTGCTAGAAGGAAGCCGCATCCACAATATCTTTCATGTCTCCTGCCTAAAGAAAGCTATCGGGCAGAATATTGTGGTAACCACAGACCTTCCGCCACTGAATGAAGGGAAGCTCCTTTTGGAACCGGTGGAGATCATTGATGTACGGGAGAAGACTCTGGGAAACCGTACCCTGAAGGAATACTTGGTACGTTGGAAGTACTTGCCGTCGGACGACGCCACGTGGGAAAGTGAACACATTCTTCAGCACCCGGCGTTAAAATTGCTTGAGGACAAGCAATTTTTGGGACGGGAGGACTGTAATGTTCCCGTCATTAAATGACTATTAAAACTATTGTATATGTGGGTCCGATTGATTTAGCTTATCTCGGGCCCATTATTTCTTTTGGCATAGTTTTAGTTGACGCCGTCGGCTCTTTTGTGCGCTCTTGGGAGTTTTCCCCGACGGGTATTTATGCTTGGCGTGTAGGATAGTTTTCATATATTGAGATTTGATATTTAATTTATGTTTGTGAATTCTTGTTGGGATTTTGCTCGTCACCATTTCGGAGGTGAAAGACCCTCCCTATTTGGTATTCCGCAGTTTCGGTGGGATTCAACCCTCACCCTATTCTGCTTGTTCTGCTTGTATCGGATCTGGCAAATCCGAGGCTTTATCAATTAATTCAATAAACATTCTTCTGGCAAAACATCTTGTGGTTTGTGAGTATTCTGATAACCGGGAAGTATATTTTATTACAACCGAAGGACGAAGGATACTGTAATTGCATCTGCACCTCGAAACCCATTCAACTTGCCACCCCGTACGACCATACGGCTTGCTCATCCCATCCGTACGGCCTTCTCATTCCACCCGCACGGCCTGCTTCACTCCCCACCGTACGGCCTGTTATCGTACGCCATTGTTGCTCCTTGCACACACCTCCGGGAGATATAGAATTTGCCTCCGGGAGATAAAACGCCTCCGAGAGATACAAAATTTGCCTCCGGGAGATAAAACGCCTCCGGGAGATACAAAATTTGCCTCCGGGAGATAAAATGCGTTCGGGAGATACAGAAATTGCCTCCGAGAGATAAACGCCTCCGGGAGATACAAAATTTGCCTCCGGGAGATAAACACCTCCGGGAGATACAAAATTTGCCTCCAGGAGATAAAACGCCTCTAGGAGATACAGAAATTGCCTCTGAGAGATAAACGCCTCCGGGAGATACAGAATTTGCCTCCAGGAGATAAACGCCTCCGGGAGTCGGGAACATTACATTGCAGGCAAAGTTAAGTTTATTGTTTCACAATTAAGAGTCATGCACTATCTTAGGAGACTTTAAAATTCGATCCTTTATTTTATTGATGACCCTTTTCACCTCTTTCATATTGTCTACATATTAGCTTTGACATTTCTTGTAAATGCAGTCCATTTGGGTCTGCTTTTTTATTGATTTTAATGTATGGTTTGATGTGCTTGTTGACGGATTCCTCAATCATAATAGAAGAACAAATACAGTCATAGCAGCATATTTATATTGAAGACAATCATTCATCTTAGAAATAACACATTAAATACTTGTACAAGACAAAACTGGAAATGCAGATTTCTTCTTTGAATTTGACTCCACTTGCAATAAAATGTGATTACATATTAGTTTTTAGACATATCCATTAATTCGCTATGCTGGTAATGAAGATTGTCAGACCCATACATCAACAATATCAACTTCAAAACCCTAGGTGTGTGCTTCCCAGCTCCAGCTAGGTACTGCTACGAAGAATGTGACAACATCAGTAGTCTAGGCTCCCTTCAAAGTGCAGTTCGAAGCTCTCTAACCATATTCATTCCTCCTTCAAAGCCCACGTCCAGCATCCACTTTGATTACGGCTCCTATTGGGAAGGCGGGTATGAGTAGTACGGCCTCTCACAAGGAAATACGGCTAACTCTAGCAGTAGCTAATTCAGTAACCTCTCTAATTGACCTCCTCCTTGGTATTTGAGCAATACAAGTCCTTAAACAGATCTATCAATGAAGTTTGAACTCTCAAACCATTAGTGTAGAACCCTTGGCATATGATTTATCATCTGAATGCAAGCACCAGCTGAATCCCTAGATTGTATCTTTCAACATCATAGAGATTGTTGCTCACGAGTTCTCACAAACCCTTGAAGATGAATTCTCCAAACAATATATTAATTTCCAATTCAATCCAGCATATTCAAAATGAACTCACAAAAATCTTTTATAACATCTACAAGAGAGCTCACACACTCCACTAGTCAATGTGAGATAAATAGAAACACTTCTTTTTGTATTTTAAGTCTCTTTTGCTCAAGTACCACTAATAAAGGGGAATATTAAATTTTTAAATAACTTTCCCTTTTAACTTTAGCTCCCATATTAAAAAGTCAAATATCCTAATTTGACTTTATAACTTAATTTTATTGATAAATAAATAAATAATACCCAATGATTATTAAAATCTCTAGTCGATATTAAAAATTACCATTGACATGATATTGGCAAAAGATCACTATTGATATTGACCCGACCCAATTTGACTTACTATAAATAGTAAGTATTTGCAAACCATACTCAAACACCTCGAAATCGCTTGAAACTAAAACTTCTGAGGCCAAATGTCCTCAAGATCCCTTAAATGTCCTGATTAGCCTATAGGACCATGAAGAAACAGGCTAATGACAACCTCATACTTCATGTGCTAGAAAGGGGACATTACAGTCTGCCCTTCCCAAAATTGCTTGTCCTCAAGCAATTCAATTTTAGATGCTGCAAGATTTGCTTATTTTCCTAGGTGGCATTCCTCTACTAGCAAATTCTTCCACTTGACCAAGCATTCTTTGATGACTCTCTTTTGGAGTGTTCTTTCCTTGGTATTTGGTAGCCTCTAGAATTAATGTTAGTTTCCCCTCTTCATCCAGGGGAGGTAACTTTGCTGATGGGACCACATTGTGACCTAGAGCTTTCTTGAGGTTGGAAACATGAAATACATTGTGAACTTTGCTGTTTGTTGGTAATTCTAGCTCATAGACCACTTACCCAATATGGCGAGAAACTTTGAATGGGCCATAAAATTGTAGTTTAAGTTTCTCTGCACCACTTCTTTTAATTGTGGACTGCCTATAAGGATGGAGTCTCAAATAAACCATATCCTCTACTTTAATACTGCGCTCTACTCTATGTCGGTCAACATACAACTTTTGTTGGTTTTGTGCCTATTGGATATTCTCTTCCAGTGATCTTAGGATGTTTTGACTATCTTGCAACAAATCCTTTGCCTTGGGTATTCTGCTATCTCCGAAAAGTAAGTACATAAAGTTAGGGGTTTCATACCTGTATAGAGCCATAAATGGAGTCATCTTAATGGTCATATGGTAGGTGTTATTTTAACAATACTCACCCAAGTACAACCATCTGATTCGGACCTTCTACTGCCTTGATACATAATTCCAGATACCCTTCAACCCACTTGTTTGCCATTTTTGTTTGACTGTCAATTTGTGGGTGATAACTGGTGCTGGGAGTGAGCTCAATACCACTCAACTTGAAGAGTTCCTGCCAAAATAGACTCAAGAACTTGTTGTCCCTATCACTCACAATGTTTTTGGGCATCTTGTGAAGTCTAAACACCTCCCTAAAGAACAAGTCTGCCACTTGTGCTGCTGTATAGGTGGCTGCAATAGAAAAGAAATGTGCAAATTTTGTCAACTCATCAACCACCACGTAAATGCTGTCTTTACCTTGGACCTTGGGCAATCCTGTAATAAAATCCATTGATATACTTTCTCACTTCCGTTCTAAAATGTATAAGGGCTGAAATAAAGTAGCTGGAAAGGTATGCTCATTTTTGTTGTGGCAAACTGGACATTCTTTAACATACTTTATGACTTCATTCTTAAGTCCTTTCTATGTGAACCTCTCCTTAATCTGCCTGTATGCTTTAAAGAAACTCGGATGTCCGACCAATGGTGCATCATGAAATATTCTCAAAATCATTTCCTTAAGATGCGAGGAAGGCACTGAGTAGATTATGTTATTATAGAAGATGAGATCATTGATCACTGTATTCATCTTAAGTAGCGCCCTCTATCAAATCTGCCCATGAATCCTTAGCATACTCTGTTGTAACCATTTCTTTCCAATCAGCTGATATCTCAACCAAGGAACATATGTGTGGCCTTCGTGAAAGTGCATCCGTTACCATATTTTTCTTACTTTTAACATATTCAATGTCAAATTCATATCCCTGTAAATTGGTAATCCTCTTTTGCTTTCTATCATTAAGATCCCTTTGATTCATAAAGTATTTTATACAGTTGTGCTCAATTTTAATTATAAATATGCCTCCCATCAGATATGATTTGAACTTGGCCAATGCATGCATGATGGCCAACATCTCCTTGTCACAATAGGAGTAGCTTTTCTCTACCCCTCTCAATTTTCTGCTCTCATAAGCTATAGGATGTTTCTCCCTAGCATCAATATTGTGCCAATCCCTTCCCCCAATGCATCACACTACAATTCAAATGACTTGGTGAAGTCAGGAAGTGCCAAGACTGGACAAGAAGACATCATCTGTGCAAAGTGTTCAAAACACCTCCGAGCTGATTTAGACCATTCAAAGGCTACCTTCTTTGTAAGATCTGTAAGCCCAGTTGTCTGCGAGAAACCTTTCATGAACCTTCTGTAAAAACTGCACAAATCAAAGAAACCCTTAAGTTGAGTGAGATTTGTAGGAGTTGGCCATTCAATGATGAATTTAATCTTTTTTGGATCTACTCTCACCCCATCTGTGCTAATGATGTGGCCAAGGTATAAAAGCTCTGTCATGCCAAATTCACATTTTGACTCTTTGGCATATAAATACTCGCTCAAAATACCTAGGACCTCCTCTAAATGCTGTAGATGCTCCTCCCAAGTTTTGTTGAAAATCAAGATATCATCAAAGAAGATCAACACTAATTTCCTCAATTATTTCCTGAACACTTGATTTAGGCAACTTTGGAATGTGGCGGGAGCATTGGTTAGCCCAAATGACATAACCAAAAAATCAAAGTGGCCATAATGACATCTAAAGGTTGTCTTCTCAATGTCCTCAACCCTCATCTTGGTCTGGTAGTACCCCAATCTCAAGTCTATCTTTGAGAAGTAACATGCTCCATGTAATTCATCAATCAACTCATCAATCCGTGGAATAAGGTATTTGTTCTTGATTGTTTACTTATTAAGAGCCTTGTAGTCAATGCACATTCTCATTGTTCTTTTTTCTTAACCAGAACTATTGTTGGAGCAAAAGGGCTCTTACTTGGCTTGATGTGTCCCATCTTCAACAATTCCATAATAGCTTTCTCAATTTCATCCTTATGCTGCTTAGGATGCTGATAAGGGGTGGTGATCATTGTTTTGGCCCCTTTCTTCCAACTCTATGACATGCTCCATTCCTCTCTCAGGGAGGAACTCCATGGGGAATGTTGTCCAAAACCTTAGTGTGATTGGATATCACCTTTTGTATTCCAAGATAATTCTTAACCTGTTGCTTGGAAACTGTAGGCATAATGAGATATCTTGCTGCCCACTCCACATCATTGTGCTTGAACAACTGTTCCATTTTCCTAAGTGAGACCACTCTAAGCCCACCATCTGGCTGCCCCCTAAGTACCACTTTCCTTCCCTAATGCTCGAACCTCATTTCGAATCTCTGCAGATTGAAAGTAAACACTACTAAGGACAACATCCATGTCATACCAAGAATAACATCATAGTCATCCATGTCTGCCACATAGAAGTCATCCACCAACTCATACTTGCCCATCTGCACTAGAGATCTTACGAGTGCTAAGATGCTTATGCCCACTAGCTACTATCACCTTGAACCCCATGTTCTTATGTTTGTAACCCTCTTTTAGTTACAAAACTTTTATCAATGAAGTTAGGAGTAGCTCCCGTGTCTATCAAAGAGATCACTCCTTGTCTCTGTATCACACCTCTCACTTTGAAAGTGATTGCCTTCTAGGCATCGGTAAGTTGTGCAATAGTCTGATCATCCTTAGAATCCTCTTCTATTGTATTTTCTTCATTGCTACTCCGTGAATCAGATTGCTGATCAGATTTTTCTAACGTTGATTCTTCAGTTGAAAAATACTCAATTTGCTTGGCCTTTGCTTTAACAACACACTTATGTGAAGCTGATCAGATTTTTTTGACACTGATTCTTCAGTTGAAAAATACTGAATTTGTTAGCCTTTGCTTTAACAACACACTTATGTGAAGGGTCCCATGGTTCTCTACGGTGGAAACACAACTTCTTCCGCCTAAGTTCATTTAGCTGATCACTATCTAGCCAATTTGAATCATTCCTTAGTTGATACAAATCCTTATGGAAATTTTTCTTATCTTTATCCTTCTTTGATAGAAATCCCTTTGACTAGAATTCACTCCTAGAAGAGGTAGATGGTTCCACGTCCCTAGCTTTCTTGATAGATTTCTGCAGTGTGGTAGGATTGAGGCCCTTGACCCATCCTTTCAATGGATCTACTAAACCATCCATGAACAAAATTGTGAGTCTTCTCTATGAAATATTAGTCACTAGAACCAAATGCCTTTGAAATTTTGCTATATAAGTTTCAATTGGTCCCCATTGCCTAAGTTGGGCTAACTACTTAAAATGTGATTCTGGATCCTTCTTATCGAATCTTTCAATCAATCTTTCAATGAACTCCACATAAGAGGTAGTTTGATCATGTCCCATGGTAACCATACCATGACTCCACCACTCATGTGCAATTCCGTCCAGATGAATGGCTGCATACTTAATAGCCTCTTCTTCTGGCATGGGATTGAGCTGAAATTAAGTGTCCACCTTTTGTACCCATGCTCTAGTAGTGGTCTTCCTGGATTCATCATAAAAGGGTAGGGTAAGCTTGCCTGCCTTCTTTTGCAAGTCATGATGCTATGTTCTACCACTAGTGCGAGGCAAATGCTTCATTTTGACACCAATGTATTCCTTGAAGGTTATGGCTACTTGGAATTTGGCCCCTCTATTCTCCTAATCTTATCGAAACTGATTTTGCAAATTTGCTATTGAAACTGATTTTGCAAATCTATAATCTGAGGCTCATTCTTTGGTTGTACCAGAACCCTTGGTAGAAAGGTGGGTATAAGTGGTCTCAAGCTCACTATTCTTGCTAGCCAAGCTGCATGTACAAAGTTATCATCAACATTTCCTCCTCTATTGCCACTATTCTATCCATTATTTCCACCATCGTTCCCCTTATTGTTTCCACCACCATTATTTGCATGAACATTAATGAAACTGCTTGGCCATCATCTGCATCATTAGAATCATCTGTTGATTTTGCTCTCGAGCTTTCTGCTCAGCCTGTCACTGCCCCTGTACTAGAGCATCTAATAAGTTGAGAAATCTCTCCACTTGGTTCTCTTCTATCAGCCATATTACCTGTGTCCTGCTCACTTGTATTGTTCACTTGTAGCCCTGTGTTCTTCTGGAACTATCTGTTCTTCTGGCCTTGTATTTAATACAGCTCCGTTTCTTTGTGTATTGTAATGGTGAGTAAATGGTTACTGTTCATCCCTCGACATGTCACTGAGCCCTCATGATGTGCCCTCTAGATGTTAAATCATAGTTACAGGACTAGGCGAGTCTTGAGCCGAGTCAGGCTTGTAGAGTCTTTTTGGCTCAGCAAGCTGACTCAACCGAGTCCTAACTGATTCGCAGAGTCCATGGACTTGGTGGACTCGGCGAGTCCCATTATGCGGACTCTGCCGTGTCCAACATAAAGTCAAAAGCAAAAAACAATTTTTTATTTTTATTTTTAAGCATTCTTTTTGTTTTATATGCCTTGTCCAAGACCTAAAAAGGTCATTCCATCATTTGCAAACACTTAGAAGAGAGGAAAAAGGCTTGAGAGAAGAATATAGGGGCTTTAGAGGATTGCAGTTTGTATCTTGAGGCAACCATGTAGAGCTTTAGGATGCAAACACAATTGGAGTATCTTCGAGCATATACACTCGAAGAAGCGCAATAGGTTGGCAGTAAAAAGGATGAATGGTCTTGTGTTTGTGCCTTACAACCTTTGCTTTCGTCATAGACAGATCTTGGGCACTGACACATTTCCTATCATTTTAGAGGAGGTTTATCCACTGGCAGAGTGGAACACTGAGATTGATGATCCTATCTTCAGTGATGAAGACTTGGAATGGGTTGATCAGGTGGATCGAGAGGCAGAGGCTAGAGCGCAAGCAGACCCAGTGGAGGACCCCGAGGCTGAGAGTGAAGGATATGAGGATATTGAGGATTATGAGGAGGATGACGAGGATGCCACTGAGGTTGAGCCTTAGACACAGGGACAAAAGATGGTTGTAGAATTTTCCATGACCTATCTTAGGCATACATGAAGGAAGACATAGGGCCTTAGTCTTCTAGGCTCTAGCTTTTATTTTGATATATGTTTTGAACTTTTGATTCCATGGATTTCATATTCCATGAATATTGTAGACTTTTGATAGTGAGACTATTTATTTTCAGATTTCTAATGTGTTATTTAGTAACTAGTTCTTATTTCTTTCAGAAATTCGCATTTATACTTATGTGATCAATGTAAACTTGTGTATGTGTGCAAAGTAGCTTCTATTTATCTCAATTATTGTGTCTTTGATGTTAATTGACTGAAGAATGCATGAAAAAAGTTTTAAATCCTTAAAAATCTTTGAATTGCTTGGGTTTTTCAATTTGTCGAGTCCTTGCTGAGTTCGGACACTGAGTCTGAGCCTGAGCCCGAATCTAGCTTGCCGAGTCCGAGTCTTGTAACTATGTGTTAAATTTTGAACCAGAATATATAAGAATGTAAAGAGCTGAAATAACAAACACAAAAGAATAGAGAACACACAAACTTATTGTGGGAAAACCCTCCACCCAAGGGTGAAAAACCCAACCCACACAAATATTGATCCTTTATTGAGTTTTGGAAAAGAAATACAATAACTCTTGTTTATGATTGATGACTTTCAACAATCAATCAAGAAACCTTATTTCTTTTGTACCCAAATTGAGCACTTTTGCTATATATGACAAAATGTCAGATCTCGCAGATACATACAATACTGAAGACTTACAAAAATAAAACCATTGATCATATGCAGATTGAATACTTCAACACAATAGCTCTGAAAACAAGAAAACAAACTTTGCAGAATAAAATTTTTACACCCCTCACGATAATCACGGTCATACTACTACCGTAAGTCTTTTCCTTAGACACATTCCATGGTAATGTCTCGGTAGCTGAAGAGACATGTAGAGTACTACAAATTGATTACCGTTATGAGCACCGACATTATTCTTGAATAAATTTGCGATAACATTCTTTCCTTGAATCATCGACAGACATGAATTGATGACATGACCAAAAAAACCGGTGCCAAGTCATCTACGATGCTGAGTCATCCATTTCCGGTGGTGGTAAGAATATGAGTGCCATAGGAATAATATAAGATAGAAAGCGTTGATAAGGAAACATCTTAAACACGATAAGGAAGCTAATCGCCAGACCAAGAAACGAAAGCCAACTGCTATACCAAGAAATGGAAGCCAAGTCGGGTCTCTTAGCTGGACGGAATGATAATTGATGAAGGCCAAAACTCTTTGATAGAATACAAAGCTGCTCTTGATTAGAACAATGAATACCAAAAACATCTTTGCAGAGAGGAAGCAACTCCCTTGAGTGCAACACAAAAAAACAGGAGTATAGAATGCCACTAGAGGTATGAATAATATCTATCGCTGCTACGAGAACTTCAACACTCGCTCTTAGCAAGAGAGAGATTATTCATATGTCTTGTCATCTCTTAACATGACAAGCATAAGAAGCTGCAACCAAAAAGTGTCAATAACAAAATATCATCATAGATTTTCTCAACATAATATTGTCATCTCAGCATGACATTCTGACATTCACCATGGCTACTCCTAGAGGGTGAAAGAACAAAAAAACGAAGTCATGGAGTCTCACACATGACTTCCACCATGGCTACTCCCAGAGGGTGGAAGAAGGGCTTGCACCTCAAACTTCTCTTACAGAGAAGAATGCATTAACAACATAGATAAGAATCACCGAAGCCGAGATTCTCTAAGCAAGAGCATCATTTTCCACAATACCAAGCTTATTTTGAAAATAACAAAACTTCAGTCTAGGAAATGGCTTGGTGAGAATGTCCGCTGTCTTCTCTTTTGTGCAAATGTACTTGAGCTCAAATGCTTTCCTTTGAATCTTATCTCTTAGGTAATGATACTTGCTTTCCACATGCTTTGTTCTATATGGAAAATAGGATTAACTGAAAGCTTCACACAACTTTGGTTATCACAAAGAATTACAGTAGTTTGCGAAAGTTGTCCAAACAGACCTTCAAGAAGTTTACGAAGCCACACTACTTCTCTTGCAGCCACACAAGTTGCAACATATTCAGCTTTAGCTGTACTGTGAGCAACACATGACTGTTTCTTGCTGCACAAGGAAATCATAGCTGAACCTAGGCTGAAACATCTTGAAGTGCTCTTTCTATCAGGCACATATCCTGCCCAATTTAAATTAGAAAAACCTTGCAAGTTCAGCTCTTCACAAGAATATTTCAGACCATATCCCACTGTACCATGCACATTTATCAAAATATGTTTGGCTGCAACAAGATGGATCTATCTAGGCTCACACATGAACTGATTGAGAGTGTTAACAACATAACATATATTAGGCCTAGTATTAACTAACTACATTAATGAACCAATTAATTGCCTGTACATAGTGGGATCAACTAAATCTGGATTGGCTGCAACCTCATGTAACTTTTTCAGATTTGCTTCCATAGGAGTAGCCATGGACTTGCAATCTAACATACCAAACCTTTTCAAAATATCAATGACATATTTCCCTTGACTCAAGATAATCTCATTTGGTCTTTGCCATACTTCAAGTCCAAGGAAGTAGTGCATAAGACTAAGATCTTTCATCTCAAATTTAGAAGCCAACTCCTCCTTACATTTAATAATGAGATCATCTTCACTAGTGAGAAACAATTCATCAACATAAAGTACTAAGATTAAGGCTTTATCATCAATTACTTTGAAATATAAATTTGGATCAACATCATTCTTTAGAAAGCCCAAACTCAATAAATAATGATCAATTCTCTCATACCATGTATGTGGAGCTTGCTTAAGGCTGTACAAGGCCCTTTTCAATCTGCACACATGTGATTCCTTATCATAAATCACAAAACCCTCTGGCTGCTCATTGAAAACTTCTTCAATTACCCCATTCAAGAATGCTGTCTTCACATCCATTTGATCAAGCTTCCATCCCTTAACTGCTGCAACAACTATGATAGTCCTGATAGAAGTGTAACGTGCTACAGGTGCAAAGGTCTCTTCATAATCTATACTTTCTTTTTGAGAAAACCCCCTAGCTACAAATCTGGCTTTATATTTTCTACACTCCCATTAGCTGCATGTTTGATTTTGAATAGCCACTTAGAAGAGACAACAAATTTACCTTTGGGCCCAGGAACAATGTCCCAAACATCATTCTTGATTATGGATTGATACTCCTCTATCATGGCATCCTTCCATACTTGCTGATTTGAAGCCTCCTCAAAACTTGAAGGCTGAGATGCTATAATATGACTCATCAAAGCAACATATCCTGTAAACTTATGAGGTCTTTTACTTTCCCTGAAAGTGCCACGTGGGGCTGCATATTTTCCAGCGTCCTGCATAGTATGTCTAGCCCACAAAGGTCTCTTGTCAAAAGAAGCATTACTTGGACCAATAGTAGATTCAATAGGATCAACGAGATCAATAGGATCAACAAAATCTTCTAACTTAGTAGTCTCCCTTTGAATATTTGAAGGGGAATCCGAGACAACAATATCCATATCTTGAGAAGGCTCAAGTTCTTCTCTATCAATTTCCATATTAGATTTTTTAGATCTTTTGCAAGCTACATCTTCAAAAGAAACATCTCTGCTGATTTCAATCTGCTTTTGACTTGGAATGTAAATTCTGGATGCTTTTGATGATTCATTATAACCAACAAATTTGCCTTTCTTTCCTGAAGGTTCTAACTTAGTCCTTTTATCTTTTGAAATATGAATGTAGACTGGACATCCAAAATTTTTGAGATGATTAATATCTGGTTTAGAACCTGTGAATGCTTCTTCAGGTGTCATATTGTCTAGGATTTGGTGTGGACTAAGATTTTGAACATATACTGCTATCCTGCAAGCTTTTTCCCATAAAAATGTTTGAAGATCTTGATCATGGATTGTGGTCTTCGTTGCCTCAACAATAGACCTAATCTTTCTTTCAGCTACACTGTTCTTTTGTGGATTATAAGGGACACAAAACTCCCCCTTAATCCAAGCTCCAGTACAATTTTTTTGAAATATACCAAAAGTATACTCACCCCCATTATTAGACCTTAAAACCTGTATCTTCTTATTGGACAAATTTTCTACAAGAGCTTTAAAATCTTTAAATCTGGACAACACTTCAACAGGGTCTTTAGATTTTAGAAAATAACATAATACCAAAAGCCCACTTAATGAAGCAACAAACATAGGACCACACAAGTCAGAATGAATCAGCTCTAGGATAACCTTTGCTCAGCTTTCACTACTATAAAAAGGACTTTTAATGTTCTTACCTAGAGTACACCCTTTGCAGATACCCTCATGCTCTTGATTCCGCTTTGGAAGGCCAACTACGATCTTCTCCATGGATGACAAAGTTCTGAAATTTAGATGCCCAAATCTTTTATGCCACAACTCACTCGAACTTGTTGAATCATGTGCTAAGGCTTGAATAGGACGAGCTGAAAGTCTATATAGGCTTTCATGACGAACACCAATCTCCCGAGCTGACTTAATGCTGGTGTTCTTTTTCCGTGCGAGGACTTTGCCTTCAACAAATGCAACATTATAACCTCTATCTTCCAATGCTGAAATAGAAATCATATTTCTCTTGATTTCAGGTACGAGCAATACATCACTCAGATGAAGAGACTCCTGAATCTAAATGAAATGAAGTAGAACCAACATTCTTCATAGATTAGCAAGCATCATCACCAATGATAACAAGTGAGTCTTTTTCTTTCAGTTTAGAGAGGTGCTCATGATAACCTGTAATGTGGCGAGAAGCTCCACTATCAATAAGCCACGTATCACTATCAGTAGGAACATTACTAGAAAGAGGAAAAATAAATAAGAACCCCTCTCAATTTTCACTTGACTCTCTATGAGGAGATGCATGTTCAACATTTGTGGCAGCAACTTGATGCTTGGATCTTGAAGTACAATCTCTACGAAAGTGACCATATTTGTCACATCTAAAGCACCGAATCCTCGAAAGATCCTTCTTTATCTTGAATTCAGAGGCTGAATCACAATTCGTATCTCTGAATCTCTTGAAGTTACCTTTCTTTCCTTTTCCTTTCAAAGTATGGGCAGCAAGGACATGATCTTCTTCATGGTGAGATTTACGTCCATTACCTAGCCTCTAATCTGCATTCCTCCTGAATGCAATCAGCTCTCAACCGATCAAACTTGGGAAGTTCAACTCTTCCACTAATTCCCTGAATGAAGGATTCCCAAGAGTGAGGAAGGCCATTCATGGCCAACATAACAAGATCTTTGTCCTCAATGGAATCTCCAATAGCATTGAGCTGATCCTTTAATTATGAAATCTTCATGAAGAAAGACACAAAAAATTCACCTCTAGCTATCTTAATATGTAACAGCTGGCGTCTCAAGGCTAAAGCTTTGCTAGTGTTGTTGTATTCATACAAACTTTGAAGACATTCAAACATCTCCTTAGCTGAGTTCAACTTGGATATGACAGGTACCGAATGTTAACAAAATCAATCAGGATCTTCCTTGCCATGATGTTGTTCTTTCTCCATTGCGCTTTCTTAGTGTCATCAGTAGGCTCAGCTACATCAGACTTTACATAATTGAGAAGACCTTGAATTTCCATGAAGTAAAGTTGGATGCTCCATCCAACCTATCTTCAACTTTCAGTTTGTTCACCATTAGAGAGCTGAAACAAACAAACTGAAAGTAGAGCAAAGAGTAATATATAACTTAAAGATTCTGGTTTTGGATCATTTCCTTAGACCTGCTTTGATACCATGTTAAATTTTGAACTAGAATATATAAGAATGCAAAGAGCTGAAATAACAAACACAAAAGAGCGGAGAACACACAAACTTATCCTGGGAAAACCCTCCACCCAAGGGTGAAAATCCCAGCCCACACAAATATTCATCCTTTATTGAGTTCTGAAAAACAAATACAATAACTCTTGTTTATGATTGATGACTTTCAACAATCAATTAAGAAGCCTTATTTCTTTTGTACCCAAATGAACACTTTTGCTATATATGTAATGTCCCCATTTTTATGAGCATTAGAGTTTGAGGGATTAGCCTATTATTGTGACCTTCATAGGCTAATTAGTGTGGATAGAGGGTCTTCTGAGGCGGAGGCGTCGTTAATGGAGGTTCTTGTCTTTTGTAGAATTTAGTATGTTCTAGTTTGGTCTTCGTTTGACTCAGATTGGACTTTGTTTGAGCTTAGTTTCATATACTTACTATTTATAGTAAGTTAGGTGATAGTTGAGAGGGACCCTTTCTATTTTTGGTAAGTCAGTGGGTTGGACAAAGCATAAATTTGTCAACTTCCTGGTGCAGATGGAATGATGGAAAATTAATTAATCATGGAGTAATGGTTATTTGATTATTAATAAAGTGATAACTATATTAATAAATTTTATTATGTGACCATTTAATGTTATGTTATAAGTTATTATTATTGCATAAAGGAAGGGTCATTTTCATCATTAAAGTGGAGGGAAATGTGCATTAAAAACAAATATACTTTTTAATGAGAAGTGTGAAGGAGAAGCCCCAAGTCAAGTTGTAATAAAGAATTATAAATGCCTTCCATGAGGAATTCGAACCATCAATTATTGTGCATTTGTTGATTTGGGTGAAGTGAAGAAACAATGGTTTGAAGAATTTCAGCATGGTGGAATTGTGAATTCTACACAAGCTTCAACACTTTGAATTGGTGAAACATCCAACTAATTGTGGAATCCAGCGATGGCCTTATACAGAAGCCATGATTGTGCTTAATGGTGAATGAATTGGGGTTTGGTAGCATTGTTTTAATTCAGATTTGTTTGCAAAGGTTTGAGAGTTAGCAAATAATCCAAATCGCGGCCCAAAGACCAGCATTTGGAATTGTTTTAAGCAGCCGCACCATTTCCAGGAACCCGCGTGAGCCTTGAAGGGGTGACGTTAGGCATCAAAGAGGCATGTTGGGGTTCTTACAATATATGACAGAATGTCAGATCTCGCAAATACATACAATACTGAAAAGACTTACAAAAATAAAACCATTGATCATATGCAGATCGAATACTTCAAAACAATTGCTCTGAAAACAAGAAAACAAACTCTCTGCAGAATAAACATTTTACACCCCTCACGATAATCACGGTCATACTACTGCTGTAAGTCTTTTCCTTAGACCCATTCCATAGTAACGTTTCGGCAGCTGAAGAGACACGTAGAGTAATACGAATCGATTACCGTTATGAGCATTGACACTATTCTTTAATAAATTTGCGATAAGATTCTTTCCTTGAATCGTCGGCAGACATGAATTGATGACATGACCAACAGAACCAGAGCCAAGTCATCCACAATGCTGAGTTGTCCATTTCTAGTGGTGGTAAGATTACGAATGCCATAGGAATAATATAAGATATAAAGCGTTGATAAGGAAACATCTTAAACACAATAAGGAAGCCAACCGCTAGACCAAGAATCGGAAGCCAAGTCGGGTCTCTTAGCTGGATGGAACGATAACTAATGAAGACCAAAACTCTTTGATAGAATATGAAGCTGCTCTTGATTAGAACAATGAATACCAAAAACATCTTTGCAGAGAGGAAGCAGCTCCCGTGAGTGCAACACAGACAATCAGGAGTATAGAATACCATCAGAGGTATGAATAATATCTATTGCTGCTACCAGAACTTCAACACTAGAATGGCGGGATACACTGCCCTGATACCACTGTAATTTGCAGTCTATTTGGGTTTGATTTTTTTCGTGATTTTAATGTATGCTTTGATGTGCTTGTTGACAGATTACTCAATCATAATAGAAGAACAAGTACAGTCATATATATATATATATATATTGCAGACAATCATTCATCTTAGAAATAACATATTAAATACTTGCTAGAATTACAAGACAACTGGAAATGCAGATTTCTTCCTTGAATTCGACTCCAATTGCAATAAAATGTGATTACATATTAGTTTTCAGACATACCCATTAATTCACAATGCTGGTAATGAAAATTCTTAGACCCATACATCAGCAATATCAACTTCAAAACCCTATGCGTGTGCTTCCCAGCTCCAGCTAGGTACGACTATGAAGAATGTGACAAAATCAGTAGTCTAGACTCCCTTCAAAGTGTAGTTCAAAGCCCACAAACCGTATTCATTTCTCCTTCAAAGTCCATGTCTAGCATCCACTTTGATTGTAGCTCCTATTGGGAAAGCCGGTATGAGGTATGACCTCTAACAAGGAAATACAACTAACTCTAGCAGCAGCTAATTCAGTAAATGATTTGAAAGGAGGTTGCCCCCCATCCACTCAGCGCCAAAAACCACCGTCCACCTTGAAGCCCTTCCCTTGTTCCACCATCGCCACAATTTGAGCCATCCTTGCAAGCCATTCCACCTGTATGCATGCCTTCATAATCCACAGTGCTTCTTCTTTAGTTCCCAGTTCCAAGGTCCATGCCAGGAGCATGGAGGCAATATCAATGTTCGCATGGTACCTGTGATCAGATTTTAAAAATTCCTCCCCTAGTATCAGATGGATGATTCTCCAGAATTCATTGTCATCTAAAGAAAAAACATTCTTCATCCTTTTCACTGTGATTTCCCCTACAAAACACTGCTGTTGGCATCTAGTCCGCAAGGTAAAGGTAGCCTTCATTTCTCTGTTAATCCGATTACAATAATAAAATTGCTCTATCATTATTGGAGATGCTTTGTAGTTTGTCTTACTTTTAGGCTATAGCAAATTCTTGATTGCCAAGGACAACTGAGTTTTGAAGATACTTGTATTGGTCCCAGAATATTTCTGACAAACTTTTTTATGTAGATGTTATAATGAATATTCATTTCATAATATTTGTCATATCTTCAATAATTTGAATTTCTTGTTTGTGAGGTTTGAAAGTGGTTGTTTCCAAGGTATCAATAGATGGAGAAAGTGCAAGGCAACTTGTGTGGCTTCTTAGAAATAGATGATTTGTGTCAACTTCCTGATTTGTTTGCAGTATATTTAACATATTCTTCTGACTGACAAGACATTACTTTTTATTATCTCATGATTCTCTTGTCCTTGTACTATTTAGGAGGTCTGTTTGATTTTATAGGGAACTAATTTAAAAAGAAAAACACGCAAAAACATTATATTAAGGAATAAAACAAAAATTTACAACAGTCTGTCAGATTTCCAGAAAGCAGCAGCATAAGGCTTACCACTGGATAGCCCATTGTGAGATTCCACCTATTCCGACTATTTTGAAAAAAATAATAAAAATAAAAACAGTACTAATAGCATAAAACCTATACTATATCTGACATCTAAAATATCTAACAGGTTGAGTATACTCTTAATCCCAACAAAATAAACTGCCATGATGTATACTCTTAAAATTTCAAGTAATTAAGTGGCCTAGAGGAGGTCATCATCGCAGTACTCAACAGAACATAAGCCAAAACAATCCAGTGCCTGGGGCCAAGCCTCCAATGGTCCTCTAAATCAGAAATCAGAATGGCATGGTGAGGTTGCAGAAGCAACGCTCTGACCATTTCTACATGTGATTCTGCAGCAGGATGATATCCTACATTTGAGGCAATGTAGGTAATCTCTTCACTGACCATCACCTTCATCAATGGGTTAAGGAATACGTGCTATAATTAATCAGACATAATAGGTCGGGGGATTGATAGTATCCTGTCATATCATAGATGAATATAAATCCTCATAAGTTTTCCCTTTCACTTTTTTGATTTGGTGATACCTTTTGGTTAGAGATATGTTATTGAAATGGCAAAGACCATTCTTTTCTAGATCCCGATTGTATTTCTAGTTGTGGATGGTTAGAGATATGTTATTGAAATGGCGAAGACCATTCTTTGCTAGATCCTGATTGTATTTCTAGTTGTGGATGGTTAGAGATATGATATTGAAATGGCAAAGACCATTCTTTGCTAGATCCCGATTGTATTTCTAGTTGTGGATGACACACACTAGAATTGATCTCTTACCCAACTCTTGCTGCATACTATTGTATGGCGTGTCTTGAGTTGTGTCCTAGTCTATTTATTACCAGTGTTCCATAGGGACATGTCCGCCCCCCAAAAAACCTGTCCCCTATAGGGGGGCTTCAGAAAATTAGTTTGCCTTTCATGGGGTGCTTGCAGTGATGTTATATGAAGATTTTGCCTTGAAGATTTCATTTCACCTCAATTTTTATATCAATGCCATGCCCCCCACCTTTAATCTACCCCACCCCCCCCGTCCCCAAATTTAGGCCCTTGGAACCCCGTCCCCAAAACCTGTTCCCATGTCCTTTTGTCTCCCCATCAAGAAACTGTAACTATGTTTATTACATAGATTAGGATTATTGAAGCCTTCCTTTTCTATGTGTGAAGATACATTTTGCATTTGTGTGAAGTTGCCTTTTAGAACTCAATGATTGTTTAAAACTTATACTTTGCTGGTTTTCTGCAGTTGGGCTTTCAAGAGTAACCATTCACGCAGAGGAGATAGACTATTGAGTTTGAACTGGACCAGACACTCTCCACAAATTGTGCACGTTTCCCGTCTACTTTCTGTATCATTATTAGTTTGGAAAGACACAGCAACCTTGTTCTTCACTTGGCCTTGGAAGTTCAACCTTTGTGAAAACTGTTGGAAAGGTGATAGAAGAATGGAAATTAGAGAAACATCTGCAATTGATATGCATTTATGTAACAGAGGCAACTGCATTGCTTCAGGCCTTTGTCAATCCAATGACAGTCTCATGGAGAGCACTTGCAATACAGACACCTGTCAAGTAGAGGGCTCCTCGTCCCGGAAAGAAGGATGCACTAGAAGACAGATACAGCTGGAGAAATCAAGCTCTGAATCTCCATCTGATACTGTTTCTTCAGCAGGTGGATGCACATTTCTTCTTTGTTTGTCTTGCTTCAGATTCTCGAAGTCCACTGTAAGAGTTTGAAAGTTGAACTTTGAACAAAGTGATTTCGATAAACTGCTAATATAATATCTTTTTTGGTAGTATATGCTTGATACGTTTTTGCTCTATACTAAATGCTTTCTGTTAAACTAGAGCCTGGAGTGTATTGTACATCTTGTTTGGAACATTAGAAGTCATTGTTTTTATGTTACCATCAACGCCAATAATTTAGGAAGCAATTTTTTCAAAATATATTGTTATCCACATTAGTACTGAAATTAATTTTTGTAATGAGAGGCTATTTAAGTCTAAGATATACCCAAATGGCAAGCCATTGTAATAATGCTTTGTGTTTTGTTCTTTGTGCTAGTGTTTAACGTAGAATAATATATCCAAGTCCAGTGTTATTTATATATTGCAAATTGAATATTAATGTGTTTAATGCAAAGTCCAACTGAGCCAGGTAACTCATTTCCTTCACTTTCTCCTTGTTAATCACCAAATGTTCTGTAAGTGTGAACTCAAGAAGAATTTCTCACAATGTCATCTTGTAAGAGACATCTATATTCAGTTCCCAGCTATTGGGGTAAATCTCAGGATGTATGTGTCTGTCTCATTCTAGTTAACGTTCCACCCATCCCTGTGTTGATTAGGGAATGTCTCAGCTATCCTGGTTATGGCTTACTTTCCTCAAGAAATCTCTAGACGAGGTATGTTTTACTACAAAAAGTAGATGGTATTGTATCCGGAGTCTCAACCCATAATACGTTGCCAGCTTGGTTATTCTACTTAGAAACTTTAGTGACTTGTCTTTCTGGAAGCTTATTCTTGCATTCCAGCTCCACAAGTTTATTGATTTATATGATTTAAAAAATATTGTATATTTAAGGCTAGATTTTGGGAAAGTGTTTGTTGAAGAGATTCCTATGAATTATTGTATTAGTTTATTTGAATTGATGTACGACTGTACACTGTAAAGTGTAATCCTTTTCATAATCCCTACCTCAAATTTCTGACCGTAGGGGGTTATATTTCTCACCTTATTTCACATGCAGACCCTTCTGCTAAGTGACTTAGATGATTTGTCGAAGAATATTGTATATATAGGACCAGATTTCTGAAAAGAGCTTGTTAAGGAGGATGCTACAAATTACCATATTGTTTTTTTATATAAATGTTTTATGTCCTATAATGCTTATTCATTAAATACAAAAAGTTAATAAGTACAATCATGATGTTGTGACATGCAGAAAACTCCATTTCTCTCGTGATTGCACATGCAGACTCTTCTGTTGAGTTAGCATACATTGAAGCACTTAAACAAGAGAATAGCTTGAAGCTTCCCAACACAGAGGTTGTCATAACAGCAAGGTCTCTGCAACACATAACATCTTATCAGGAGTTCTTTGACATAGACTTGTACATGAATAATCTTTCAACAAGCCAGTTTGGAAGGCTTCTCATTTGGTCCCCACGTTTGCCTTCGACTCACACCTTGCTTTCGCAGTGAGTATAGTATTCTAGACTGTCCTTACATTTGGTTTTTGTTTGGGCTATTGTGTAGCACTTGCCTATTCTGTGAGAATTATGAATGCCAATATAAACGTTCTTGTCTTATGGCTATGCACCCTGTGAATGGTTTTTGCAAATCAGTTGTCATGTGAACCTAATATAGTTAGATTATATAAACCAAGGATTGCCATACCTGTAAATATGTATGTTTGGAAAGTTAGTTTGTGTATTACTATGTATGCTCCTGGATCATAAACAGCCTAATCTTTGATATTGAGCAGAAACTTTCATACTTTTCCTCTTGGCACTGCATGTGTGGCAGATACCCAGTTTCAGGGCAAAGGTATGGATTCTGAACTGGAAGAAACTAAGTAAATTGATTCTAACTGTTTTGATGTATTATATGAAAATCTCTTTTGATATGCTCCAAATTCAAGGACAGGTCGTGTAAGCAATTTGTGGGAATCTCCTGTGGGCTGCATGATGTTTTCCTTTACCCTAGCAATGGAGAATGGTCGTGTATTGCCACTTCTTCAATATGTCGTTTCTCTTGCAGTGATTGAAGCAATTGAGACAGTTTGTGAAGCAAAGGTGATTTTGCCTCTTTTCTTCCTGGTTTGCTTATATATAGACATAAATAACTGTTGTTTCACTTGTCAATGGCCCTGAGATAGTTTCACAGAAATATCAAATATCCAGTGGCCCTGAAGTAGCCTGATATTATTTTTGGCCCAAAAATATTCTCACTTGTATAAGACTTGTATGCCATTCATGGAAGTGGCATGGTATCTATCAATGATCTTAATTTTTTTAAAAATGCATCAGATAGAAATGCATTTGAAAGCAATTATGAAAGTTTGATGTGTAGCTGCTTGTATAACTGCAGACTCATGATACTTGTGGAAATGTGATATTTCAAGCAAGATGAGATGTAGTAGTTATTAGAATTTAGAAATACATATAGATAAATATGATGCTATATGAAATTTGTGGCTGTGTATACCTTTGACGGTCATTGTTCACTTTTACTTCATGTAGTTATTTTGGATACAAGCATTCTCCCCTAAAAGTATTGCTCTTTACAGGATTTCATGTTTACTGCATGGTTGTAGGAAGAACAGAAAGAAAGAAACTACAATAATGTCCTCTATTGACGAAAACAGGTTAACTGGATTCCAAAATACCATCAGTTACAACTTACAATAGTATAAGACTGAGAGTGGTGAAATTATTAGAGCAAAAGTGACCAAAAGGAAAACAGTTAAGTAACTGAGAAGGAGCGCATCAAGGAGTTTGACCTAAGTTGTCCAAAGGAAAAATTCACACATTCAAATCCAGAAATCATGCAGAATAATATAATGGACTGAAAATCACATGTTTACAAGGAGCATATTAATCAAGATTCTCAAGAGCTGATGGAAGCCTATATTGAAGCCTGGTTTAGATATTTGTGAAACATCAGAATCAAATCTCAGGGCACAGGGCCTGGCAGCATCAAGCAAAACAGAAGGGCTCACAAGATCATTATCGACTACTATGAAAGAGTGCATGCACGATCATAGAAAATGCGCAAAGTTTTCCCTATTAATAGCTGTTCAAGGGTCTCTCGCCCTTATTGCATAGCTCCTAAATATTGACCTAGTAATTGAAAGAAGTTATTTAATCAAGATGGCTAGCAAACAGGGGTGATGGTTGAATTCCTTTGAAATGCATCATCTTGTTTCAGCAATAACTGTGTCTTCCATGATCTTGAATCCAGAGTTGATTACTTAAATCTTTATATTTGTTTTGTTTAGGGCTGTAATTGAATCATTCTACCATGCTAGTCACTGATATCTACTATCCTTTGATTTCCAATCTTAAGATTAGGAGCGATTTACAACAGTTTCAGTTATTGATCCTTTATAAAGAAACACGTTGCTCACCACCTTCATTCCTAAGTGGATTCAAAACTTGATAACTTTTATGCAACTGATTCTCATTTTTGACTTATTTAGCACTTCTATCACATACCTTTTGGAATCTGGAAGATTGTTTGAGATATCAACATTTGATCATTCTTGAATCATTAAGTCACCATTTTTAAGGTGACAATGGTATGCGTACTAACCATTCACCACCTCAGTGGCTCTCAGTCACTTTGCAAGAATAGTAAATTCCTCTTAAAATAGATAAGAATTGTAGACAACTAAGAGCTAGAATTACAATTAAGTCCTTCATGTTTAGCATAGTTCATTCCTAGTGCATTTTTTTTCAGTGAAATCCAAATTATGTGAGATGTTATTTAAAATTTACAACTTTATAGGAAATTGCTTTTTCAGTTATAGAAGGTGGCAAATACTTTTGAGAGGGCCTTTCCCATTAGGTAGTCCCGCTCTCATGATCGTACACACAAGCTTGAGTTTTTAAATGCAATATATTATTAGTAGGAAAGTTTTTGAGTACATTTTGGTTTCTCAGTGAAATCCAACTTTTATGTGAGATGATATTTAAAATTTACAACTTCATAAGAGGTTGCTTTTTCAGTTATAGAGGGTGGCAAATTCTTTTGAAAGGGCCTCTCCCATATGGGAGTCCTGCTCATGATCATACAGATAATCTTGAGTTTTGAATACAATATATTATTAGTAGAAAAGAGTTTTTGAGGGCATTTTGGTTTTTCAGTGAAAACCAACTTTTATGTGAGATCTTATTTAGAATTTACAAATTCTTAAGAGGTTGCTCTTTTAGTTATAGTCGGTGGCAAATACTTTTGAGAGGGCCTTTCGCATAAGGGAGTCTTGCTCTTCTCATGATCATATACACAATCTTGAGTTTTTAAGCCCACGAGCAATTCCTTGAGCCTACGATTGTAAGCTTGTACATTCTCATTCTTCCCTTGCTTGGTCTTATAAATTTTAGTGACAATCTCATTGTCATCTTATAGTAGTTTAAACTCAGCCTCGAACACGCTCCTCAGTGCGTCCCAAGAGGCTATGGATGAAGCATCCATTTTTATGAACCAGTTGATGGATATACCCTGTAGCGTTGCTAGAAAGGCTCTCAGCCAATAGTCCTTGTCAAATTGAATGTTTGCTACCCTGTTAGTCTCATGCATCTTCTAGTGCCTCGTAGGGTCTTCCGACCCGTTCCCCATGAACTTTGGTAGGTTTTGTCAATCCACATTCAAACTTGTTAGAGGAGTCGTCATCTTTCTCGCTTGCTTGCTCCCTTGTGTGTCAGACCTGGGTGGACTGTTTTGACTGCTACGTTTCGGTGCTTTCCCTGCACTCTCAACCACGCTTGTGTCCTCTACATGTCCACCTCCAGCGTCCCCAACACCTTAGGTACTTTCAAGCTCTGACTCGTACTTGTACTCCCTCTGTTTGAGGGTCTTTAGTTTGATCCTCTAATTATGGGTTCTCCTGAGATGGATAGATTCTCAATGTTGTGCAATATGTTTTTCTGTTCAAGATTTCCTTCTTTGCACTCATTGTTTGATGTTGATTGTACAAAAGGGCTTCGACTGGTTTTCCTTAATACGTTTCTTGTAATCTTCTCTGTTCTCTTTGTTTTGCAATTCTTAAAGATTGTCCGATCACTTGGTCTTGACCACCTTGTGGCCTCTTCTTGCCTTTATTGGGATTTAAGGGCATGAGTCATGCAATGCTGACCCAATTTCTTGTAAGGCAATGACGCCAAATGCTTACCGCTATACTTGGTAAATCACATACATGAAATAATAATATAGATGGCAGTGCGTACCAAATATAGGAGTAAAATATGTCTTTATTAGCTCTCATGAATTCATTACAAAGAAGAAGTCCAGAGATGGCTAGCCAAGGATTGCAATTCATTTGACGATACCATACTCCCTTCCTTGGCAGTACACAACATATTTAAAGGACCTGATGGTTCCCAAGAGAGACACAATCGTCAATCAACTGACACTTACAACTACCCGAGACTGACAACCAATGGACAATTAATACATTGACGGATACCTAGTTTTGTCAACCATAACAATAGGCATTGTATGCCGACTACAGATGTATTGTTTCTATATTTAATATTAGGACAATCCATTCTCACATTATGTAAAGCGCCTGGCTGGCTCTTGTTTGTTCACTCTTGAAACTTTGTTTGAATTGTCAAATCAAAATAAAACCAAACAGATATATACTTCTTTTTTTTTTTGAAAACTTTTCAATTTAGATAATTGAAACTACTACAATTCACAATCATTATTCTCTGAATGTTACGAACATCTGTCATCCATAACATATTAATTACCAATATTTAAAATTAAAAAAATTGTGGGAAATTAACACCTTGTGTATGGACGTAACATGCTGGATGAATGTCGCAGCTTATAAGCAAGTCGTATGTTATTGAAGATTGACGCCAGCACCATAAATAACGATTGGTCCCTGGGAAATGATAAAATGCAGCCTAAAGGAAAACAATGGCACCCGATAATGATCCTTGGCTTCACACGCAATCCACAGAAACGACACATAGCTGCAATGTAAGTCACGCTGGACTCTTCAATCCCATACGACAGTCTCCAATAAATATTTGCAATGATCACTGAGTTCACAATTCATTGGCACGAGAACCAATTCAGAGTGATGCAGTTCCTCAGAAGAATTATCGTTCTTCAAGGAAATAAAAACAAACGTTGTCTCTCCTTGTATTTCGAATTTCTCCTCAACACTTGAACAATATAAAATTAATTGGCAATTGCATGATGTTTTCAAAATCCTCCAAGGCTTTTATAAAAACATTAAAAGCAAGGCTTCAACCACACACTTCACCACAAGCTTCAAGCTTACAACTTTTATTAAAGAAGCTTCAACAAGACACCATCAAATTATAACATGAAATAACATAAGCCATTTAATTAAATAACTTCATCTGCACAATGGTATAACTGAGTCCCTTCGACAAACAACATCTAGTGCACTTACTGCCTTGCCCGGAAACTGGACAAAATAGACATACTATAAAATAGTAAGTCTATCACAGAGACCCTTTAAACCCAACGTCAGCTCACGAGGATCTCATTGATGAACTGACAAAAACACCCTGCTGACACCTGCTAAAACGGGGACAACATAGTCCTCCCTCCCCAAGATTGCTTGTCCTCAAGCAATCGCAATCGAGGATGCTGTAATATATCCTGTGACTCCCAAGTGGTATCCTCAGCTGATAATCCATGCCACTTAACCAAAAACTCCTTGATGACTCGTTTGTGCAGATGTCTCTCCCTGGTATCCAAAATAGCCTCAGGAATCAACTCCAGCTTCCCCTCATCGTCTAACAGGGGTAAAATAGAAGATGTGACAACATGCCTGCCTAATGCCTTGTTGAGGCACAAAACATGACATACATTATGCACCTTGCTTTCCTCTAGTAAATCAAGCTCATAAGCAACCTCGCCAACCCGTCTAACCACACGGAATGGACCATAATATCGAGGTTTGAGCTTTTCAGCTCTGCTCTTCCGTATAGATGATTGCTTGTAAGGCTACAACATCAGATATACCATATCCCCAACCTCAAAAGAACGAGCCACTCTCCTCTGATCAGCATACTGCTTTTGCTGATTCTGAGCTCTCTGAATATTATCACGCAAAGTACCCATAACATCCTGACTATCATGCAACAAATCACCTGCACTGGGAACTCTGCTATCATTGAACATCAGATCCAAGAAACTAGGTGGATCATCGCCATACAGAGCTTTGAAAGGAGTCATATGAATAGTCATATGGTGAGTGGAATTATAACAGTACTCACACAGATAAATCCACTTCATCCATGCCTTCTGCTGAGCAGATACATAATTCTGAAGATAGCCCTCCACCCATTTTTTAACAATCTCTGTTTGACCATCGGTCTGCGGGTGGTAACTGGTACTAGGAGTCAATTCCGTGCCACATAACCTGAACAACACCTGCCATAAGTGACTCATAAAATGACTTTCTCGATCACTCACAATATTCCGAGGTAAACCATGCAATCTGAAAATCTCCTGGAAAAATAACTCTGCCACCTGAACCATTGAAAAAGTAGTAGTGATCAGGAAGAAATGAGCAAATTTTGTGAGCCAATCCACTACCACATAAATACAGTCTCTACCCTGGGCCTTAGGCAACCCCACAATGAAATCCATAGAGATACATTCCCACTTCCGCTCAGGAATAGGAAGTGGCTGAAGTAATCTTGTGGGATATGTATGCTCCTGCTTGTTCTGTTGGCAAACAGAACACTCTCTGACATATCTCCGCACATCATGCTTGAGACCCTTCCATGTAAAATGCTCACGCACCTATCTACAGGTCTTAAAAAAACTCGGGTGACCAGCTAGAGGAGAATCATGAAAAGCTCTCAACGCCAATTGCCTGACACTCGATCCTGGAACCAAAAACACCCTCTTCTTGTAAATGATCAACTCATTCACAAGAGTATACCTCCTATCCTGAATGGTCCCATTAATAAAATTAGAGGCCTATTGATTCCTAACATAATCAACAATAATCAAATGTCTCCAATCCTTAGTGATCTCTGTCATAGCACACAAATGTGGCCTCCGAGAAAGTGCATCAACAACTACGTTATGTGTCCCTGTGATATATGAAATATCAAAATCATAAGACTAGAGCTTACTGACCCACTTTTGTTGTCTCTCGTTCAAGTCTCGCTGACCAAGGAAATACTTAAGGCTGTTATGATCTGTTTTAATACAAAATTTACTACCCACCAGATACTGCCTAAACTTAGCCAAAGCATGCATAATGGCTAGCATTTCCTTGTCATATACACTAAAAGCCCTCTCAGGAACCTTGAGCTTCTTGCTCTAAAAAACAATGGGATGGCGATCCTGGGAAAGTACTGCACCAATGCCCTCACCAGAAGCATCACAATTTAAATCGAACGGCCTAGAGAAATCTGACATCGCTAGGACCGGACATGATGTCATAATCAACTTGAACTTCTCAAAGCACTCTTGTGCTTGAGGAGTCCACTCAAAAGCAGTAAGGGGGGCTGCATGCCGTGAGAAACCTGCAACAAATTTGCGATAGAAAGCACACAGACCAATAAACCCTTTGAGCAGAGTCAAACTCCCTGGTGTAGGCCAATCTAGAATAGTACGAACCTTATCAGGGTCCATGTGAACTCCCTCCGCACTAATAATATGACCAAGGTACAACAACTCAATCATTCCCAAAGCACATTTGGACTCCTTGGCATACAAGGAAGCCCTATCCAAAATGCCAAGCACGGTATCCAAATGAACCAGATGGTCCTCCCAAGTCCTGCTATAAACCAAAATATCATCGGAGAAGACTAACACAAACTTCCTCAACTGGTTGTGGAAGACCCTATTCATGGTGGACTGAAAAGTAGTCGGAGCATTAGTCAACCCAAATGACATGACTAAAAACTCAAAAATGTCCACAATGGCATCTAAAAGCTGTCTTCTCTATGTCCTCCTCCCGAACTCTAATCTGATGATACCCGGATCTCAAATCTATCTTAGAGAAGGCTGCCCCATGCAACTCATCAATTAGCTCATCAATGCGTGGAATAGGATACCTGTTTTTAATTGTTTTATGATTTAGCATCCTGTAGTCAATACACATCTTTAGTGTACCATCCTTTTTCTTCACCAAAACCACTGATGAAGCAAAGGGAGACTTACTCGGCCTAATGTGTCCCATAGAAAGCAGCTCCTAAATAGTTTTTTCGATCTCATCTTTCAAGCGTTTGGGATGCCGGTAAGGATTAATCATAATGGGCTTAGTCCCCTCCTCTAACTCAATGATGTGCTCAATGCCTCTGTTAGGTGGCCTACCATGGGGTAGATCACTAAACACTTTGGAGTGTTTAATTCTAAGATCTTGTATATCAGGATGATAAACCGGTTTCCCTGCCTCCTCAAGTGTGGGTAATAATCTGCACTTTGCTGCCCTCTCAACTACATCATGATTAATAAGACGCTGCATACGTCTAAGTGTAATGGTCTTCAAATTCTCTTCTTTGATTGCCTTGAGAATATGTTTCTTTCCATCCACTTCAAACCTCATCTCCATGTCCTTAAGGCTGAGATAGAAAGCCTCAATAGAATGTAACCAGCTCATATCTAGGACCAATTCTGTCCCTCCCATGTCAACTACATAAAAATCAGATTTGAAGTCATAATTATTTAACCTCAAGGGAAGATTTGGGATCATCCTGTCACACTTAAGTGTGTAAACATCAGCCACCTTAACACTAATACCTTGAAATCCTTCAGTATGTAAGCCTCTCTTGGATACCAATTGTGAATCTATAAAATTATGCGTAGCACCTGTATCCAATAAGGCAATAACTCGCTGCCCTGCTAGGAGTCCACGTAACCTGAAAGATCCCTCTGTTTGCATGTTGGAGAGGTAGACAACCTTAAGTTTAGGATCATCACCAACCTTTTTATTTGTAGGCACTTCTTCATATTTCCCTTCATCATTATCAGTTTGCTGTCCCGCATAATCAGAACTATGCTCATCCTCAAAAAACCATTCCATGTCTATTTCTTCCTTTAGGCTTCAAGGGACATTCATGCCTTTCATCATAGGGACCCTTGCAATAAAAACACAATCTTTTCCTTCTCAAATCATTAAGAGTTTCCTGGTCAAGAGGCCTTGTCATTGGTCTTTTTGAATCTGGTCCATCTATCTTTTTTGGGACAGCACTATTATCAAATGAAGAACTAGATGGTTTTGGAGGAAACCGATTGCGTGGGGCTGAAAACTCCAAGTCCCTTGCCTTCTTCATGGCTGCCTGGAAGGAAGGAGGATCAAAAGATTTAACCCAGCCCTTGAGAGGTTCAACTAACCCTTCAATGAACAACATAACAAGTCTCCTCTCAGAAATATCATACACCATGACTGAAACCTTCTGAAATTCATTAATGAAGGCCTCCAAACTACCAGATTGCTTGAGCTGTGCTAACTCACGAAAATAGGACTCAGGGTCCTTCCTGTCAAATCTCTCCACCAACCTATCCACAAACTCCTGATAAGTCAAAACTTGATCATGATGTAACAAAACCAGCCCATGGTACCACCAATCATGAGCAATGCCATCAAGATATAATACAACAAACTAGATAGCGTCCTCTTCTGACATAGGACGTAATGACAAATATGTATCCAGCTTGTGAACCCAAGCTCTGGCTGTCATTTTCCCACTCCCATCGAAGTGAGTCATAGTTAATTTGTTGGTTGCTTGTTTAAGATCATTTTGTTTAGGCCTCTGTCTCGTGTCAGGACCAGGTCTACCTCTGGAATGCTCCCTCTTCTGTGTCAAAAATCTATCAAAGTTGAAATTTCTCTTTATGGCTTTAGGCAAAGCATCCCACTCCGCAAAGTGAGCCACCTTGTAATCAACAAATGGGGCTGGCTCAGTCTCAATGCTAACTGTATCCACCTCAGGTCTCAAGAAGGTGGGGTGTAAAGGCCTATCACGCGTGCCTGTAGGATCAGCTCTGTAATCCCGTCTATCCTCAATCTTGGACCTGTGAGAACTCACTGAAGCACTCCTAGTGCCCCTATCTCTGGCCTGATCTCCAGGTAAAGTTATGCACTGCAATGTGTCAGATAATTGTTGCAAAACATTTGCAACATGATGTTGTCCCTCAGCTAAATTTCTGAAAGCATCTCTGGCTTCCCTGTCAACATTATCGCCAATGTTATCTCTGTTCCTGTCACTTGCATGATCAACCTATTGTTGTCGGTATATTTTGTATGTACGGGTGTTGTGTAATAAACTTATGTTAATCTCGGCAGTTAGTACCGAGAGTGTGAACCGTTACGACGTGACGTTTCGGTGGTGTCTCTTCGGAGGTTGTATGTTCACATTGCTTTGAGTGTGAATGACATGATTTGGTTTTCTGAGTACTTTATGTTTACCGAATTACAATACTTTCCTGTGTTCATGTTTATCAGTTAATGTGTGTTTATGCAACTATTCTTGTTGACCCGAGAGGGAAAACATCTGGCGCCGTTGCCTAGACATACCCGGATGGCGTGTAGGCATAATGGGCTTACCCATTAGTGCGATAAACCCAGAAGCCGAGGAAGCCCGTACCGAGTTGTATGACGGAGAGGATAATCTGGCACGTGACTTCCGAATTTTGTTTCAAGTAGCTCTTGAAACTCACGTTCGAAGGGAGGCAACGAACAGAGACGTCCTTGCAGGCGTAGTGTGGGACGCGATTGGGGCGAACCCTGCAGCGAATCGGTTGTTGAACCAACTTCCACGGTTGTTGGCACAAGCAGCACTCGCACGACGTATTCGGCAAGAGGAAATTGACCGTGAGGACCGCCGCCAGGAGATCCTCCGTGCATTCCACGCCCGAGAGCATCTTCGTCGCCGTCGGGAGGAAGGAAATGACAAACAGTAAAGTTGTTGAAGTTTGAAACAAAGGGGAACCGAACACAAAAAATTCCATTGTAGTTCAATTGAGAATGTTGTAAAGCAACATGAATTAATAAAAAATAAGTGTTCTTTTTGATTGAGCAATGTGTATAGTTTGTCTTGATGCCCAATAATTTAAATAAAGATCGAAATAAGAAAGTGATAGATGACGAAGGGGAAGCCGCACAGAAGGCTTTGATATCCGTGTAGCAACGTGAACGTCGGTGTAGGCTCAGGCAACTTGCCAAAGACCAGCTTGCCAGAGGGTTGCCCGAAGGGGACCTCGGAAGTGGTACGGAGGGTGCAGAAGCCGAAGAAGAGTTCACTTCTCCGGAACGGAGAGTGCAGAGTCGGGAAGAGTTACTTGAGGAGACACGGGTGAGAAGAGCCTTTCTCCAAGAGGAGAGAGTACGGTTTGAGGTGGGTCTCCGTACACCAAGCGCGGAGAACCAAACCGGCGGAGAGGGTGATACTGCAGAGGGTGGCACGAGCACACCAGCAGACCCTCCGTTGGAACCAAGAACCCCACACGGTACGGTGCCAGGAGAAGGGCAAGTACCACCAGCCCAGCAACTACCGCAAGGACAAGTACCACAAGTCCAGACTACCCACAGCACTCAGGGAGGTGTGGGCACGAGTGGTATCGGTGCACCGCCTCCACCGCGGCCAACCATGGCAGTGAATAAGCAGAAGTTACCGAAATTTACGGGGCAATCCAAGGAGGATCCAGTTCGGCACTGTCGAACGTGTGAAACGATATGGACTGCACACGGGGTAACTGACGAGAACGAATGGATCCGTCAGTTCCCTGCAACACTGCGAGAGGGTGCCATTGATTGGTACTCGGACGTTGACAAGACAAGGCTCACGACATGGGATGATGTCAAAAAGGCCTTCCAGACAGAGTTCCAATTGTTACGGGATGATAATGAAATATTGGCGGAGATCTACAACACGAAGCAAGCCAAGAATGAGTTTGTCCGTGCGTACGGCCGACGACTCAAAGAACTCATTGGAAAAATGGAGTCGGCCCCAGCGGATGAATTGAAAAAGAGATGGTTCGTGGAGGGACTCAAAACATCCCTCCGAAAGAAAATGAAGATAGTACCGCCTACTTCGTATAGTAATGCATATAACCGAGCAATGGATCTCGAGAGCGAATGTAAGACCTCGAAGAAGACAAGGTCATCTTCTGATGATGATTCAGAGACGGAAAGTAGTGAGGACGGGTCGAGCAAGAAAGTGCTCGCATTGCAAAAAGACCTTGAGAGGATGATGCGAGAACTTAAAGCCGCCAAAGGAAGTGCTAGCAAAGCCGAAGAAGATACAGTGTGGTGTACGGACTGCAAGGAGGCAGGCCACACAAAAGGGTCTTGTCCGAAAAAAGCTTTTTGTGATATCTGCCAAATCGCAGGACATCCCCTTAAAGAATGTCCCTATAACTTGAGGGCAAGAGGCCAACAAGTACTCTATGCACAGGAGCAACCTTCCACGTCTGGTACGGGTGGACAACAGAATGCTGCATCATCTGGCGGATATAAAAATAACCGCCGGGGAGGCCGAGGCAACAATGAGAATAAGCCCCGGATCCAATATGATGCTAAGGGAAGACCCATGATACAATGTCGGAGTTGTAATCAGTGGGGTCACTATGCTCGTGATTGTCAGACGGAGCCCGCGACTCCACAGAAGTTGTGTCGGTGGTGCGGACCGGGCGACCATGAGGACGCTAATTGTCTGAAGCCCGGCTGTAACATCCTGGAGTTGGAATGTAGAGGTACTGAGAAGGTCCTGACAGTCACCCGTGCCCAAGCCAAAAAGGCCACGTACCCACACCCTTCGACGGAGAAACAGAGGGTACTGCAAGCGAGGGCCGAGATCGAAAAAGAGATACAGGACCGGAAGGAACCTGCCGACGCCGGCACTTCTCACCGAGAATTGGCGGAGCAAAGTATACTACGGCAGATACTGCAAATGGAAATACCCGTGAAGGTCAAGGACCTGTTGGAGACCATGCCACACCTAAAAACAGCTCTATTCCTAGGGCCTAACACACCACCTACGACGGTGGAACGAACGGAGATCCCAGGCGGCTGTGCAGCCGACCCGATGACGTTATCAATAAACCATGGACGGAACCCGGCAGTAGTAGAAATGGGTATCCTGGGTAAAATCCTCACGAACACCATCGTTGACGGAGGGTCGGGCGTCAATGTCCTTCCGAAGGAAACTTGGAAGAGTTTGGGGAAACCGACGCTGTGGCCACCAACCTTCAATTTGTTAGGGGCCGACTAGCACGGTATTAAACCACTCGGTATGCTGATGGCACAGCAGGTGACTATCGGAACCCAGCCTTTCACCTTAGACTTCGTCGTAATCCCTCTCAAGCAAAAGGGGTATGACGCTATATTGGGTAGAGGGTGGTTGGTGACAGCCCGAGCCAATCACAACTGGAAGAAGAACACCCTCGCATTCGAGAAAGGGGGGAGGAAATTTGTGGTAGACCTCGCCACACAAATGGTTGGAGAGGAAATGGCGTCTGACTCAGACTCCGATGGTGGCGGGATGGACGGAGAGGAAGAAACTATGGAACCGAACGATGAAGGGGTACTTGAGATAGAAGGAGATACGGATTCACTAGATGGTCTCTTTCACTGGCAAATGCGTGACTACGAGGTATTTCAGCCATCGTGCAATATACTGGAGATCGGGAATGAGTTCCCTACGGAAGAAAACACGAACGAGTTCCCTCCGGAGTACACAGAATATACAAAGGGGGAAGCCCAGATGAGAGTAAGTCCGGCCCACATGTTCTTGGAGGGAGAACCTATCCAATACAAAGAGGCAAAACTAGAAACAATAAATCTCGGGGACGAGCAGAATCCCAAGACTATCCTGGTGGGAGATGACTGGGATCCCGTGTTAAAAACGGCAGTCTTCAAAATATTCACAGAGTATAAGGACGTGTTTGCCTGGAATTATAAAGACCTGAAGGGCGTACCTCCGGAGCTCTGCGTGCACCGCATCCCTTTGGTTCCTGGAGCCCAACCTGTGCGGAAGAGGCCGTACAGGATGAACAAAAACTATGCTGCAAGGGTGGAGACCGAGATTGCGCGGATGCTGGACGCGGGGATAATTTTTCGAGTAGACACAAGTGAGTGGGTGTCACCAATCGTGATATCTCAGAAGAAAGAGGCTAACCAAATCCGCATTTGCGTAGACTTTAGGTGTCTCAATGCGGTGACCATTAAGGATCCCTTCCCGATACCCTTCACAGACAGCATACTCGAGGAGGTGGCAGGCCATGAGATCTATTCCTTCATGGACGGGTTTTCAGGATATAACCAGATATACATTGCAGAGGAGGACAAGCTAAAAACCACCTTTGTAGTGGAAGATGGTGTGTACGCCTACAACCGGATGCCCTTCGGCCTGTGTAATGCACCTGCAACTTTTCAGAGAATCATCCTGCACATCTTTGACAAGATGTCGAGAGGGAATTTTAAAGCATTTCTGGATGACTGGTCCATTTTCAGTAGCCAAGACAAACACGTTGTAGCACTCGGAGAGTGCATGGAGCGGTGCCGGAAGGCACGTCTGGCACTCAACCCGAAGAAGTGTCGTTTCATGGTACCGCAGGGGAAGCTGCTCGGACACATCGTTTGTAAGGAAGGGTTGAAGACGGACCCCGACAAGGTCCGGGTGATAATTGAAATGGAGGCTCCCAGTGACGTAACCGGTGTCAAGTCATTCTTGGGCCATATCGGGTACTACCGACGGTTCATAAAGAATTTTTCCCGGATTTCATACCCGATGGATAAACTTATGAAGAAAGGGGAGCCGTTCCTCTGGGCGAAGGAGCAAGGGGAGGCATTCGAGGACTTAAAAATGAGACTGTTGGCAGCCCCCATCTTGGCATTTCCGAACTGGGACAGAGAGTTCCATGTTCATGTGGATGCGTCAAACTACGCCATCGGGGCCACCCTGGCACAAGAAGGCGAACATGGGCTGGATCACCCAATCTATTTTGCAAGTCGGTTACTCTCGAGGGCGGAGAGGAACTACAGCACTACAGAGCGAGAGGCTCTCGGAATGGTCTACTCGGTTCAGAAGTTTCGGCATTACCTATTAGCGACGCCGTTTACTTTCTTCGTGGACCACCAAGCTTTGATGTACCTAGTTAACAAGCCCATCATTCAGGGAAGGGTGAGCAGGTGGTTGCTGCTCCTTCAAGAATTCACCTTCAGAATTGTTGTACGGCCAGGACGTAGTCATGTGATTGCGGACCAATTGTCCCGAATTAAGTCCGGCGAGCCTCCAGTAGGAATAAACGATGACTTTCCAGATACTCACCTGTTTCACATCGCCGTACTACCGAAGTGGTACACAAGTATCGGTGAGTACCTGTCCACGGCCCGATTTCCAGAAGGAATGCTCCCCGGAGAGCGTAGAAAATTGGTTCTGAGGAGCAGAACCTTCCAGCTTATCAATGGACTGCTGTACAAAATGGGTCCAGATCAAATATTGAGGCGTTGCGTAATGGAGGAAGAGGTTCCGAGAGTGTTGAAGGAAGCTCATGAGGGACCTGCCGGAGGGCATATGGGCCCCGACACCACTGCCAGAAAAGTCTTGTTGGCAGGCTTATGGTGGCCAACGGTGTACAACGATGCTAGGGAGTGGGTCGTCGGCTGTGACACATGCCAGCGGGCAGGGAGACCTCTCAAACGAGACTACATGCCACTTAACCCCTCTCATGCACAGGAATTGTTTGAAGCATTATTGTGGTCGATACATTTACAAGTATTGTACGACACCGTACGGAAAAGTGACGACACACAAGCTGAAACAAAAGAAATAAAGGTGTTGTACGGAACCGTACAAGGCGAGGACTGCAAGCAAAGCACCGCACAGTGGATCAGTGTACGGATTGTACTGGCCGCACCGCATTCAGACGCAGCACGAGAAGGAGGCATAGTGTACGGTCATCAGATTGCACAGTATGAGTACCAAGTCATATGGTAGCTGACGCAGAACATAAGGGCATTTGTACGGCACGGTTGGAGGAGGTCTGAGGATTCAGTACAACATTGGGATGTGTTAAGGGAAAGCATGAAGGAAGAAATTCATATGGTATAAAAAAAAAAAAACAAAAAAAAAACGACGACAAAACAAAGCAGCTCATATTGAAGAACGAATGGTACCGAAGGGAAGGGCATGAGCAGGAAGTAAGGGAAACATAAGCGGTTTGCGGAAAAGAGCATAGGAGCAGACGAAATTCACAAAAATAGGGTGTTTTATAGACTTTGAAGGTTCTAAATTGGCCTTGGCGGCGGGGGCGCTGCCCCTCGACCCCGCCCTGTACCGCGACAGGGAGCGCGCCTGGGGCTCTGCCCCAAGACCCCGCGGGGGCGCTGCCCCTCGACCCCGCTGGGGGCGTTGCCCCCTAGACCCCCAGTCGGTTTAGTTATCAACCCTTGGAGAGTGTGACCAGTTGATGAGACCCGGAGCTGCTACATATTTGCATTGGCTGAAGGAAGTTGATTTGTACTGTAAGAGGAGGAATTTAAAAAAAAAAACAAAACGGTTAAGACCGTTATTGTTGGACACTGCACAGTAGTATGGGATCACGACAGCATAGTACTTGGAGACAGAAATTACAGGTTTCAAAACCAGCCAGTAGCAGCAGAGGACCGAGGGTTTCACAGTCTAGAGTCCGCATTGCTGGTAGCATGGATACTGCCAGAAAGCACCGTCCACACGTACAGCAGCCACAAGCACAAAAGGAAGAGATTACTTGGAAGACTGTGACATTCGAGGGTTTGAGTGGAGTGGAGTGCCGAACACGGTGGGATAACACTCCAGACGCACATTTTTTGAAGGGACAGCTTCGAAGAGCAGGAGTACACTGGGCAATTCAGATGCCTTTGCCCTCCATTAGAGAGTACAAGGGACCTCTCCGAGGCATGATTGATACATTCGATCGGGATAGCCGGCGTAGCACTCTGAAGTATTGTGGCACTGAGATACAGATTTCATTTTCTGCCCAGGAGATATCGAGGGTTTTTGGCATACCTGGCATGCACGGGAAGAAAATAGATTTAAAGCCGAGGAAACTGTCCCGCGAAGAAAATGAAAAGTACATTAAGCTGGTTTCCAGAAACCTGTCTCAGAGTGAGTTGGAGTCATTGGCTGGCGCTTCTTCAAAGAATCGGGGAATCAAGAAATCATTTGTGGCTCCCGGAGAGTGGCGATGTTTGATGGACATCGTGAAGAGCAGGTTGACCGGGGCTAGTAGGGCCTCCGACATTGCCCTTACACATCTCATTTTCATGAACGGGATCCGCAATGGTACGGTGTACGATTGGGCTTCAGTTATGGCGGAGAGGCTGTATGAGTTCATGACTCTACAGCATCGGACATTTTACATGCCCCATATTGCCATCGGGTTGTTCCTGAATGCTGCCCGAGAGCAGATTCTAGCAGAGAAGCTGAGGCCACAGCCAGTTGATATTGCTACGGGAGAGCCTCTTATCTTTCATTGGCGTCACTTGGATGCTGGCGGAGTACAGACAGGGTCAAAGAGGAAGCGCCAAGTCCTCTCAAAGTCGGAAGGGGAGAATGTGGACAGTGGCCAAGAGGAGTCGAGTGAAGACTTGGAGGAGGAGGAGGAAGGCAGCGAGAGTGTTGCAGTGGGAGACTCTGACACTCTCGATACAGAGGTACCATCTGAAAGTGCATTTGCTCCAACTCCACCGTCTGAGAGTGCACCACCTCTTGTACTATTCATGCCACCAGTACCCTCGGCGACTGTTGCAGCGGGGACCTCTATACCGTTCGGTACCACATTGGAGGCTGTACCCATGCCACGGTTTGGAGAGCTCCGGCCCCCTGTTGTGCTACACCCGGCGGGTCAGGCTTCCGAGCCACCTACAGCTCAGCCAACCGACCCAGGACAGACTAGCAAAGATGGTGTTGGAGGTTTAGAGCAGGAGCAGACACAGCCGTGAGAGCAGGTTACATTGGATGTTGTTGGTATTGAGGCCATTGTGCGAGTTGGGCCAGGGGTATTGGAGGAGCCGGCTCGAGCGTTGCCGACGGGGGATGAGGACTCTTCAGTGCTGTCATGGTTGGAGCAGTTCACATTACCCCCGATAGCAGTGGCAGCTCCCATTTCACTTTCCCCTGCCAGAGTAGTGTTAGAGAGGCCTTCAGAAGTTATTGACTTGGATGCAGTGATGTCGCCACCAAGAGAAGAGCCAGTAGCCCAGGAGAGAGAGATATCCGAGAGACCAGTTCCTATGGAGGGACAGAGACCGCAAGCTGAGGCTAGTGAGGAGCCACCAGCCCTGCCAGGGTCACGGAGGGCGGTGCCAGCGAGGGAGTCCGCGCAGAAAGTGTTGGAGCAGTACTTGGCGGATGTAGCCGCAGTAGCTGCTGGAGCCCAGCGGGTCATAGCCTCAGCAGAGCTTCAGGCTCAGGAGGGGGTTGCTGAGGAGTTGGAGCGCCTCTTGACCTTTGTGCGGGTTGGCTGTCCACAGGCATTTGCAGAGTGCTTTGAGGCTAGGGGATGGCCTACTCAGGAGTCTCTTACAATGTTGGAGGATTGGGCTCTTAGTGCGACGGTGGGCGAGAGCCGGATTCACGGTCTTATCCGAGAGTTAGAACAGGCCTTTCGAGAGGAGTATTTCACTCTCAGGCGGTTAGAGCATGCTTCCTCAGTACATCAGGCTACGGGATTGGCAGCAGAGGCAGCTCGGGAGGAGGCAGCTTCCCGTCTTACAGCTTTGGAGACTGCAGTGGTTCAGGAGAGGGAGTCTTGGGTGGCTGAGCGGAGTACTATGGTGTCGGAGTTGGACACTTTACGGGTTGCATTGGAGACTGAGCGTGCCGAGCGGACTCTTCTTGAGACTCGCCTTGGTTCTGCTTTGGAGACTGTGGATGCGAAGGAGAAGGCAGTGCTCGAGGCAGCTAGCATGGTTCGGAAGGCTATGGAGCTTAAGATGAGGGCAGAACAGGCTTTACAGCTTCGGACAACTCAAGTGTACGAGTTGCGGGCTAAAGTCACTTCCGGCACAGCCACAGCCGCGCCATCATCATCAGGGACGCTTCCTACCCCCCCTCCTGAGTAGTTTGTAGTAGGCTCATTTTTGTCTATGTTATATTTTGTAAAAGTCGTCAGAGCCGACTTGTTTTTTGGGGGGGATGATGTTGTCGGTATATTTTGTATGTACGGGTGTTGTGTAATAAACTTATGTTAATCTCGGCAGTTAGTACCGAGAGTGTGAACCGTTACGACGTGACGTTTCGGTGGTGTCTCTTCGGAGGTTGTATGTTCACATTGCTTTGAGTGTGAATGACATGATTTGGTTTTCTGAGTACTTTATGTTTACCGAATTACAATACTTTCCTGTGTTCATGTTTATCAGTTAATGTGTGTTTATGCAACTATTCTTGTTGACCCGAGAGGGAAAACACCTATGGACCCTGTTCACTACCCTCTAGAGGTGGTGAAACTCTACCTCTACGGGTATAATGCATACTAGGTAAAAATCTATTTACCATAGCTGGACCCAATTATCTTCAGGCTGGCAAGATCAGGGCTTTGATACCACTGTAAAGAGCTTGGCTAGCTCTTGTTTGTTCACTCTTGAAACTTCGTTTGAATTGTCAAATCAAAATAAAACCAAACAGATATATACTTCTTTTATTTTTTTGAAAACTTTTCAATTTAGATAATTGAAACTACTACAATTCACAATCATTATTCTCTGAATGTTACAAACATCTGTCATCCATAACATATTAATTACCAATATTTAAAATTAAAGAAATTGTGGGAAATTAACACCTTGTGTATGGACGTAACATGCGGGATGAATGTCGCAGCTTATAAGCAAGTCGTATGTTGCTGAAGATTGATGCCAGTACCATAAATAACGATCGGTCCCTGGGAAATGATAAAACGCAGCCTAAAGGAAAACATTGGCACCTGATAATGATCCTCGGCTTCACACACAATCCACAGAAACGGCACACAACTGCAATGTAAGTCACGCTGGACTCTTCAATCCCATATGACAGTCTCCAATAAATATTTGCAATGATTACTGAGTTCACAATTCATTGGCACGAGAACCAATTCAGAGTGATTCGGTTCCTCAGAAGAATTATCGTTCTTCAAGGAAATAAAAACAAACCCTTGTCTCTCCTTGTATTTTGAATTTCTCCCCAACACTTGAACAATATAAAATTAATTGGCAATTGCATAATGTTTTCGAAATCTTCCAAGGCTTTTATAAAAACATTAAAAACAAGGCTTCAACCACACACTTCGCCACAAGCTTCAAGCTTACAACTTTTATTAAAGAAGCTTCAACAAGACACCATCAAATTATAACATGAAATAACATAAGCCATTTAATTAAGCCAAGCTTAATTAAATAACTTCATCTGCACATGGTATAATTGAGTCCCTTCGACAAACAACATCCAGTTCCCTTACTGCCCTGCCTGAAATGGAAACTGGACAAAATAAACTTACTATAAATAGTAAGTCTATCACATAGACCCTCTAAACCCAACATCAGCTCACAAGGATCGCATTGATGAACTAACAAAAACACCCTGCTGACACTTGCTAAAATGGGGACATCACACATTACAATCCTTTTTGCAGAAAAAATAGATTATGCAGTGCAAACACAATTTTATCCACAAAGTCCTTTGCTAGGTCTACAGAAATTAATACTCTCCATTCATATGAGGTGTGAAGACTTACCATCCTTAATGTTTATGAAATCCCACAAGAGTTTGAGCAACTGAAGCAGAAGAAATCACCCTTGAGGGGGCAAACCACAAATTTCTATCCATTTAGGGAAAAAATATAAAATGATATCATCTGTCTGAACAACAGGGTCCCATGGCAAAGCCCTAAATACCGATTTACTAACATTCCAAACACTTTAAGCAACCACTTTCTGTTACATCCCATCGCTCATACAGAAAATAAATATTAAATCTGGTGTTACAGCTATGGACTTTGTATGTAAGGTTCATTACTTCAGGGTGTTGAATAGTACAACACAAATTCAAACTCTTCGATAGATATTTCATTCTCTTTTTATGACTGTTTATTCTTCTTTTACCATCATTTCTTGTTATAACAACAAATTTGTTCTTCATAAGTGGCTTTTACAAGTCACAGTTTCTCTATAGCATATAGCTCAACTCAAAGTAACTTTATAACAATATGAATTAATTAGTTCTATTTATCATGGAGCCACTGTTGGACATGTAAGAATTTTCATCTGTGCATCATTTAGAGTGAGCAAATTCTTCAGAAGATTCGTATAGAGAAACATGTCTACTTTAAGATTACATAATTGTTGAAACCCAGGATATTGGCATTTTTAGATCTAGCATATCTGCATGGAATCTTACTGTAGGTTATATGTATATGAAGGCTCTGTTGTGTATTGACATTTGTTCTGTACTATGGAATTTTGATTAGATTCCAAGAATTACAAATTTTGGCATTTACCGCATTGATTCTATTTTTTAGGGGTTTCCTATTAAAAAGGTCAAGGCCCAAGATATTGGTTTGAATTTTTTTGTAAATATTGTATTGAACATGTCCATGTGTCTTTGTTGCAAATAAATTGTGTATTTTGTAGATTATGATGAGGACATGAACTGAATTAACTAAAGAGGCAATTTTGTTACTGGTCTGATTCTTGTTAGTTCATTCTTGATCAAAATGATCTCTTAGTAGTTATGAAGATGGGCATTTGTTTTAGGAATTCAAGTAACAGGCCAGTACAATTAATTATGCAGTGTGCACCGATTCCCAATGTGAGGATCAAATGGCCCAACGATATTTATGCAAATGGTTTAAAAGTTGGAGGCATCCTTTGTACTTCTACCTACAGTTCCAAAAAATTCAGCGTCACAATTGGTTAGTAGTGTTTGATTCATAGTTTGTGAAATACCCAAAATTAAATTAATGTCTTTAGTCCTTTAAAAATTGTAAATTATGCTTTTTAATTCATAGTTTGTGAAATACCCAAAATTAAATTAATGTCTTTAGGTTATAATTATGATGTTTTAAAAGTTTTGAGAAGGTTTAAACACTACTTTAATGATGCAGGCATTGGATTGAATCTAGATAATGAGAAACCTACAACATGTTTGAATGCATTACTACAAGAGCTAACAAGTTGTTCTCATTTGATAAGGAGGGAAGAACTTCTAGCAGCTTTTTTTGGAAGATTTGAGGTTATTTTAGATATTTTCCTGAGACAAGGTACATCCAAACTTCATCGTAGTTCTTGATAGTATCATCACATGTATAGTTCAAATTGTATTGCTCTATTTTCTTTCTGTGCATCTTCGTTTCAATAATTTTTTTAATTTTCTTGTCTAGGTTTTCCCAAAAACTTGTTTAATTGAGGGTTCATATTCTTACCATGTTTAATTCACAATGTGGCACCTAAAATATCATAAAGATATGCTATGACACATGTATCTATCAAAGGTCTCAATACATGAGTCGTGGGTCTCATAAATGTAGTTGGTTTGTTGCATAAACCAAATGGAAGTACCAACCTTCTCTTTTTTTGATCCACTCAAAGTTCTTTGCCAACCACATGCTTTGAATAGGTTAGTGATTGTTTTGCAAATTTACATTTCTTTATTTTGCGTAACAGTTGTTTTTTGTTCTCATGCTTGCATGACATATTTCAAATGGATTACATGTTTGTTCTATGTGGGATCTAAAATAGATAAATATACACTATGACAGATATATTTATGGAAGATTTCAATACATCATTCATTAGTCTGATAAATATATAGCTGGTGTGTTACATAAGCGAAATGGAAGTACCAACCCACTCATTAAACTTTGTTTTGTCTTGAAAGCTTCCATATATACTCTTTCATACAAACTTTGTGAAGAATTTTATTTGCTAAAGCTGATCTAACGAGTTATATACATCCATGGGAGTGGACAACTATTTTTGATGCTGATCTTATTCAAGGCTCTATAATCTATTCATATCTTAAAGAACTTCCCTTCTTCTGTCCCATGACAATGGGTGATTTACATGGTGATGTACTTGGGTCACTGGGTGTATGACCATTCACTCTAACAGCCCTTGAAGTTGTTTCTTCACTTGATTGCTCTCAAAAGTGATTGTTTGTAGAAACCATTTTAGGAAAAAGAGATTCCAGCAGTGTTTATGAGAGTTATAAGATTGGAGAACTTAACTTTTTATATCTCTTAAAAGAAGCAAAACGAACTTCCAACTGGCATCCATCAACCGCTTTGACTTGAGTAGCTTTAATCAAGGATTTAATGATGCGTATATTCTCTTCATCAATTGATATTGTTTGGTTCTTATCTATAAGCTAGCATCTTTCAAATACATATTGAGTTTTACAAAGATTACACTACAAACATCAAGAGGTGCAACATCCACAATAACTTAACAAAAAAAATGCTTGTTAATAGCAAACCTCACCTTACATTACTTAGTTATGCTTATCTCTATTTTGACTCCTTGATTCACCCAACTCCAAAGAATAAGAATTAAGATGGCCACACATGCTTATCACCCATGCATATCTACCATCTCTTTAGAAATCAGTTTTGTTTGAGAGTAGCACTCAAAAGAGTGTCAATCTTTGACTTCATAATTTGAATTTTGAAATAAAAGAGTTTAGTCCGCACATAGTTTCTGGGTAAACTATGCGAACATATTCATAAACTAGCTCTCATCCACATCTGTATCATATTTTATATATTTCCTGTTGGAATAAAAAATCCTTGCTTTATGTTTTCATTCTTGTGTCTTCAAGTATTTAAATTTGGTTGTAATCTTCAAGTTTCAAGATGCTTCATTTGTATGGCCATCAACATCACAATCTTTTATCTGTTCTTTGGAAGAGTAGTAGTAGCAGCACCATGCTTACATTTTCCTGTAATGTCCCCTTTTTATAATTTTTGTTATTTTCTGATTTTCTAGAACAAATACCACTGGAACAGCAACTGAGACTTGTAAATTTGTAATACACATGCTGATTGCAACTACCGAATTGGATACTTCACAAAAAACTTTATACAGCTTTAAAGCACACTCAGATCTGATTAGAAATCAAAATGACAGCAGCATGCTGATTGCAACTACCGAATTGGAGACTTCACAAAAAACCTTATACGGCTTTAAAGCACACTCAGATCTGATTAGAAATCAATATGACGGCAGCACTAACATTGATCTTATTTAATTGCAAGATGGGAAAATCAGGACAACACTGATATGCAAGCTGGAAAATAAATTTCCAGAATTACAACTTTCCCAAATCAACTCACAAGTGACCAATGACAAATATTTAGCAATATGGCCATTGATACAACACTGCAAATAATTTACTAATGCTCTCAAAGCCAGGTGCAACATTATTAGTGTCTGACAGTGAAACACGGGGATGCGTTTCTGCCCCCGGACCCCTGCGTTCTAGAGACGGGGACATCCTCGAGACGGGGATAGAGATGACTTTTCCCCCCACTTTCCCATCGCCGCCGCCGCACCGTCCGGGGACGGGGGGTACGACACGGCATTTCTAGGGATGTTGGGGAACGCCTAGACATTCCTCGACTGTTCCGGGAACCTCTGCACGTTCCCTATTGCTTGACAACCCAAAAAGTGATTTTTTTTTAAATTGCAATTTTTTAATTTATTTCAGGGTTATATTAAAACCCTACTTTACGGTGGGTCCCATCTAGGCCCCTCCAAGCCTACAAAGGCCCCTCCAAGCTTCATTACTTCATTTCTCATTGTTTGCTACAGCAGATAAAGAAGAGTGAAAAGGAGAGAAAAGAGTGATTGGAGGAGTGAAAGGTGTGCGTGCAAGTGAAGGAGTGACTAGGAGCAAGAAGAAGAAGGGGAAGATTCTACACCTTCTTGAAGAGATTTTCAAGCACAAGGTAGGGTTTTTGTTTGTTTTATTTTCTGTTTTACATTTTTTTTTTGTTGTTTCATTTTCTAAATCAGACTTTATGTTGAATCTTGAGGGCCTCAAGATTCAAAATTTTTAAATTTGTAAAAAATAAAAATCAAAGTTTTAATTTTTTAAAGTAGGCTGAAATTAGTTGCTTATTGAATTTATTTTCATTTTGTGAAAGCAGTGTCACAATGAGTTCTCATAGTCATGATATGAGTGAGGATGAGATGGAAATTCATTCTCATGGTGGAAGTCAATCAGAATATGAACCTAAGCATGAGGCTGAGAGAGGTGAGAATGGGGTTGATCTAGAAGGCCAAACTAGTTCCATGGCAAGTGCAATAGTTGCTACAGATTGCCCCTCCCAGCTTTTGGTAGAGTTTGTTAGGGGTCCTTATGATCCTAAGTCTCCTCTCAAATAGTTTGCAACAAGAATAACAACCCCAACGATAACAGGTGGTGGCACAAGGAAATGAAGATGCAACATTTATAGTATGGAATGACTTGGCAACATTACTAGAGTTAATGTATACTTCCTCTTTATTCGAGGAAAAAGTGTGGATCCCTGTAAATTTTTGGAAGAGCCTAAAAATGTCCATTACAGAGTTGAGTTCAACAAGCTTTGGGGTGTTCCTGAAGATAGTGTAATTCCAATGCCTATTACTTTGTCTCGTAGGATGCAGGTTTAGCTTATTCAATAGTCCTAGAGCCAACCACATGTTTCTATTGGTACATTGTATTAGAGAGTAACAACGATGTCAGGACCTTCATCCACTCATAGTGTTGTGGCCGAATCACAAGAGGGCAAGGGGAAATACAAGATGCAAAGTAACCTCATAGTTAAATTGTATGTGCAACTCAACGGTGAGATAGATGATGCCATTGGCAAGTTATTCTTTGCCAATGGCATCCCATTTCATGTAACTCGATCTCCTTTTTATAAGGAGATGATTTCGATGGTGGCGAGGGGAGGACCATCATATGTGTCACCAAGTGAGCACAAATTGAGGACCAAGATCTTGGATAAGAACTATTTTAAGTTAAATGTTTTGATGGAGAAGATATAGGCATGTTGGCTAGAGTCTGGATGCAACATAGTTATGGATGGGTGGATGGACATTAGGCATCATCCACTCATCATCATGGTTACATGTGTAGAAGGCCCATACTTTCTTAGGGTGGTTGATTGTTTAGGGCATCACAAAGATGCAAATTTTCAATTTGAGGTCCTTTGGGAGGCTATTGAGGAGGTTGGGCCATAGAATGTGGTCCAAGCAGTGACAGATGCAAGACGTGACAGAAGTTGTAGGGAAGCTTATTAAGGCAGCCTACAAGCATATTTGGTGGACTCTATGTTGTGTGCATGCCATGAACAATGCACTCAAGGACATGGGGAAGATTGACTAGATTAGAGGAGTGGTCGACGATGCGAGAGATGTGCGATGTTTATTTGCAACCGCTACACTTCACATGCACTGTTTAGGAGCTTCACGAAGGAGGAGTTTGTAAAAGCAGTTGAGACTAGATATGCATCCTATTTCATTCTCTCGGAGAGAATGATTGAGTTGCAAGAGGCACCACAACTCATGGTTATGACTATAGAGTGGAATCGGTGGGCCGAGGGCAAGCCAGAGTAGGGGAAGAGGGTGAAAGATAGTGAAGAGTGATGTATTTTAGAGTGATGGATAATACAATCTCTATCATTTTTCTGGTTTTCTAGAGCATCAGATATAGGGATGGGGAGGCGTATGAGTGCATTGATTCTATGCTTGACCAGATGAGGGTTGCTTTGTGAGAGGACCCCACTTTAGCATTCTAAAATGAGCACATTTGGCCAATCATTCAATGCAAATGGGATAGGCTAAACACTCCCTTACATATGCCTTCTTATGCATTGAATCCAAAGTGGTACATGCTTAGGCCTGGTAGAGTTACACCTATTTAGGATGATGAGGTGAAGTCAAGGTTCTTCAGGTGCATTGATAAGATGTATTATCCTAATACTGTTGGCATGTTTCATACTGAGTGGATGAAATTTGCCACTCTTAGGGGTTATTTGGATGCAACATAGATGGATATAGGAACTATGGCACAAGAATACTTGATTTTGTGGTGGAAATTTCATGGACAAAAATCAAAGACTACCACAGTAGCCATTTGTCTACTACCTCAGGTTTCTAGTTCTTCAGCTGTAGAGAGGAATTGGTCTACTTGTAACTTCATTCACTCTCTAAAGAGGAATAGACTTACCTCTAGGAGAGTAGAGAAGAAAGTGGTTGTACATAGTGCCTTGCGTCTCATTGAGCGCAAGATGTGTGTACAAGGAGAGTCTAGTAGCACAATGAGATGTAGAGCCAGAGGAGCCAGCACAGATTGATGAGGATTAGGATTTGTGGCTTTAGATGCAGGGTTGGTTGGTGTTTGTTTGGCGGATCTTGACCATGAGGAGTCTAGTAGTTCTAGTGATGAGGAGTTTTCCTTGGGGGATGATTAGAGGCCTCCCTTCACTACATTTTGACGTTTTGTACTTGTTTTGCTATCATGCTCATTATACTCATCTTTATGATATTTTTTATAAAATAGATATCTTCAATTCGTCGATTCGACAATTTCATTTGTCAAATTGAAAATTTATTTAGTATTCAATGTTCATTGTTTAAGTATTTGGTATTTGCAATTGTGCAATTTTACTAATTTTCCAAAGTTTCATTTGAAATGTAATTCTTATACATCTTTTCATAACTAGCATTTCAAGTACCATATGTACAGTTATAGTATATACAACACCCCCCTGCCACCCCCCGCTGTTCCTGAACTTAGGCCCTTTGTCCCTCCATCCCCAAAACCCGTCCCAACGTCCCCCATGGACGGGCGGTGGAACACTGGGAATTTCATAAGTCACCTCCTTAGGCACACTTTTGGGGAAGTTCTAGGGATTTTTACGGGCGGTGGAACACTGGGAATTTCAAAAGTCACCTCCTTAGGCACACTTTTGAGGAAGCTTTGGGGATTTTTACAAGTTGTGTGCTGCATTTCTTGGATGCTATGTGTTGATCTCCTAGAAGGGTTGCGGGATTTCCCAGAGGCACAAGGGCGCTATAAATAGGGGCTTGGGATAGACGTTTAAGCATTCAGAGTTGAGTCCTTCAATGTAGAGCATAAGTAGTGGGCTTATAGCTTCAACATGCAGATTTATAAAGCCAATTGGCTAATATTTTATAGAGTTTGGAATATTGTATTTCTTTATTCTATTGTAAAATAAGAATCAAGTATTTTCTTTTGCATTTTCTTTGTTGTGTTGTTGTTGGGTGGAGCAACCCTTCACCACTTTTCTTCTTCATCAATAATGATTTCAATCTTTTTTGTGAGAGCTTGAATGTTATACTTTGTATACTTCCTAAGGCACCATTTTTGCAAAGATAATAGGACAATCATCAAAGGAATCTAGTCTGGATACTTAAGCTCTTTGGAAGGGCTGCTATCAACATCACCACCGTTTGCACCACTGGAGCTATGTGAACTGTTCAGTAACCTATTACCTGCTTTTCTTTCAATTGCTCTTTGATAACTTTCTGAATCTCATTGTCACTTTTGCCAACTTGTTCATAAACCTTCAAAGAAATAAGAGTAATGCAAAGGCTAGAGATACTCCTGCAAATACTTTGGAAAATATGCTCATTAGTCTCTTTCTCACCATAAATAGAACAAGAACTATTCTTAGCAGACAAAATGTCCCCAAGGACAAGCTTCTTATTCAACAAAAACTATCTAAAGGAACATTTCTCTGGTTCAACGAATTTACACCAAATAGTGCAAAGCCTAGTAGACAAAGATACCTTTGAATCATTCAACTCCCAAAGATTGTCAAGATAAACATGAAACATTTTACTTTTACCTAGTGTACCTCAGAGACGTGTCCCCCCAAATCCCGAGCGTTCCCAGAATGGGGACACACTCGGGACTTGGGGACAGCGTTCCAGTGTTCCCCACAGCGCCACCATTTTTTGCTCTTGCCGTTGGGAACACGGGGACGTCCCGACGTTCTTGGAACATTGAGGGGGACGCCTATGCATCCCTTGAGTGTCTCGGTAACGCCTTGGCATCCCAAACTGCGGCAACATAAAAAGTATGTTTAAAAAAAACACATTTTATAATTGCTTCTTTGGTTCTATTAGAACCCTAAGGGTATGTGAGCCCATCTATGGTCTTCCATTCCTTCAAAAGGCCCCCAAACTCCATTTGTTTTCACATTTTCATTTCTAAGTGATTGCTACAGCAAGAAGAAGAGTGAAGGGCTGAAAAAACTTCAATGTTCAATGTTCAAGTATTTTCTATTTTAGTAATTAGTATTTGACATTTTACTTCTTAATAGTCTTATACATCTTTTGATAACTAGCATTTTAAGTACCATATGCATAGTATATAGTATATACACACCCCCTTGCCGCCCCCCCCGCTACCGTCCCCTTGCCGTCCCCAAATTGAGGCCCCTTTGTGCCCTCGTCCTGGAAACTTGTCCCCTCGTCCCCGATGGCGCTGTAACTATGCTTTTACCAACATATCATAAACATTCTTTGTAGAGATCGCAATCAACTTGCTACAACAAACCCATAAAAAATTAAGACACAGACTAGTGTCTTAATTCCTTTCAAGCATCGGAGAGTTATTGTTAATTGCAGCAACGATTATCCAATAAATCCTTTTTTGTGAACTAGGAATGTCATCTAAAGTCTTGATAGAAATCCAATAAATAATACTTCTACCATTAATGATTTGACTAATTTTCCTATTACACCACTTGAGTGTAGTGCAATCTTTTTGCAAAGCCAAAGGTTTTTCATGCAATTCCATTGACAAAGCAAATTCTATTTTGGAAAATCACAAATCATTTTTTATGATTCAATAATTCAAAACAAAGGTAACTAACATTGGTGTCATGCCTTTTTAAGTTTGGACATCTCTAGCTTGTGGTCGTTATCCATGTGTGGTCTGTTAAATTCACAATCAGTTTTATACAATGTCATTTTCCTATAATGGGACATCTCTTTTTTCTCTCTCTCTTTCCTTCTTCCCCATTTATCTGAAAATGGATCCGGTTTTTGTACTTATTGCACGTTTCTAGACAGTGACATACTCATTTGATGCTTAAGAGGGTTTGGAGATGGTATGGGACATTGTGGAACTTGCTTTGGCAGAGGAGACATATTTTTGGGTTTGGTTCTGCTCATCATTGGCCACATAAATGTAGTTGTGTTGTAGGGGTGAGATCAATTTGTAGATGAAATAAAAAGTTTAATATTATTGCATACCGAGCAGGATTTAGTTGAGTACTCTCAAGGACTTGGCTAGACTTGGCATGGGAGTCTGGTTGACAAGGCTCAGCCAGCTCAAGGACTCAAGAGTTGCAGAGTCCTACAGAGTACTTGTAGAATATTAAAACTATGGTATTAGCTTCCAAACCCGAGTCTATAATGCTATATTAGACCGGTGCTATGGATCATTGGGAGTCATTTTAGACTTTTATCTCTTGTATTTGGGAGCATTTGTGAGTGTTTTAGTTCATGTTGATGAAATTTGTAGTATAGGATTGAATAATTGTAGGAAAGTGTTATGTGTTTGGTATTGTAAGGGTGTTTCCAAGCTCTTGAATGGTTCTAAGAATTTTGATCAAGTGTAAGTACAATTGTTGAGTACACAAGTGAGGTACCCCACAAATCTGGTGGAGTTTTTACCCACAAGAGGTTTCTTCATGTTAACCTGTCTTTGTCTCCTTTCAATGGTTGTCAATATTTTTCTGATTTCATCCTATATGTTCATTCTAATTCATGAACTTCAGTCATTTATTGTTCTCATATTCTAACTCCTTCCTAATACTGTAAGTTGGTGATAATGTCAGAACTCAGAAGTATTCTCCCTAGTTTATGATCACCCACAACTCCTATCTGACATACCTTCAGAAATGAAGATATTGTGCTTGATTAATTGATATTAGATTTCTGTTCTTGTAGGCAATCAGTACATGGGAAAAAGTTTTAGGCATACAGTAAAATCAATCTATTGCATAGTTTGAATTAAATCAGACAAAATAATTGAAATGTTAATTGTTGTGAATGCAACATTGTGAACTGAGAGGGTGCACATGGAGTTAGAGTTAGAGGCTGTCTGTCTGTCATTTCAAATAATTATCAATTCATTGCTTCTCAGTCTGAAAATTGAGGGTCATAACTTTCAAGTTGTTTGTCTTTCCTGCATGCTACATCTACAATTCAGTCAGAGCACTGTCTTACATTGCTTGAGTTCTACCAGCAGTTTATTACATTCTAAATTGAAATGAGACAAAAAATAGGTGCTTTGAGTCATCACATCTGTAATTGGCAGTAACATTGGTGCTTTTAGACTTGTTGCCCGCTGGCTGTTTTGCAGATAGATTATGTTTTTCTGTCTTTCAATTAGGACTGTTATTCTAGTACAATTAGGATTTCTATTATCGTTTACAAATATGGTAAAACCTAATTTGTTGGAATTTTTACTAGGACTGCAGTTCAAATGTCTGTATTTAGAAAAAGACATAACTTGAAGGCAAATTTCAAATCACAGGATAATGTTTTACTTTGTTATTTTTTATTCATGTAGGTTTTTCAACCCTTGAGAGCAAGTACTATGAAAAGTGGTTGCACAGGTATTTGTCTTGCAATTCTAAGGCATATTTTTGTTGGTTGTCGGTTATATATTTACATGCTCATGTTTATTTTCTGAATTTTGAGATAAATATAATGCACATACAGCTAGGCCATACCGTGATTTTTCAAGTGATTTAAATTTGCCTTACAGATCCTGTCTTTTTCTTTAACAACTAGTCTAGAACTCAGTTGTTAGTCTCACTGAGAGTTAGCAAATAGTGAATTAGTATTATTTGTTAATTGAAATGATTGATTGAGGGAATATCAATCTAAGTGCTTTGATTGCTATTTACAATGTGACATACAACTGTATGCCTATGAAAGATAGAAAGTAGGATTTTTTTAATTTGCATGGTTAATGTGCTGCATTATTGTTAAATAATAGGGCATGCAGGAGTTGTATGGATTCAACTTTGTATATTTTACAATTTCCAACATTTGAAGTCTCTCTACTGGAAGCTACTCCTTAGTGATGGATCAAGTATATAACCGTATCTAGATTTGTTTAGGTTTGGAATTAGTTGTCTTTTTTATAATTTCATTCTAATATAAAACATAAACAGCCCAAATATACATGTAACTAGGTTTCTTTTAAATTAAAATCTTTGTCAATGGCCATTTCCTAAATCCATTTGCTCAGAATTACTTTTTGGAATAGTTTTCTGGCATTTTCACTTATTTTGATTAACATTTTATTTAAGATGATCAATTGGGCAATATAATTTTGTGCTTTCTTGAATTGCTAAGGCAACAATTTCACATTACTTTTTGGCTTTGCTATAACCACTAATATGATCACGTGTTACACAATTGGTTCATATATTCATTTCCACAAGTTTATACAAAACTCAAACCTTTGTTTTCTTCCTTGTATTTTGTCTAAGATGTTCTTGTGAGTGATAAATTGTGAACTTTCATGAATTACAAAAATAACAACTTTGCCTTATTTTTTTGCATTGCTGTAGCTACCAATATTATCACTTATTACGATTTGTCCCAAGCTCCAGGATTTCTGTTTTTGGGAGCTAACATCCTTTTTTAACAACATCAAAGCTTTAGGTATTATTGTTGACTTTTGTGAAAGGGATAAAGACACCATAATGTACTTGCATTAGGTTCTTTTTAATTGTATCGATCACATTTTGTAAGCTTTGTTTACTTGCTTGAGAGGTGTTCTAGTGGTTCACTAAACTTCTTCAGTATTGATAATGCATTCTTTGATTTTTATATGTAGATCTTGGGAAATTTGTTTTTTATAATAACTGAGGTTCATTAGGAACACTTGGGATGAGGAAGAGCTTTTTTTCTTTATATAGTAGAATTATTGTTTTCTTTTTTAAGAAGTGACAAGAGTTTTATTTCCAGCGGGCAAAGGGTTTTGCTGGAGGAAAGACATCAGCAGAACCTTGATCCATCAAATGTTTTTGTTACAGTTAAGGTATGTTGGGCTTGATCTTGAGTTGTTTAATGTGAACCTATTTAGTGTATAATGCTTTTAATTTTACTTGAGGGATTGTATTTGATGCAGGGTTTAACTTCATCTGGATATTTACTGGCAAATGATGATGAGAACAATAAATATGAGCTTCATCCGGATGGAAATAGGTTTTCTATGATTCTTACTTATACTTGCCACCTTTAGAAACATTTTCATGAGTATTTACTTGTAACTCTTGGAAACACTTTCAAGTTCATGAGGCAATCTTATCCTGAAATGCCCACTGTTTTTAGTTCTCGTGCCCTCCTTTTGCTTCGTGTTCCATGATAGAAAACTGATTCAATAATTAGCATAAGAGAAACATAAGTTGCAATGAGATTTGAGATCGGTAAAAAGGAAATGATGGTATAGCCGGCCATCTTTTAGATGATTCTAGTAATTTTAGCTGTTGAATTGCACTACAAATTGGGTTGCATAATATAAAAAATAAACTATTTGTTAATTGATAAGGATGGGCACAAGCTAAATATATACCAATATTATGCCTTTGTGTTACCTTTAATTGATCCAAGTACAAGCATCTTTGGGTTGGGTTCACACTTTTCTAAGACAAGTTTACACAAATTGCATTATTTAAAGCCGAACTTTTACATCACACAACAAACAACCTTGCAACTTGCAAAGTTTATTAATATGTTGGGATTCAGAAGCACTAATTGACCATTATCATAATTGAGAATATCCACCTTATTGAATGACATTTAACCTTCCTTATAGAATGACCAATGGAGTTGAAAAAGCTGGAACATGAATGATATTTGCAACCCGTTGTTTTATAACTCATTGCAGTTATATCTTCTTGAACTCCTCAATTCAAGGAAGATAGATGCAAAGATATACAAACACGACTTATATAACACAGTCTCAATGCTAAAATTCTTTCTTAGGTCTTGGTTTGTGGGACTAAAACAATTTAGTCTTGAGGTCCATCATTGTATTCTTATCTATCATATCATGTTTATGACAAATATAAGAGCTTTATTTTGCTATGTCTCATCTCTTCCAAACCTATAATGTTGTTTTTTCACTTTTTCAAACTCCATACATTTCCTTTGCATTTTCAACATGTTCGTTGATTTGTCAAGTAGATTTATCTCGCTGTTCCTGAACTCGCCACAACTTGCCCAAACTCGGCAAGTCGTGAGCCGGGTAGCCTGTGCTAAGTCACAGGTTCTCAGACTCGGCCGAGTCTGGGGAGTGACTTGCTGAGTCATGGCGAGTTGCGAGTCTCAGTTTGACTCTCTGAGTCTTGATGACGGGACTCGACTGATGACAATCCTCTTTTTTGCAAAAAATTAAAAAAAAACCATAAAAAATGAAAGCTTTAAGTTGTTTTTTTCCTTTCTATTCCTTCATTGCAACCCTAAAAAGCATTTCATTTTATTGTATGGAGAAGAAGAGAGGAGAAGTGTGAGATTAGAAGAAAACTAAGAGTCCATAGTTGTGCAACCAGCAGGGAGGAAGAGTTAAAAATCTTCGACAAATCACATTGGGGCAGCATTATACTTGCATTCAGAGCATCAAAGAGTCCATACCAGAAGTTACAAAGAGCTCTCATCTCATTTCAAAGAGGTAAGTGTTAAATTTTATTGATTTTTTTGGTATTTTTCTGTATTTTCTAATAAACAATATTCTTTTTTAACTTTCCAATTCTTGAAGTTGAATGTTTTCCTCTTAAATCCAAATTTCATACTTCCATGAAATAATAATAGCAAACCCTACATTTTTTATAGAAAAAATTGTAAATATGCTTTTACAATTTTTTCTAAAAAAATTGTAGGGTTTGCTGATTTTTCTTTCTTTGAACTTTGGAGTTTGACTTTGAATTTGAAAGGAAAAGAATCAAGATTCAAGAATTGAAAAGTTTTAAAAACCCTACAATTTTTTTTGGACAAACCCTATTTTTTTGTATTAGTTTATAAAACACAATGCACAAATGACAAGTTTTTGGTAAAATTGTCTTATTGCAGCAGCCTTGACATTTTGAAAACACAATATTTTTCCCCAATGTCTATTCCTAATCCTAAGCCTAAGAGAGCAGTTCGAAGGGATCCAACTTTGCAATATACTGAAGAATTTCCTAGTAGAACAAGATTGCAAGGGAAATGTAAATTTTGTAAAGAAATTAATCATGATGGCATCAATAGATTTAAATACCATATTGTCGAGATACGTGGCCATGACGCTAAGCCATGTCTATTAGCACCTCCTTAGGCAGTTTGTGCATGTTATGTGCAACTAGAAACATTTGAAGAATTAAAGAAAGCAAAGAAGAGGCAAATGTAGAAGTTAGCTAATATTGGTTCTCGTTCATCCGCATCTGAAGGTTGTGTTGGAGAGGGTTCTTCCATGCCTCTGTTTCATCCTAGTTCTTTTACTAGTGCTAGTGCTAGTGCTAGTGCTTCTGCTTTTACTTCTACTCCCTTCTAGTGGCATTTTGGCTTTGGTCCTAGAGTTTGGAAATCTAGGTTGGACAATTATTTTGTGCCACGCACTACTTCTGGTTCACAGCCCTTGCTTGAGAGCATGCCTTGGAACAGGGAGGTCCATGATGCTGCAAAAAAATCAATAGTTTTGGTACTTCTACAACATTCCATTTGTTGAAACCAGCTAATTCTTTTTTTATTTGATTGTTTTAATTTTTAAATTTAAAATTTAAAATATGAACTTTTCTTTGTCTAATGAATTGTTATAATTTTATTACACATACTTATTTAATCTATTTGTGACAGGTCTCCTTACTGGCAAGGCATGATAGATGTCATAACCATTTGTGGGGTGGGGTTTAAAGCCCCTACTGATGCTGAGTTTAGTGGCCCCCTTTCATTAGAAATGGTTGAAGATATCAAAGTTGAATTAGAGGACTGCCGAGTGTCTTGGAGCAAAAAGGGTTGCACCATCATGACAGTTGGTTGGACTGACAGGAGTAGGACACTCCTAAATTTTCTTGTTTCTTGTGGAGGTGATTGATTATTCTACTTCCCTAAATGCATGGAATAATCTGAATTTGATTTAGAGATTAATATTCGAATTTTGTAATTTATGATTTATTGATTTATCATTATTTTGCTTTTTTTTTTCAGGATCCACCATGTTTCTGATGTCCATTGATGCTTTCTCACATGTCAGAAATGCCACATACTTATGTGAGGCTATTGGGGAAGTCATACGTGAGGTGGTGGAAGAAAATATGGTTCAGGTGGTGACAGATGCAGCAAGTTATGTTACTGTAGGTAGAGTTTTGATGGAGAGGCACCCGAAAATATTTTGGTCTCTATGTGTGGCCCATTGCTTTGACCTTGTATTGGAGGATATTGACAAGCTTGAATGGGTCAAAACATGCATTTATAGGGCCAAATTTTTTTGCGAGTTTATCTAAAATCATGCATTGGCCCTTAGCATAATGAAGCAGTACACAGGGCAAGAGTTGGCTTGTCCTAGTATCACAAGATTTGCCTCAAATTTTATCACATTAAAATCCTTGATGCAATCAAAGGTAGCTTTGAGGCACATGTTTGGTGAGGAGTGGACTTCCTCATCCTATGCTACGACCACTGCAAGGATGGATGTTGCAGATTGCTTTTTTGATGAGCCAGGCTTTCGGACCCCTTGTGCAGAGATCGTGCAAGTAAATTTTTTTTATAAATTCTAGAATCTACATTATGTTTTAGTATTACAGTTTAATATTTAGTATTGACTTTTAGTTTATATGCATATTTTTCTTTTGTTTGCAATTTTGCTTATTTTCATGCGCACTTATGACTTAACTGTTATTGTTTAACAATATTTGCTGGTCATTGAGCCCCTGGTAGTTCTCCTACAAGTTGTTGATGGGGAGAAGCCCTCTATGGCTCAAACCCTATCCAACTTGTGACTATTTGTGTCTTTTGGTTTGTTTTTCCAATGTTTTGTATTTTTTTGAGAATATATGCTTTTTATGAATTTTTTAAAATAATTGACAATGACAAGTTGACAACAATCTTCATGGAATGAAATCTGATACTACTTGCAATTTACAAGTAGGAAATGCTTTATTTCAGATGAGAGATATTTACAATGCAAAGTGAATTCAATTATTAAATATTGAAATGAGTTTGTAGTTTGAACTAAGAACCTGGATCAAGATCGCACCACCTTGAAATTCGCTACAAAACCCCCTCAAGATTTAATGCAGCCCCTTTATATTGCTGGGCAACTATATAGCATGAGGATGAGTCACCAAACATAGGCGATTTGGCCAAGAATCCAAATGCCATTGCAGTTATGTCTCACTCGAGGCTTGGGAGGTTGTATGAAAGCCTTGAATTCAACAAATTTAGTCAGCAAAATACTGCAGACAGCTGCTATAAGTCGGCTAAGGATATTTCCTTGATTTAGTATTCAATCTTCCAAAAACTTCATACAAAATAGCTCAACTGGACGTTTGAATGAAGCCCATAGTCAGGCAATGATTTCACCTGGTCTTTCACAACCTCAAGATTGCAGAACACTGAAGAACTATCACCCTCCAATGCTGTCAATAACTGAAACCCTAGGTTTCATAGCTCAATTCCCAAGAACATTCATGATCAAGACAAATAGGCATGCATAATGAAATCTATTTCCCTTCCTTGGCTTTTATATTTCCTTCACAAGCATGTAGCTTCTCAAATAAGTCTCTTTAATGACTTAAATAATTACTTTAAGTTGACTTTGTAAATAATCCTCAATTGGGTGCCAACTTTATTTAATCAATTAATGCTCTTTAATGATGTCTCAAGACCCCCATTTACTTTATTAACTTTATAATAGACTTTATAATGAATTATTAATAAAGTATACTTTATTAATAATTAAATAACATGAACTTGTGCCATTAATTTTAACTCACTGAGTCAACTAGGAATCAAGAGGACCACTGCGTATACCATGACCAGGTGCCCCTCCAAAAATAGTAACTGAGCATATATGACTTACTATAAATATAACTCCAAACCTTCACAAAATTGCCATCCACATATTTAGCCACCCATGTAGCGCTTGAGGTTGTGAGTGCAATTGGAGCATGTTTGAGCACATTCACTTGAAAAGGTGCAATAGGCTGTCTGTGGAGAGGTTGAATGATCTAGTATTTGTTCATTAAAACCTTCGTCTTAGAACGAAATAGATTTTGGACAATGACTCTAGCCCGATCACGTTAGAGGAAGTCGAGCTAGAATCTGAGTGAGTCACCGAGTCTACCGATCCTGTCTTTACTGATGAGGACCTTGAGTGGATTGACTAGGCAGATAGAGAGGCTAAAGATGTGGCCATGGCAAAGGAGGAGGATAGAGCACGATCAGACAGAGGCATAGGCACAACTGATGTTGGTTAGAGTGGCACATCACAAGCATAGACTATGGTTGTTCATTCATGTAGGATCTACCTTAGATGTCTTTGCAGGAGGGATGTTGAGCTAGAGCCATAGACTTGTTTTTGTTTTCACATATGTTTGGAACATTTGATGTCATGAATTGCATATTCCATTTGCGTTTGTACTTATGTGACCGATGTATGTTTATTATGTATGTGATCAAATTAGCTTCTATTTGATGATGTTATTGTGTCTTTTAGCTTTATTCAATAATGGGTGCATGTAACAAGTTTTAAATCCTTAAAAATCTCTACCTCCCAACCACCTTGCCTTGGTCTTACTTGCTACCAAGTTGGGGTCAGGAAGGGGCGAGTTGGGGAGAGACTAATCACCTGCAAATGCACACAATTGCTTGCAAACTACGTGCATCTTACTGAAATATTGAAGTACAAAATGCATAACAACAATGTCAATTGGCAACCTCTCCTAAGCTTCTAGCAGCTATGCAACAAATTGTTTTTTTGAAGCAAGGAAAAGTAAAGAGGAAGAAATGGTTAGTCATCACAATGATGATACCCATGACATCCAAAAAAATCACACAAAATTCTTTGCTTGCTCAAACTTAGATTCCTTGCACTTTTCCCCGCTTCCTCCTTTAAGGGAACTAAAGTAAACTTCTGTCCATCCTTTTCTATTGTGACCAAGTTTCTTCTAGAATCATGAATAGCTCCTTTATCATATTGCCAAGGTCTGCCCAATAGAACATGACAAGCACTCATAGATACCACATCACACAATACTTCATCTTTTTAAGGCCCAATGTTGAAATTCAGCAAACATTGTTCTTTCACATCCACCATGTGATCATCTTGAAACCAACTTATCCCATAAGGACAAGGATGTTTAAGCCTCTTCAAGCCAAGCTTTTGCACTATCTCTTCCAACACCAAATTATTAGTACTATCGCTATCCATAATAACCTTACAACATTTGCCTCCTGATTTGCACACTGTCTTAAACAAATTTCTCCTTTGTATAGTTTCAACTTCCTTCTTACTTAACAGGATTCTTCTAAGCATGAGAGATTCTTCCATTTCAGGTTCTACCATATTCTCCATAAGTTCATCGGTAGTCTACTCCTCATGTGCCACAAGATTCTGTTTACCCAAGCTTTTGCTAGATCCTTCAAAACATTGAGAAGCTCTATGTCCTATGCCACCACATTTGAAACAAGTACTTCTAAAATCCTTGCTACCACTTCCTCTCCTAAGTGTCCTATGATCAAGTTCCTCTACAATGGTCTGCTTCGCTTTGCCATTATTACTTGCTTCTCCTTTCCCCTAGGATTACCCCGTCTTCTCCTTAACTTATCGTCTGCCTTTAATGCATATTGATAAGCATCCTCTACTATAGAAATCCGCAACATACTCAACTCATCCTGAATATTAAATCTCAAACCATTAATATATCTAGCCACCTTCCTTGTCTTCTCCTTAACTTATCTTATGCCTTTAATGCATACTAATAAGCATCCTCTACTGTAGAAATCCGCAACATACTCAACTCATCCTAAATATTAAATCTCAAACCATTAATATATCTAGCCATCTTCTGCTTAGACATCTTGGTGTCCGGATTTGATTGTCATCTTGTAGAATTCTTCGGTGTATTCCTTCACACTCATGTCCTTTTGCTTCAGATTTTGCAATTTATTGAATAATTTCAATTCATAATCTTCAGGAATGAATTTAGCTTCTAACCTAGCAACCATTACCCTCCATCTAGTGATTTTCATTTCCATTCTCCTCTCTATCTTTTTGCAATTCTTTCCACCATAAGGTAGCATAGCCCTTCAACTTAGTCTGTGCTAACCTAACCCTTTGTGGATCTTTGATGTCTTCAAACTCAAAATAATCCTCCAATTCACCGATCCAATCTATCAAGTCTGTTTAATGCCGATACGCTTCTCCTAACTACACTGATACAGAACTATGGAATTGGATACGAATGAAATAATAACTGAGCACAGATAAAACATAAGTGAACACTATATAACCAGCAGAACAGTAGCAATTATAATTAATGTCTTCGTATTGCCATTCATATCTATTCAGTCTCCAAAAAGATGTCTTTACAATATGATGCTGAACTCTCTTATAGAGAGCCATAGGTTGGTTCGAGACCAACTGTTTCCAACTAATTATTATTAACCAAACCACTAATTACTACTAACAGAAATTGATTAAATATACTTTAACCAAATCCGAACATCCAACTTTTATTTATTGTTTACTACATGCCTACATCATCCCCCCCCAAAACTTGTCGTCTTCCAGACGACATTACAAAATGGAAAAACAACCCAACTACTATGTCTACTGAGAAAGATGGGAGTAAGAGGGTGTCTTTGAGGTGGAGCCCGAGTTGCGTAGGGTCTTCAACTCCTTTTCTGTCGCCAGTTGCTTCTCCTTGGTCGCTTTGAGCAGTCGCAAAGCATCCATCTTGTCCTTTTCAGTAGAGACCAGCAACCGTTCCTTTGTAGTCCTAATGGCTTTTTCCTCTTCTCTAGCCGCCTTCTCTTGAGCCAGTTCCTGTTTCAAAGCTTCTACTTCCCTCCTTAGTTCTGTCTCCCGTTCCAGTGCAGTTGTGTTTGCCTCGTCCACCTTTTTGGCAGTCCACACCATTTTCTGAAGGTGGAGAAACGTGGTGCGGAAAGCATGCTCCATCTCAATGAGGTAATCCCAAATCTTTCCCTGTGCCTTATGCTTATGTTCTCTTCCATCAATATACTGACCCACAGTGTGCGAAGCTGCCCAGTCCTCCAGCATTTCTATGGATTCTTCCCCAGGCCATCCTTGGTCGACCATGCGTTGGGAAAACTCTGCCTCACATCCCCCCATCATGAATGCCATCAAGGTTTTTATTGCTTTAGTGACCCTTCCCATATCTGCATCCGCCGACCTATCGAGCATCTATTGGGTGGCTGCCTTTATATCATCTAATCTGGCCATGAACTGTGTTGCTGAGTTTTGGAAGGAATCCTCTTATTCCTCTACCTCATTCTCCAGCTTCTCCCCTTCCCTCGCAGTTTCCTCCATAGTTTGTACTGGTGAGTGGGATATGTGTCCACCTTCTGTCAGTGGTGAGGTGGCAGGGACTTTGGCTTCCATCTGATATTTCGCCAACAAGCTGTCTGTCTCATCCTCCACTTCCATAGTCTTCTCCTTTTCTGCACCCACTTCCATGTTTATCACTTCTTGTGGCTGCATTACGCTGATGACTTTGTGCTGTACGGAGTGTCCATGGGAAGTACTCGGTAGCAAATGAGCTGTAGAGGGAATCTGGGGAGGGTTGAAGGTTATCTTCCTTTTAAGTCCCCAACCACCTATGGGGGCTAATAGTGTGTCATCATGCTCCACACTTTCTACCTCCTGTAGGACTGTATGAGTGCCTCTAAATTCTCCTTCATCCCCCTCGAATGATGATGTAATTCCCTTCTCTCCTTCACTTCCTTCTCCTTCCTCCTCATCCTGGCTTCCTTCTTGATCCTCCTCTTCCATTGAGATCTCCTCCTGTCTAGCTTTCTTCTTGGATGGTTCCCCTGTGCATGTGTCCATGTGCATCTAGTAATACATAGCTGGTTTGTAGGGTTCCACCCTACTTGCTGCTATGAGTCCCCCCCTTCCGTTTGGTGGCACTTGTGTCTTCACTGCCTCCAGGAACAAGGAAATCACGTGGTGAGGTATGTACATGGTTTTGTGCTTCAGCATCATGAACTCTCTTATTCTGTTTGAAAGGAGCCTACCCCAACTGTAAACCTTTCCATTCCTCAGTCCCTTCATCAGGTGTAGCATCCAAACTGCTATATCCAAACCTCGGCTGACCGTTGTAAGCTTGCTCTTTATGATATCCATCACACATCTCCATTTTGGGGAAGATATGTATGCCTTCTTTAATCCCCTTCGGCTGCTTTTCTTTTCAATGTCTTGCCATTGCTCTTCTATGAGTGTATCCCCGCACACTTCCTCCAAAAGTTTTCTCCTTTCTCCCTCAGTCAACTTAGTAGATGGCTTTTTCACAGAGTCCCCCCGGCTGGGGATTCCAAATACCTTGGTAAATTCTTTAGCTTCGTATGAAACTGTCACTTTGTGCCCTAGGTAATCCACCACAGATTTATGCTTGTCTTCTTGGTACCCCTGCACTAATGCTTGTAATATATGCTCAAATTCTTTTAATTCAAAAATTGGCATAAATATAATCTTGTCTACTGGAGCCCTTCTCAGTGCGTCCTTCAGCGGGTGGTCTTCTGCGTGGGTCTCTCACCACATTCTGCATTCAGCTCCTGTAACTCCTTCAAACCCCATCTCTTCCACTGCAACTCGGGTACCTGTATCCGCCATTGTGAGTGTCTTTTGGCTGGACTGAGCTTGATTTCTATACTAGAAATCAAAATTACCCTTCCTTGGGTTGCCGAAGCTGCCTTTCACCATGCTAATGTGTCCCACTCCAATCCTGTTCTGTACATGCGTATATCTGTCTACCTTTTTCCCCTTGATGCGCACGTGTATGTTGATGCGTACGCGTATTTTTCTGCGGGAGGAGCTCGCTGCTGTTCCTCCTTGGGCGTACGTTTGTTGGGCGTACGCCTGTTGGGGTGTGTACACCCTTCCCCCTTTTCCCGCGTGCAACCTCCTTACCCCCTGCCGTGCATGTGGTCTGCCCTGCCGCGCGTACAACCTTCTCCCTCCTACACGCATGTGGCCTCCCTTCTCTTCCGCGTACTCTCCTTTCGCGTACACTTCTGCCTCCGCGTGGCCTCCCTTCTCTTCCGCGTACGCTTCTGTCTCCGCCCCTTCTCCTGCGTACGCTCCTGCCGTGTACGCTGCTTCCTCCTCCTGCGTACGCTCCGTCCGCCGCGTACACCACTTCCTCCGCCCGTCCTCCTGCGTACGCCCTCCCTCGTACGCGTGTGTGCTGGTTCCTCTCGCGTGCCTCCCAACTCACTTGCACTTTATAATTTCCTCGGTGCGTTTCACACTTCTTTTTATAATCTTTGTTTAATACTCCTTGCTTTTCTTTTATGTGTACATGTTTTCTAAGTATGTGATCTTTTCTTCTTTTCCCTTTAATTTTTGTCTCTTTTTCCTCTTCATAATCACTTTTCCTTCTTTTATTTTCACTAGAAACAATTTTTTTAAACATACCTGGCGCTTCTTTCCTTTTTAAATTCTTTCTCCTTTTCTCCTCCATTTTGAGTTCTGATGCGTATTCCCACATACATCTTCCTGGCAGAGTTTTATAGCATTCGTTCTTGCAGCATGTTCCTAAGTACTTCAGATCAAATATCTTATCCACCAATGGGGCTGGTTTTATTCCCTTATAGCTTCCATCAATATATCGACCTCCATACTTTTGATACCAAGTTACCTTTCCTTCGTACAAGTTCACTTCAGGTACTCCGGCCGGGTTCGGGATTACCTTCCACAAGTTTTCCTTGTCATCTATGATAAATAGGTCTTCTGTTTTCAGGATCATTTTCAAACAAGGCCCACCAGTAGTTTCATCCCAATCCCCTTCTTCTGGTTCCCCGGTGGTCTCCTTCTATTGTCTTTCCGCTTCGGCATCTTTATCAATATCATAGGCTATATAGCCTTCTCTTAACCTTTCGTAGGGTGCCTTCCATTTCCAGTAGCCATTTATTCGAACCCACAAGGCGGGAGTCTCGAATAGGGCATTCGTGAGATGTTTGTGTATCCTTGGTACTGCAATTCCTTGCACAAGCTTTGGAGCCAATCGTTCTTCCAGATCTCCCAGGGGCTTGGCCCATTCGAGGTCTTTGCGGTATGGTTCCCTGATTATTACAGGGTCATCTTCCACTTCCTGTCTGCCACCTATTGTCCATTCACCTTCAACTGCGTATCCCAACATGTTGATTGCAATTGGTTCCCTTTCTTTATACACCTTTAGCTTTGATCCGTTTACTGGATCTTTGATAGGTTTATCATCCACAGTTGATAATTTTATTGCCCCATTTGCTCCCACCTCTCATACTTTATAGGGACCTATCCAACGAACTCGAAACTTCCCTGGCTGCAGTTCGTTGCGTCCGTTATATTTGAGAACTAACTGTCCTGGCTTGAACTCCATTTTCCGTAAATGTTTGTCGTGCCAAAACTTCCTTCGTTTTTGCACAACTTCCGTAGCCCATTGTGCTATCATGCGTTGCTCATCCAGTTTTTGCAGTGCAACCAGTCTTTCCTTCATACTATCCTCACCTAATCTACTCTGAACTGCTATTTTGAGACTAGGTATAGTGTACTCTACAGGCATCACTGCTTCTTGCCCATACATTAGTTGAAACAGGGTATGTCCCGTCGTAGCTTTGTAGGCCGTGTGGTAAGCCCAAAGTACAGTAGGCAACCTTTCTTCCCAATCACCTTGTTCAACTCCGCACGTTTTGTATAGGATGGATACTAAGATTTTGTTTGTGGACTCTGCTTGGCCATTTGCTCGGGGGTAATAGGGACTCGACAAGGTATGAAAAATTCTGAATTCAGTAGTTATGCTCCTTATCACCTGGTTTATGAAATGAACTCCTCTGTCGCTCGTAATCTATATAGGTATCCCAAACCGCGTTACTATCTGCTCGTACAAGAATCTGGTTGTGCTTATCGTAGTATTGTCTAGTAAAGCTCTTGCTTCAGCCCATTTAGTGAGGTACTCCGTGGCTACCACTATATATTGGCACCTTCTCGTGCTTGTCGGAAGTGGTCCCACAAAATCCAACCCCCACCTCTCAAAGAGTTCTTGTGGCTGTGATGGGAAGAGTGGCATGAAGTCCCGCTTCAATGGTTTCCTTGCCCTTTGGTATGTGTCACAGCTTAACACCCATTCCTTTGCATCAGTGTAGAGTGTAGGCCACCAGAGTCCGGCGAGAAGTACTTTCCTGGCCGTAGCATCTGGTCCCATGTGCCCTCCTGCTAATCCTTCATGGGATTCTCTAAGCACTCCCGATATTTCTTCCTCCATTACGTACCTTCTCAATATTCCGTCCGGCCCCCTTTTATACAAGAGCCCACATATCAATTGGAACATGGTGCTTTTTAATGCTATTTTCCTTCTTTCTACTGGAGCCATATCCCGAGGAAATGATCTTGTAGCAATGTACTGCCCAATCTTTTCATACCAAGATGGTAAAATGGCTATTTGGAACAGGTGTGTATTCGGGAGATCGTCCTCTATCCCTCCTTGTGCCTTCTCTCCTAACTCAATCTTTGAAAGGTGATCAGCTACCGTATGGCTTTTCCCTGGTCTTACTACTATTTTGAAAGTGAACTCCTGAAGTAGTATCAATCACCGGCTTACTTGCCCCTGGATCACTGGCTTATTGACCAGGTACATGAGTGCTTGGTGATCCACAAAAAATAGAAATGGTGTAGCTAGCAGATAATGACGGAATTTTTGAACAGCGTATACCATCCCAAGTGCCTCCCTTTCTGTAGTGCTGTAATTCCTCTCAGCTTTGGATAGCAACCTGCTTGCAAAATATACGGGGTGATCCAAGCCGCTGGAGCCCGGTTGCGCCAAGGTTGCTCCTATGGCAAAATTCGAGGCATCCACATGTACATGGAACTCTTCCTTCCAATTCGGATACACTAAGATAGGTGCACTTACTAGTCTCGACTTGAGTTCTTTGAGTGCCTCCTCTTGTTCTGTCAACCATTCGAATGGTTCCCCCTTCCTGGTTAGCTTCTCCAACGGTAATGAAACTTCTGCAAAACCTCTTATGAATCGCCGGTAGTAGCCCACATGCCCTAAGCCTTGACTTGACTCCCGTAACATCCTTTGGTGTTTCCATCTCTACGATGACCCTCACTTTATAAGGATCAATCTTCAATCCCTCCTTGCAAACTATATGTTCGAGTAATCGTCCCTGTGGAACCAGGAATCTACATTTTTTTGGATTGAGGGCTAGTCTTGCTTTTCGACATCGCTCCATGCACTCTGTTAGTACTTTTAGGTGGCTCTCCTTCCCACTATACACCGACTAGTCATCCAGAAATGCTCTGAAGTTCCCAGTGGACATTCTATCAAAAATGTGTAGTATGATCCTTTGAAAAGTGGCTGGCGCATTGCATAGTCCAAATGGCATTTGGTTGTACGCATAGACTCCTACTATGAATGTGGTTTTCAATTTGTCCTCCTCAGCTATGCTTATTTGATTGTATCCGGAGAACCCGTCCATGAACGAGTACATTTCATGCCCGGCCACTTCTTCCAAAATACTGTCCGTGAATGGTATCGGAAAGGGATCCTTGATAGTTACAGCATTTAAGCGTCTGAAATCTACGCATATGCGTATCTGGTTTGCTTCCTTCTTCGGGGATATGACTATGGGTGATACCCATTCGCTAGTTTGTACGCGAAATATAATTCCTCCCCCAAGCATCTTTTCAATTTCCTCCTGTACTTTCTCCGCATAGTTCTTGTTCATTCTATATGGGCGTTTCCTAACAGGTCTTGCTCCTGGAACCAATGGTATGTGGTGAATGCATAATTCTGGTGGTATGCCTTTCGGATCTTTATAAGTCCATGCGAATACATCCTTATATTCTAAAAATATTTTGAATGCAGCTATTTTTAATACCGGGTCCCAGTCATCACCTACTGGGATCGTTCTCGGGTCTTCCTCTTTCCCTAAGTTCATCTCCTTCAGGTTTGGTTCCTCGTACTTTATGATGTTCTGGCCAAATTGATGTGCTGGTATCCTTTCCATGGTTGCCATACCTTCCTTGTATTCTACGTACTCTTGTGGGTATGTTTCCTTTTCCTCTATTTCCAAAATTTCCAACACATTGCACCCTGGTCGGAAGATCTCATAATCTTCCATCTGCCAGTGGAACAACCCGTTTAGGGAGCCGGTCTCGTCTTCTGAACAATTTCCAAGTCGCAAAACCTCGTCCTCCCCTGGTTCCATCTCAGCATCTCCCTCACCGCTGCCTGATTCAGAATCTGATGCTACCTCGTGGCTTACCGCTCGATTCCTTTGATCAATGGTTTACTTTTTTCCTTCCTTCTCTATGGAGATAGTATTTTTCTTCCAATTGTGGTCGGCTTTTGCCAGTATAAGCCACCGTCTTCCCAGTAATGCATCATACCCTTTTTTCTCTAGTGGTATCACCATGAAGTCCAACAGAAATTGTTGTCCCTATGACTACTTTCTGTCCCATCAGGGTCCCCAATGGTTTTATCCCATGTTGGTCTGTGCTTACTAAGTGGAACTTTGGCGGCCAGAGGGTAGGCTTCCCCAGTGTTTTCCACGTATCTTCGGGCAAGACATTCACTGTTGATCCCCCATCTATGATTGTGTTGGTGAGTTTGTATCCTAGAATCTCCATTTCCACCACTGTTGGCATTCTTCTGACTCCTACTGATGATAGCAACATTGATTCTGTGGGTTCCTTCATTTGTTGCTCCTTATCTTTTTCTTCTCCAGGCCTCACTCCTCTCCCCATGTCGTTGCCCATCTGTGTGATAGCCACTCTAAGCTGTGGCATAGTCTACAGTAGATCGGCCACCCTTACTGGAACTGTGGCATGTAGCATTTGTTCCATGATGTTGGCCTTGGGTGTCGGGCATTCCATTCTTATAGTCTTATGTTTGCCTTCTTCCTCTCTCATTGTGTGTTCCATGGCCTCTTGTGCTTCTCTCAACCTTTCTTTTTCTGTACTTGGTTCTGGGTACGTCAGCTTCCTTGCCTGAGATCTGGTAATAGCCATCACAGGCTGTGGTTGTGCCACATCCAACATGTTAACAGATTCTCGTCGTCTCGGGCAATTCGTATCTTCATGATTGCCTGGTACACACCATTTGCAAAGAAGGCCTCCCTGTCCGCCTCCACTTTGGCAATTACGTGCAAAATGACCCCACTCATTGCATCTCCTACACTGTATCATGGGCCTTCCTTTGGCATCATATTGGATGCGGCTACGAGGTGTGTTATTGTTGCTATTATTGCCTCGGCGGTTATCCCGGTATCCTCCTGGTGAAGTTTCCATGTTGGTGTTTTTGGATGGTGTAGATGGTGGTGTTGCCTGCTCCTGAGTATAGAGTACCTGAGCACTTCTTGCCTTAAGGTTGTACGGACATTCGTTGATGGAGTGGCCTAATACTTGGCATATATCACAGAATGACTTCTTGGGGCAATTGCTCTTAGTATGTCCTTCCAATTTGCATTCCGTACACCATATTTCTTTCCCTTCCTTCGCTTCTTCCTTCCCCATCTTCATTTCTTTCATCATCCTTGCCATATCCTTTCTTAATGCCTGAATTGTCCGCCCCTCGTCACTACTCTCATCGCTGCTCTCATCATCACTAATGCGTCTCTTCCTTTTAGATGTTTTGTTTTCACTTTCAATGTTTATGGCCCTATTCTAGGCTTCATTGAGGGTTGATGGTGGAACTACTTTCACTTGTTTCCGAAGGAATGAATTGAGGCCCTCAATAAACCACCTTTTCTTTAGCCCATCGGTTGGTTCCTTTTCCATTTTGCCCATTAACTCTTTCAATCGTCGGTAGAATGCCCTTACCGTCTCATGCTTCCCCTGCTTTGTGTTGTAAATTTCAGCCATCACCTCATCATCATCCCGAAGGAGTTAGAATTCTTCTTCAAATGCCTTCTTTAGATCTTTCCATGTGGCTCTTGCATTTGTTGGTAATTTCGTGTACCAGTCGATAGCAATCCCCCTCAAGGTGGCGGGAAATGCCTTCAACCAGACATCTTCATCTGTTATGCCATTGGCTTCCCATATTGTGACACAAGTTCTACATTGCCTGCCAGGATCATCTGTTCCATCTCCAGAAAATCTGGGGAGCTTCTGTTTATCTGGATTTTGTGCCATTTTCCTAGTACTCCCACCGGTTAGTTTGTTGGCTGTATATCCTTGATTGTCCTTTGTTCCAACATCTCCCTCGGAGATAGTTAGGCCTTTAAAGTTGTATAGCAAATCGTCAACTCTGCCGTCAACCCTTTCCTCCTCGTCGCTAGAAGAGTTAAAATGATTGGTTGGCAATGGGTTTTGCTCCAGCAAATCACTTGGAGACTCAACTTCTTCATCCCAAGGGCTTCTATATGTTCTGTTCCACTTCTGTGTAGGGTCCTTGTGTGGGTTGTCCAACCTTTGTGGTGTTACGAATCCTTGTGGGCTGCCTGCCTGCCGCAACCGCGCCTTCGCATCGCTTGCTGCTTGTTGCAGTCGTAACCATCTTTCTAACTGCTCCTGTATACATATTGATTGCCTTACTGCCTTCTCTGGATCAGCCTCTTCGTCTTCCCGTGTTTGCTGTCTCCTATCTTTGTTAAGAAGGTTTGGCATTAATTATCTATGTTATGAGGAGTACGACATCTTGATGTATCCCGAGGTTCTTTCTCTCTCCGATTCCTTTCTTCGTATTGTTGCAGGATTTGTTGTCAGCGTTGCTCCCTTCAGACACTTTCTCGCTCCTCAAGTTTCACCAATTCTTGTGCCAATAACCTTGGGATGCTCCCCAAGAGGTCGTATACTGCAGAGTTGACGTTGAGTTCGGCTCGTACCCTACTCGGCGAGATGGCACCCCTTTGTTCTACCTCTCTCTCCACGTACCTATCTACCACCGCTTCCCAGGACTGAATTAAATCCTGTGTAACTTGGTCTTCCCTTGTTACTTCGTTATCCTCTGGTTCACTGTCAGAAACTATGGTTTGCTGAATAAATTCCCGACCCATTATACTTCCATCTCGCTGCGTGGATTAGTCTCGTGCTTAGTCACAGGGACGCCACCCTTCCATACTACACCACGTACCAGTCTCGTACTGTACCAGTCACGTACCAGCCTGAAGCCGTGTCACGTACTGTACCAATCACGTACCACCGTACCAATTCTTACTATACTCGTCACATACCAGCGTGAAGCCGTGTCACGTACTGTACCAGTCATGTACCACCAGTTTCGTGATGTGCCCAACTCTTAGTCACCGTACCAGTCCTGTACTGTACCAGTCACGCACTAGTCCGAAACTATGTCGCGTATTGTACCAGTCACGTACTAGCCAAGGTGCTAACTCCCTACTGCTCAGACCTCCAGGGTTGTTTTAGGCAGTGGCGCCAAAATGTTTAATGCCGATATGCTTCTCCTAACTACACTGATACAGAACTATGGAATTGGATATGAATGAAATAATAACTGAGCACAGATAAAACATAAGTGAACACTATATAACCAGCAGAACAGTAGCAATTATAATTAATGTCTTCGTATTGCCATTCATATCTATTCAGTCTCCAAAAAGATGTCTTTACAATACAATGCTGAACTCTCTTATAGAGAGTCATAGGTTGGTTCGAGACCAACCGTTTCCAACTAATTATTATTAACCGAACCACTAATTACTACTAACAGAAATTGATTAAATATACTTTAACCAAATCCGAACATCCAACTTTTATTTATTGTTTACTACATGCCTACAAAGTCTTTAGGATGCAAAGAACTAGAGAAATTAGAAACTTCCATCCTATGACTTTTACTTACTTGTGCCATAGCCTTCAACAATCTTTCCTCTTCTGCCGATACCTTAGTATCTATAGTCTCAAGATCTTTAGCATCTTCCTCATATTCCTCCTCAGTCTCAGGATTCCTTCGCAATCCAGGCAAAACATTTCAGATCTTAGTCCTCATCTCATTCTTGAAGTCCTCCATCATTTATTCTAGCCTTTTAGGGTTCATTCTTCTAGGTGGCATCTTCCCAATCCTCAGGTGCATCTGCCTTAGCTTCGGTGATCTGGTTACAAGGATTCATTTGCCTCTCACTCGGCGATCTACTGAACACACATGCAGCCTACCTCCTACTTGGTGATCTGTTCACTTTTGGTATGCCTTCAACAACTCATTCAAGTCACCAACCGACAAACAATTCCTTTGTGATCCCCTTGCGCAAGTCCTCTGTGATTGCAATCCAGATCCACACTCTGCCACCCCACAAAAAACACCTATAGGTCTTCGCAAGCTCAAGAGCTCAAAAACCTCGCTTTGATACCATTTAATGCAGTCACAATAGGAGGGTTCCAAAAGGAACAGTCTAGACTGTGCAGTAAGATTAAGCACAACGGAAACAATACAAGGAAATTGAGAACAATGCAGAACCAAATCCTTATTATATTATCTAAATCATTTACAATTGATCAACCACTTGCTGGTAACAAAGCCAATCTGTCGGAAACTTCTGAATAAGATTAAAGAACATGTCCACAAGCCAAATCTAGTTCCACAACAGAAAAGAACAACGAAAATTGAAAAAGACCGATAATTTTTTTGGGTGATGCAAGATTGCCAATGACCCAAGGATGCTCCTGCATCACATTGGAGTACCACTTCCAAGAAATCTTCTCTATTATACGTAAATTTGGGAGAATTAGGGAATTCGTAAGTAAATTGAAGATCTCATTGATCTAGGGAATATATGGTCAAGTTCTTCACCTTGTGATAGTTTGATAGTCATTTCCATGGAGGAGGATGGTTAATGACATCTCTATATAAACTACCTTGTACTCAATAAGATCATTATGGAAAATTTAAGAAGGGTACTCTCCACCCTAATAATCATCTTTCAGATCTGCTTCAAGGTCCACAATAATTTGTGGACTTCGATCTAAATACCAATTATAACCCAAGTTCGTGTTAGCTTGAAGGACATTTGAAAGATTACATTCAGGACAAAGGAAGCATGCTCAAATGATTGGTAATGCTGTTTGGTTCAATCAATGCATATGCACAATTCATGGGGGCTCATGAATGATATTTTGCAAATCTTAACTAACATTTTTTATTATTGTCCATGTAGATGATGTCGTCATCTACAACGAGACTTGGGAAGAGTATGCCTCACAAGTTTTGAAGGTTCTTGATACATTTTGTAAACACAAGTTGTAAGCCATCTCAAGCAAGGGTACCTTACCTTTGGTATCGCTCAAGTTTAGTTCTAGGGTGACATCTTTGGTTATGAAAGAATTCATGTGGATTTGATGAAGATCAAGATCATTTGAGATTGGTAGACTCTTCATATTCCCTCAAAAGTACAACGTTCTTTGAAACTTGCGAATTTGTATTGATGGTATGTTTTGGGATTCTTGCATGTCATTTGGGCCATTGAAACAGAACCAAGACAACTTTTTAATGGACACTTGCACATTGTCATGGGTTTAAATTTTAATAACTCAAATCTCAACCTATTCCCTCAATTCCTTCCATCAATTGACACTTCAGTATCCAAACAAATGTCACACACTTGATGTGGCTACTTGCTCAAGATGAACAATTTGAGAACAACTAGCACTTACTAAATTGTAACAATTTGAGAACAATGTTGACCAATAGTACCCAACAAAGATGATTTTTATTGTAGTGGTTTTTGCTAAAAAGTGGCCTACCAAGGTGTCATAATGTATCTCATTCATAATTTTGTCGGCTTGGGCTTCTTCTACGCATTTAAGCAATACACTATTAAAGTTTCTTTCGAAGAGAACACCTTGACCAAAGAATAGCCCTCTCCCTATAGCATGTAGAATCCTATGTGAAGGGAGTTGGTTAGGATATCAAACCATCTCCATGAAATGCATCTCAACTCTCATTTTGGTTCAGAAAATTACTTCCAACGCATCTTAATTATCTGTTGGAACCCCTAAATCTTGAGCCAAGTATGCACAAAGCCCCTTACCATGAATAACTTTGGTTGGACTGATTTCATTGTCATACTCTAGGGTCTTAGTGATTCAATTGGATCTTTTCTCAGTAACTTCATCTTCCATGATGTACTCTCTCGCACTAGAATGAGCTACATACAACATGATTTTGTTTTGCACCTCTAAATGTCTGAACTTCCTAAGTCTCTTTACAATTGTAAAAGCCTATTTCTCACAAAATTGTATTTGGCTTCATACGCTTACAGGGTTCTTGAATAGAAGGGGATGGGATGTTCATCTTTTCCGTCATCATCTTTCTGTGTCAATGCAACTACCAAGCTATGTTCATGGCCATAAACATGCATGGTAAAATCTTTAGAAAAAACCGGATTAGCAAGCACTAGAGCTGAGAAATTTGCATCTTTGATTTTTTCAGTTGTTGCTCTATCCTCAGGTGTCCATTTGAAAATTTGAATTTTTTTCAGTTTCAAAATGATTGGTTTGGCCAATCTTGCAAAATCAGATATAACGCTACTGACAAAGTTTTTTTCCCCAAGGACTGGACTCCTTTCTTGTTTACTGATAGGGGCAATTATTTGATCGCTTTCACTCTATTAGGTTATGTAGAAATCCCTTCTTTAGAGACTAGATACCTTATCAATTTACCTAGTGGCACTTCGAAAACACATTTCTTAGGGCTCAATGATACCCCAAATTCTTGGCACCTTTAGAAAACATTTTCCCAATAATCAAAGTGATCTTCCTTCGACTTCGAAAAAATCGTGAGATCGTCTAGATATATAATGATGATCAGATTGATTAAACCTTGAAAGGCTACATCCATCATTTGCTGAAATGTGGCTCTCACATTTGAGGGATTGAACATCTTGGTATACGTGAATGGTCCCCACTTGGTTGTGAATGTAGTCTTATACTAGCCTTCATTTTTGAGCCATATCTGATTGTATTCGGAGAATTTATCATGTAAAGAAAATATTTCTGCTCCCTCCACCATTTGAAGAATTTGCTTTATTAAAGGGGACAATGGTCTTTTAGAGACTCTTGATTTAAATCTCTGAGGTCCACACAGAGTCAGATCTTCTCATTCTGTTTTTTGAATGGAATTAAGTTAGATAACCATGTTGAATTCTAAATGGGATATGTGATCTCTAAATCGATCAACTTCTTTAGCTCCTAAGTGATGAGAGACTCAATCTTTGGATTCACCGGCCTTCGCTTTTGGCGAACTGGCTTAGCTCCTTCAACTAAGTTGATAGTATGTTGCATGATGTTGCGATTGTATCCCTTAAGGTCTTCATAAGTCTAGGCAATGACCTTGACTTATTTGTTGCAAAAAGATATAAATCTATCTTTATCCTTTTGAGAAATATCGTTTCCGACCTTGAGTTTCTTGCCATCTCCAACATCCAATTTGGAGTAGTTTCTCTTAGCTACTACAAACTTCCTCTTATCAATCTTCATGCCATTCAAATCAAAAAGATTCTCCAAAGTTATCAGCCCTTTCAGAAGCCTATTAGTATTTAGTTGGATGATTGGATCTCCATAGGCCACCTCTATCTTAGGCTACAATTGTTCTACAAATTCACTTGATTGCTGCAAGAAAAGGCAATTTGAGAGTCACACTCAAAAACTTGCCAGCTTTAGTCATTACCTAGAATGGCGGGCTTGACAATTACTCTCATTGGGTATTTATTGGTTAGCAAATCAACCATTGAATCAAATTTTGAACTGATCATTGCCATCTTATCAGCTTCAACAATTTGAGACCTTGGGACTACTTGGGTATTGAAAGATTTGAATGTTTTTCGATCAAATCCTATACCAATGGTGATAGGAACTCATTTGGATCTTCCTTGCTGCCATTATTCCTCTAACTTACCTAACCACTAATTTGTAATCTTTGAATACCTTTAATTGTTTCACGCCGATTTGTTTGGCAAGATTTAAACCTTGAACCAAAGCTTCATAGTTAGCCTTGTTGTTGGTGCATCTGAACTGGAATCTGAAGGATCTAAAAAACTTTTCCCTTGGGGGAGACATGAGACAAATACTAGCCCTAGAGTCGGTTTTACATCTCACACCATCAAAGTATAGGGTCCAAAAGATGGAGCTATCCTCAAAATCTTTGCCTTGAATTCTTACTTGTTTTGTGACTTGGGGGATGATCTACTCTACATTGTAAATTATATAGGTTCCTAGACTAGTGGAGTCATAATTCTCGAAAGGATCGCTTTGCATATATTCACTCATGAGAGCCTCTTCTTCAGAGCTTTTGTTGACCATTACTATTTCGTCTTCAAATATGTCAACAAAATCGATTTCATCTTTTGGAAAAGATGTGTGGGTAGCTTCAAAATTCATTATAGCATCATCAAGTATGGGTTCTTTGTGCAATGGCTTTGATGTTGGCATATTTAAGTTGTCATTGGATACGTGTAAAGCAAACATCAATCCCACTGGTAAACTGGTAGACCGAATAGAGGATATGTACCGGTAGATCAAACAGTGTACATAGAACCGGTCTTGTAGTACGTACAGGGAATGTATGGACAACCGGGTACAAGAGTGATACCGGTCGACTGCATAATAATCCGCACCGGATTATGCGGAGTTGTCTAAGTTAAAACCGAATTATACGAAGCATTCACCGTTTAGAACTGGAGTTAGCTTTTTAACAAGAGTTAGTTTTATTTTTACGCGAATGTTTCAAGGTAAACTCTAGATCATCTCACAAAGCTTTTTTCCTGCATGATTTATGGATGAGTTTACAGCTTGGCGGTACTATGAGTTGAGCTTTTATTAAGATTAATTTCTTATAAATATAGGTCATAGGATACAGAAGAGTTGTTGAAAATACAGAGCAAGAGAGATATCTTCTGAGAGAAGCTATGGTCACAGAGGTGAAAGGCAGAAAGGTTCAACAACCAGGTAGAGCAGAAAGGATAACATGTATGATCTAATCAGATAGAGTGTCAATTAAGATCATTGCTTTTATACTGTTAAAGCATATTCAAATCCCTCTATCAGGGTGAACCCTAATAGGTTTGTTGTATAAATCCCTTAACCGGGTAGCATCTTAATTGGTGTTGAAATTCTTTTAACAAGGTGGCTCCTAACAGAGTCAACATCTTAACCGATCTTCTACCAAATCCCTTTACCGGGTAGCACTCTTACAAGTGCTTTGTAAGCTCTTAACAGGGCACCTTTATTACTACAGTAGTGAAGTTGTGAGCTCTGTCTCACCGTGGTTTTTTCCTTCTAACCGAGGGTTTCCACGTACATATGTTGTGTTGATCTGAGTATTTCTATTTCTATTTATGAATGGTTAATTACATTCTGTTTATTCTGGAAGAATCTTTATACAAGGTTTAATTGAGATAGAAATAGTATTTACTGATTCACCCCCCTCCTCAGTAATCGGTTAGGAATAACATTTGATTGTTAGGAAATATGAGGCAGTGCTCCATGTATGTGGGTAAATAATAATCATGCAAGTAATTATTATCATGTAAATGTTAGTATTTAGTAATATTATTGTTACATTAACAATAATACATACTATGGTTTGGAGTTGTTATAACAACTCATATGATTTGAGTTGTGTATTGTTGCGTGAGTAACAAGCACAACTAAATAAGGATTTGTGGAGATATTCTCTCCTTGAATATAGGAGTAGACTCCACTATATATATTTAAGATGTATTGATTGAAAATTGGAAGCACATATCATTTTGTTTGTAATTTGCAGTTGTTTATCTCTAATCAAATTTTACAATATTGTATCAGAGCCTCATTGTTTTGTGCCTAACTTCTTTGATTCGAAATGATGTAGGGGAGTTTGTAGTGTTCGTGTTAGAAGGCCATGAGCCTGGAAGACATGAAGAGGAGGTGGTCATGTTGTAGAAAGCCACACGTGTTAAGAATTGGTCACACAAGATTGAGCTTTCAAAGGGTGAAAGTTGCATTGACTATTTTCATAAAGAATACAATGCCACGGTTGGGCATGTGTAAAGGATTTTGTAAAAGAAACAATTCTTTGATTAATGGCAGTCTTCATAGGTGATTCCAATCCTCAGGAAGATGAACTCAAATATTGCAAACCCAAAGAAATATAGACATAGCCTCATAATTCTAAGAGATTAAGTTCAAAGGATAGGCATTTCATATCGCGTTGCAAGATTGAACATTGAATGAGTTGTATGGCATTAGAAAATCTATAGGTTAGAAAGGGCATTGCAATCATTGACAAAGTGGTGAAGGGTACATCCCTTATGCTCTCAACACATGCTTTGATACCACTCGATGAAGGGCCACATTACCCCTACAAACGTTGGAGGATGAGATCCTTACAACGTCTTGAGAAAGAGATCATTACAACTTCTTACAATATGAGATCATTACAACCTTTCACAATATGAGATCATTACAACCTCTTACAAGATGAGATCCTTACAACTTCTTCTAGAAGAGAGCTCCTTTCAAATGCTCACATGCCTTGCTTTTATAGGCACTTACCATCCAAGAGATTACAATCACAACCAATGTGGGATAAAGTTTGGAGAGGGTAGATATAACTACCTTGCTACAAATATTAAATGCTAGATGCATAATATTAAATGACACCTAATATAATTTTTATTTTTATTTTAAAAAATAACCCTTTTTTTTTCTTTTCCCCTAATTTTTTAGGATTCCCTATTTTTTCGGGGTTCCCTATTTTTTCGCGGTTCCTTATTTTTTTGGGATTCCCTAGTTTTTCGGATCCCCTATTTTTTCAAGAATTTTCTTCTCTTTTTTTAATTAATTAATTATTTTATTTATTTTTGGTTGATGCAAGATTGCTCTTACACCCTAGATACTCTTGTATCACATAGGAAAGTGTGAGTGTTTTCATTCCTCAACTATTTGGCATGAAGAATTCTGTCCTAAAGGTACATAAGGTGAAATCTATGAGCCTAGGAGCACAATAATGTTTTTGTTGACTGTGAGCTCGCATTCTCCCTCTGTTTGTTTGGCTTGATCCTTATCTTTGGCGTCATCCTCCTTATTTTGGCCAGCATATACAGTGCTTGACTGGTGCCTCCCTAGCACACGATTTCTGTGTGGTGATTGATCCATGGAGGTTCATGGCATAGTATTCACATCAGGTGTATTGCATTCAAATTGATTTGCCATCTTTGCTAGTTTCTTTCTATCTTCTATGCACATGCATCGGCTTGAAAATAATGTTTTTGGAGTCTCTTTATGGTTCAAAGTATTCAAATATTTTTCTTTGGTGGTAGATCAACTTTTGGCCAAGCATTCTTTGATTGTGGGGTTGTAATTCTTGAGGTCATGATCGTGTATTCTATCAATAGCAGAGTTCCAAGAATCACCAATGAATCGTGTGAATCGGCGATTCACGATTCGGTTCATCCTAAACGATTTTTTTTGAATCGGGAATCGAAACCGGCATTTTTTTTGGATGAATCGTGATTCACGCCCATGAATCGCCTGAATCAGCGCGGGAAATTGCCATGAATCGGCGGATTGCTAAAAAGTCAAGTCAAATTTTAGAAAAACACAATTATTTTCAATGTCTTTTTTGCCTTTCGTTTATACAAATATAACATTTAAGTATAAGAAATTTATTTAATTTCTTATACTTTTAAGTTATATTTGTATAAATTATAAAATATATATACTTCAGGATGTTTGAGATAGGTTCCAGCTTCATAGGAGTTAAGATGCAGATTCTAGATTTTGGGGTTTTCGAAAAATTCCAGACTTAACCAAATTTCAGGATTCAACAAGCCTTTAGCAGGGTTACCTCCCACAATCCATCATGGCGTTCTAAGGTCAAACTAAAGCTGGCAAAAGGATTCTCAAAGGGTTTTAACTCATTTTATCACAAATCACTTGGTTTCGACCCCATCTCTATGACAAACTTAGCTTAGCTCTCGCCCAAATCCCAGACAGACATGACTTCCCAACAGGCCAAAATCATTCAAACCTCATTTGCCGGACCTAGGGACTTGAAAACAGTCACCAACAAAGACTACCTAAGATCTAGTTATGAAGACTTTGACATTTGGCATTGATCAATGATCAACCATCATAGATTCATACTATGAAACAATTTAGTTTTATGGATCTTACAGATATGATAGACATATGTTTCATGGATCTTCATCTTACATACATTTATGATTTGATGTCTTATGGATCTTCATCTTACATACATTCTATGATTTGACTCATTACGATCCTATGATTTCTATTTACTTTAGCTACAATTTACATTTTACGTGTAATGTATGTGATGGATTTATCATTTATGTTCCTTGTTTTTGTATATTAGCTTCTATTTGATGATGTTATAGTGTGTTTAAGTTATATTCAATAAAGGGTGCATGAAATAAGTTTTAAATTGTTAAAATCTCTAAATTTCAAGGGTTTTTTAAATTTGCCGATTCGTGGCCGATTCGATTCCGATTCATGGCCGATTCACGATTCGATTCGGCCTTGCCGATTCCGATCTGATTCCGATTCTTGTTTCTTTTATCAATAGTCCGACATATCTTTGTTTTTATGTCTAGTGTTTTTAATTGGTGGTGGCCCATAAAATATATGATATGATCATTTTGGGGTGGTTAGTATTATTTATTGGTTGTATAAAATCAATATAGAAGAATTTCTATTCAAATAAATAATGTTTTAGGCATTATCAATGGTACCCCATACTCTTTGTTAGAAACTTAGAAGTTTGCATTAAGGGGGAGGATATATTTTTTCCTCACAATTTCCAATATGAGCCTCAAAAGACAAATTTGCCAAGTAGCAAAATAAATGGATAATGGAGGCATCAAAGGTTGGAGGTCAATCGACAACCTCTCGTCAGTCATCGATGACGGGGCCGCACACATGATACGGTGACAAATGTACAATATGAAGTGTGTTCTTTTTATCAGCTTTTCAGTTTGGTGTGTGAATGCTGGAAAAATGATTTTATTGGAGAGTAGATGACTATAGAGGTCCCCTGACTGCGATGATCTTGATTTCTGCACTTTGTTGGAAGATGATCATTCAATGAATACATTCATTGGCAATGGTGATCATTTGCAGCAAGATATAGACATCAAGATCTGGACAACAGTATGTAACATGATATGATTCACTTTTCAGCGTTCTTTGTTTGTGTGAATAAGTGAAAATTTCACATTGTGGGGGGAATAAGAACCAATGTTCCATTCCCATTTCGTGCCAAAATGACCAAAGTCAAGGGCAGCTTCCAGTGGTAGTGGCAGTTGTCTATGTTGTTTGAGATTGAATAGCAATGATTGATAACAATGACTACAATTAGGAACATTGTGTTCTTATGGAATGTAATGTGAAACCTTTTCTAGTATGGGTTGTTCTTATGGAATGTAATGTGAAACCTTTTCTAGTATGGGTTGTTCAGATTTGTGATATGTAAGTTGATTTCTATATAACTTCCCTGATGTACAAGCATAGTGGTGAACAAAAGCGCCACAGTAAATCAGTTCATGGATCTTGAAAGGGTTTGTGGGAGAATCCAGAAAACCACACGAGATGGCTAGTTGATGGGTTCTTGTTCACATCAAGGTTTGTGGTAAGCCTGTTTAAAACCATTGAAAGAGAGACTTTTTTTTGTATCAAGGTCATGGGCCATGAGAATGGGCATGCCACAGGGGTGAGCATACTACGGAGGAGTGTGTGAATGTTTTTCTACCATGTTTGCACTAAAAGGGGAAATGTTATGAAATATGAGTTAGTGCTCCATGTATGTGGGTAAATAATAATTATGTGAGTGATTTTTATCGTGTGAATGTTAGTATTTAGTTATATTATTTTATATCAACAATAATACATATTATGGTTTGGAGTTGTTATAACAACTCACATGTTTTGAGTTGTGTATTGTTATGTGAGTACCAATCACAACTAAATAGGGATTTGTGGAGATAATATCTCCTTAAATATAGGAGTAGACTCACCTATATATATGTAAGATGTATTGATTGAAAATAGGAAGCACATATCATTTTGTTTGTAATTTGCAGGTGTTTATCTTTGATTAAATTTTTACAATACTGATAGCTCTTTCATTTTTGAGTTACATTTAGTCCTCGGGATCAAATGGAACCAATCTAGGGACAAATATCCCCCAACTTTTTTAGTTAAAGCTTTAGACAAGCGTAATTCAAAAATGGGTGGGACATCTATTATTACATCTTCTTGATGAACTGTGACATTAGGGCAAGAGTATAGTGTTGAAGGAAGCTCCTTAACAACTACTATTGTTTGAACTTTGAACCTTCTTCCCATCTAATTGCATCACCCCCTTTTATAAAGGTTCATATTCTAACTGCGGTAAATCCAAAATTTGCTTGGAAATCACCATGGTACTTATACCATAATCAATCACGGAGTTATGTAATAACTTATTTCCCACATGAGAGTTAAATAAAGAGGGGTTGGCTTTGATTTACTTCTTAGAATTTGTGAATGCAGCAGCTGCGTGCAGTCGCACATTTATTCACATTGCTTTCACCTTATTCTGATGAAGAATTCCAACTGAGTCACTCAACATCAATTTCTCTTGATCTTCCAATGCTTGTTGCAGCAGATACTTTTGTTATGGGATAGACAAAACATCCCAAGAGGAAACATTAACAGGGGCCTTTTTAAGCTGTTCAACTACATTCAGCAACCCTTGAGACTGAAATTGAGGATCTCTTGTTTTAACTGATTCTATGTTGCTTTGCTTCTAGAACAGTGGAGGTGATGTCCGCAGCACTGGTGTAATGTCCCCTTCCCGGATCACTTAGAATTTTGAACTAAACTCTTATAATTCCAATTGCAAGAGACTTTGTTCTATTAAATTTTACTCTAAAGATTAACTAGTAATAATGTACTTATGTTTATTATCAACTTTTTGTAATGCTCCCATTCTTTTCTACACTGTTTCCTCAAATACTTTGCACATGATTTTCCACACGATAGATCAATAGCTCCCAATCCACAAATTATTGCAAACACTTGTACTTCTGTAAGATCCAAATTTCTCTGCACAAATTCCTGGCAATATGGCCACAACAATGTATGAACTCTTGTGTGGGACCACTGATAGTGATCCTCCTAGCAAGTCTCGATGTTCTTCTAGTTAACCTCTGATTGCCAAGTTCAATATCTCAGTGTTCTGTTATATTTAACTGTACAGGCAGGGGCTGAATCTCCTCGAGTCCCTCCTATTGATAGCTATTAATTTTGCCACTTTCCAATATAAACTAGTAATGGCTGGCCTTAAGCGATCGTATATATATACCGAACCGTAGTGTATGAGAATCTTCAACGATATCTTCAGATGATCACCATATTCTGATTTTTTTTTTATGTCCCCCACCTGGCTGATTGATTCCTCAACTCATTATATATCTTGATTTTCCGAATAGTTGCATCCCTTAGAATTCGAAAGACATTTCTGTTCTTTACTTTAGTTAATTGGTCATTGATAATAATTAATAATGGTCTTCTATGCCAGTGATTCACTAATCAGGTGATTAATATTTCTAATGTCCGGCACTTGAGTTTATCCCTTATCAAGCTGGGCGTTTGGGTGTCCACAGCCTTTACGGTAGCGCTAAGACCTCGTGTTTGAGCCTGCAGGAATTTGGGCCTCCAAAAGTGTTGTCCTTCATTGGGGTATCAACTCTCATATCCATGGCTGGAACTGGAGCCATCTTTACCATACCCAATTGAAATTGGGAAGCACGATAATAATATTAATCACAACTTAGAGCTTATGCTGCAACCAAGGAACTTAGAGCTTATGCCGCGACCAAGGAATTTATTAATCAATGAATCGGTCATACACTATTGATGACATGTAATAACATAATATATTATATTTAATACTTTATATTTAACACTATTATATTTATTTATTATTTAATTTATTAATTAATTCATATTATATTTGTATTTTTATTATTATATTAATATATTTATAAATTAATAATAATAATAATATATTATTATATTAATAATATATTATATCATTATACAATATATTAATTATTATTTTCTTTTATTTATTTATAATTGTGATTTATTACTCAATCCTATTCTAGGTCTGGGACATCATAGTCCGCCCTTCCTAGAAATTGCTTGTCCTCAAGCAATGATGGTTTTACATAAATTCTTTTAGGTGAGTAGCTTTTGTGGCACGACTTTAGTATAGTTTGTTTCACTTATAGATTCATACCTTTTGCTCCATTCTAACTTGTTTTCAAAATCGATCAAAGTAAAGCCACACATGGACATATACTTGAAAATATGAATATATGAATATACAATGCATAAAGACACAAAGCATACATGAAGCCGACATATAAATGCATGAAAACACGAAGTAGACACAATGTAGACACATGAATGCATGAAGACACAAAGCATACACAATGTAAACACATAATGCAAGCATTTTTACATTCTTTCTCCTTGATCAAACCCTATAATTCAATAAGCTAGAGTTTGGAAATTTACTTCATCATTAAAATCCTGCAACACAGGGAACACAAGTTAGCATATATATAAATTCCATAATGTGATGATACTATTATATATAGTTGCAAGCTCAATTGGCATTAGAGAACATTATCTATATAGGTTAGGACATCTTAGGGTTGGCCAAGGAGACCTCACTAAGCCCAAGGGTGGAACCTTGGCCCTTTGTCCAACGGCTTCCCCTGATGTGACTTCAATGGGTGCTTGCCTTTTCTAACCAATCCTCAACCTTTGAATAGCTCCCTTATCACAAAGGAATGTTAGGACATTGTAACGGGGTCTTTTGGCTTGATTTGTCTAACCCAAGAGTGGAATTTATCCCTCCTACCTTAGCGATCAGCCCTGCACTCTCTTTTGTAGTGGGGTCCTCTGGCTTGATTTGTCTAAGCCCAAGAGTGGAATGTATCTCTCTTGCCTTAGCGATCAGCCCTATACCCTCTTTGGTAGCAGGGTCCTTGGCTCGATTTGTCTAAGCCCAAGAGCGGAATGCATCCCTCTTGCCTTAGCGATCGGCCCTATACCCTCTCTAGTGGCAGGGTCCTTGGCTCGATTTGTCTAAGCCCAAGAGCAGAATGCATCCCTCTTGCCTTAGCGATCGACCCTAAAACCCTCTCTGGTAGCGGGGTCCTTGGCTTGATTTGTCTAAGCCCAAGAGCAGAATGTATCCCTCTTGCCTTAGTGATCGACCTTATACCCTCTTACCTACCTAGTCTTCCCTCCAACTATGATGGGGTGAATTGATAATTCATTATGTGATTAAGATAATACTCATAAAATCTGTCAACCTTATTAACATTAATTATTCATATATCTATTTTGTATGGATTGATAAGTTTATTCAAATAATGGATGGATGAGAAATTATTTTAATCATCATATTCAATGATGCGTACCTATTCCTTGATTCTTTACCTCATCTTCGTGATCAATCTTTGTTCTTATATGTGGATTTCTGTTTTATCTTTACCCTGCAGGATGCTAGGATCATGCTTAGATATCACTGTAATGTCCCCTTCCTGGATCACTTAGAATTTTGAACTAAACTCTTATAATTCCAATTGCAAGAGACTTTGTTCTATTAAATTTTACTCTAAAGATTAAATAGTAATAATCTACTTATGTTTATTATCAACCTTTTGTAATGCTCCTGTCCTTTTCTACACTGTTTCCTCAAATATTTTGCACACAATTTTCCACACAATAGATCAATAGCTCCCAATCCACAAATTATTGCAAACACTTATGCTTCTATAAGATCCTAATCTCTCTACACAAATTTCTGGCCATATGGCCACAACAATGTGTGAACTCTTGTGTGGGACCATTGATATTGATCCTCCTAGCAAGTCGTGATGTTCTTCTAGTTAACCTCTGATTGCCAAGTTCAATATCTCAGTGTTCTGTTATATTTAACTGTACAGCCAGGGGCTGAATCTCCTTCAGTCCCTCCTAGTGATAGCTATTAATTTTGCCACTTTCCAATATATTAGTAATGGCTGGCCTTAAGCGATTGTATATATATACCAAACCATAGTCTATGAGAATCTTCAACGATATCTTCAGATGATCACCATATTCTGAATTTTTTGTATGTCCCCCACCTGGCTGATTGATTCCTCAATTCATTATATATCTTGATTTTCCGAATAGTTGCATCCCTTAGAATTCGAAAGACATGTCTGTTCTTTACTTTAGTTAATTGGTCATTGATAATAATTAATAATGATCTTCTATGCCAGCGATTCACTAATCAGGTGATTATTATTTTTAATGTCTAGCACTTGAGTTTATCCCTTATCAAGCTGGGCGTTTGGGTGTCCTCAACCTTTACGGTAGCGCTAAGACCTCGTGTTTGAGCCTGCAGGAATTTAGGCCTCCAAAAGTGGTGTCCTTCATTTGGGTATCAACTCTCATATCCATGGCTGGAACCGGAGCCATCATTACCACATGCAATTGAAATTGGGAAGTACGATAACAATATTAATCACAACTTAGAGCTTATGCTGCAACCAAGGAACTTATTAATCAATGAATCAGTCATACACTATCGATGACATGTAATAACATTAATATGTTATATTTAATACTTTTATATTTAACACTATTATATTTTAATTATTTAATTTATTAATTAATTCATATTATATTTATATTTTCATTATTATATTAATATATTTATAAATTAATAATAATATATTTTAATTATCTATATTGTTAATTATTATCATTTTAATAATATATTATATCATTATACTAATATATTAATTATTATTTTCATTTATTTATTTATTATTGTGATTTATTACTCAATCCTTTTCTAGGTTTGGGACATCACAACTAGGTTTCTCTGAAAGGTTACCTCAAGTCTCGGGACTGTTAAGTTTTAGATCAGATTATATGACTTTTAATTTACTTTAAAAATTCAATATATATATATATAATCTCTTAATATATATATGATATATATTTCAACAAAATATATATATATATATATATATATATTAAAAATCAATATTATATAAACTAAAATCAGAATTTATTTATTTCAAGTTATATATATATATATATATATATATATAATTCATGTTATCGTTGATGAGTAACTCAGATTACTTATCTTTACAGTACATATCACTGTCGTTGTTATGTGTCGCTGAATCTGCATCTCGCACATATTCTATTCGCTGTGCATCTCTCATATTCTATTCGCTGTGCTATCTGCTCTCACTCACTTTATTTCCTGTTCATTTCTCATATTGAACACCGAACATATACATATACGGAAGACATGGAAGTATAGAGACATGTCTCCGTACGGTCATGTCTCTTCATCTATAACAAATGTAACCATCGTTTAATCAATGGAATAGCATGGAGACCGAACATATCATCAACACTACCCTTTGCATTAGCAAATGCCGAGTCACACGGGACTGTCTCCAATAACCAATACTTAAGGTATCTCATTAGGTTTACATAAACCAGTTGATAACATTTAGTTTAGGGATTGTGTTGACTGATATAAATCAGTCAATACAAATTGGTTAATGTAAAACCGATACATGATGTTTGATCGGTCTCACTAATATTGAGATTAAACCGATATCAGTCGGTAAGATATATATGAGATTAACATTATTTATTTATCAACTAAAATATATATACATTGTATATGCATATTGATATATATAATAATATCATTATTATTATATATATCAATATGTATATATAATGTAGAATAATATTATCTCATCTCAATTTAATGATGTTTATTTATATTCTCATAATATTATGATCATTTTATCTGATCAAAACTATAAACATCAACAGGGACAACTTCTTGATTTTCAATTGGTTTCTTCTTTGAGCAAGTATAGTAGTTTGATTGGACTTGAGTGATCTCCGATGTAAAAGCATTCATGGCAAACACTGTATTTTCCACTTCAACCCAAGAGAAAGGAGCATGATTTGAGGTGATTTATCCTTTGTTCTAGTGACATGCTTAGCATTTGGGCCTCTAGAATGACATTTTTCACTCTAGGGGATTGGTATCCATTTGAAGCTTCTTGAAGCGTGACTCCTTGCCTTCGTTTCTCTGCAATTTTTTCCCTATAAATTTCCCCTAGGACAATTTTGAGGTGTATGTGTGTCATTGCATGGAAGAAACCACGAATTAGAATCATCTACCAAATTATTTTGGCCAGTGACCAATTCTCTGTGTTAATTCGTTGGGATTGCTTGCAAGGGAGTAGGAACCAGGACAATTTGAGTAGTGGATTGTGCCTGGTGATTTGGTCTCAAAACCCTTTGGTATTGGTTATGTTGATGATTGGGCTTTCCTCCTTGATAATTCTTGTCAGGTCTTGGGTCAATTGATGATCTCATTTGAAAAGTTCTGCAAAATGCTTTTCATGCCATTCATTTTTGCAGGTAGGGATGTCAAAGTCGAAGTTGTTGCTTGGGCAATGGGGTAAACATACATGGGAAGGCTTGCTTGCAAAGTGCTCAGGGCTTTTCCAGTAGTGATATGGACAACTCTAGGAATATCTATCAAATTTTTTTCTGCTCTTACAACTAGATCTTATGCATTTGGAAGTGTTTGTCCTCCAAGTGACTGGATCATTACGACTATACTAAATTAAAGGCTTTAAAGAAGACAATAGACATTCCTCAAAAACATGTAAAGTGTGTTTAATTCCTCTTAAGTTGCTCTTTTGTTTTGAAGCGTAGAAGAGGCCATCGAATGGATTGCTGATGCAATATGTAGGAGGTGTTTGTTGTTAAATAAGATGAAATTTGATGTTTTTGGTTTTGATTGTATGGGAGAGTTGTACGAAGAGGATGCAAATTTTAATGAAGTTTGGGCAGCCATCCAATTAGGATTTGACGGAATTCCATGGTTGAAGTGTTTTATACAAGAAAACTCGTTGTTCAAAGGGAAGATGTTGTGCATACCTCAAGGCTCAATGAGGGAGAACTTGATGAAAAAGAAACTAAGTGGGGGTTTGAGTGGACATTTTGGAGTGGACAAGACATTGGCACAATTGAGTGAAAGCTACTATTGGCTAGGAATGAATGTAGGTGCAAAAATATCGGTGCAAGGTTGCCAGATAGATTAATATACCAAAGGAGTGAGACAAAATACTGGATTATGCCAGCCATTGCCAATACTAAAGACACCATGGGAATGTATTAGCATGAATTTTGTTTTGGGGATGCCATGAACACAGAGGTAATGATTCTATTTTTGTGTAGTGGATAGATTTTAAAAAATGACTCATTTTATACCATGTCACAAGTGTAGTGATGTTTCTCATATAGATACATTGTTTTTCAAAGAGATAGTTCAGTTGCATGGTTTGTTGAAGAGTGTTTTCGTTAGGGACAAGAAGTTTGTCGGTTGCTTTTGGTATACTTTGTGGAAGAAAATGGGAACAAAGTTGGGTTTTAGTTCTGCCTACCATCCTCAAATCAATTGTCAGATTAAAGTTGAAAATTGGAGCTTGGATAATTTGTTGAGATGTGTAGCTGGAAAAAAGCCAACTCAGTGGGATTTGATATTGGCACAAGCAAAGTTTGTTTACAATAACTCCGTAAATTGAAGTGTGGGAAAGTATCCATTCGAAATGGTGTATGGGTACAGCCACAAGGGTGTAGATGAGCTGAGAGAGTGCATATTTGAGTAGGAAGAGTGTTGTAACAGAGATTTTTGCTGATTACATTCATGATTTGCACAAGGAAGTGAAGGAATATTTAGAACAGAATGCCACCAAATACGAGGAACGTACTGATGTTCAACAAAGAGTGCAAGATTTGAAGTTGGCGATTTAGTGATGGCACATCTACGAAAGGAAAGGTTTCCACAAGGAACCTACAACAAGTTAAAGTGGGAGATCAGCTAATGCAAGATTTTACAGAAGTTCTCATCGAATGCATATGAGATTGAACAACCAGTTTGAATTGATATTTCTCCCACCTTCAATGTTGCAAATTTGTACGAGTTTCATGAAATTGAATCAAGTGGGCAGCAGATAATATCTCTAGATTTATCGGAGGCCCTAGAATGGGCACACCAGTCCCCGGAGTAGTTTGAGCAAGTTGTCTAGATCATTGATTCACACACAATTAAGAATATGCTGAGAATAGAATATTTGGAGTACTTAGCTCGTTGGAAGAACCATGCAGCAAAAGAGGCTTCTTGGGTCAGTGCTTCAGGCCCAGCAAAGTGCAAGATCTCGGCTCCAATTTTGCCAAAATATTCACAAGCTGTCTGCTCATGGACATTTCCGTACCTGCGGTGTTTGATGTCAGAGCATTCGGGCGAATTTGCAATTTGCATCGCCTATAAAGACTTCGTTTTATTTTTCAGTTAAAATTTTGGTTTGATTTGAGTTTTAGTTTGGGTTTGAATAAATGTGCCTCCATCATTCTTTTTACTTCAATTTTGGTTTGAGCCTTTAGCTGGCAAGTTTTATGCAGGCATCATCCTTTTTTTTTTCTGCAAAGAAAGTCATCATTTGAAAACACCCAAGAAAGGAAAGCAAACTGGCAACAAATTAAATAACTAAAACTTTGAAGAGGCCCAAACAGAGGAAGCAGCAAGGTCATTATTTGTGCAGAGGCATTTAATTCCATTTAGGATGAAAAATGACAAACCTACCAGCTGCATGGAGGCTATAGGCATGATTCGCTGACTTGACCAATAAAAAATTCAATCAAGGGCTGCATAGAAGAAGAGGAAAGGACACCCAGCAAAAAAGTTGGCCTATGTGCGTTTTAGAAGCTGTATAGTTGACAGGGAGGAATCTATGTCATGTCCCCTCTTTCTTAAGCTGGACCAATTCAAGATTAATCCTTATAGCTCAAATGGTCCCCTGTGAGTTACTAAGTGTTTGTAAGGGGCCCATTGTTGTGGTGCACTTGTGGTGCCACTTCCTTTGCGCGGACCTATTTACAAATTCAAATTTTGGCACCATATCATTTTTGGCTGACTTTCTTGTGTTTGAAATGAATTAACATCATATATATATCAGCATTGGGAGAGCATCATAATTATTGATCAGCTTTTGTATTCATTTGTTTTAATAATTCTGAATTGGAATTCATTGCGACTCGGTAGATTGCGATTTCGGAGGTGAGATATCCTCCCTAGTCTGCTATCAATCCCAATTTGTTGAAGTCTCATTGAGACCAAATTGGATTGATAGATTGGTGTAATTACCAGCATTTCTCATTCATTGTGATCTGGAGATCAGCGATCATTCACAATATTCTTGCATCTGTGATTCATATCATATTGCTGTGTTTCCACAGAGACATCCATATTGGCCACAATAGAAGTGATATAGTAACTCCTTCGCACCGGCAGAGATACCTCTTCAATATCATCCACAACATCAAATTGTTGGCAGAAGTCCATGATCTCTGTGTTATATCTATATACTTAACTTTCGCCTATATCATAGATACATCAGTGAAGGCATTGGAGATTGCCATATATCAGAGATACATCAGTCAAGGCATTGAAGATCACTGTATATCAGAGATACATCAGCAAAGGCATTGGAGATTCCATACAGCAGTGAAGACCTTGGAGATTGCCATATAGCAGAGATATATCAGCGAAGACATTAGAGATCTCTGTACATCAGAGATACAACAGCAGCAGCTGTGCTAACGCCCAGTGGCGGTAATATCATCAGAAAACATAGATCTTACAGAGGTAATGATATCATTACATCAGCGGTATATCCATTGCAATTCACATATCATATTGGTGTGGAGCAGCACCAACATCTCTAACAGTGCCATCATCCTTCAACGACTTCCAATGGGAAGAATTGATAGAAGACCAATTTGCAAGGTTTCTTGAGCTCCGTCTTGATTGTAATAAGCAGTTGTGATTGTTTGAACATTAATTGAATTCACAGATTGTTGGTCTATCATTTCATTTCTTGTCAATTTTGTTCTTGTGTATTGCTTGGGATATTTCAATCTATGACCTGTCACAAAAGGGAAAAGGAACAAAAAAAGGGCTGCATGAAGTATTTTTGAAGAGGAGAGACAAAGAGAAGGCTCAGTGTAGTGATAAGGGGGCAAAATTGAAGCATGAGGATGGAACAGGGTGTGTAAGTAAGAAGAGGAGAGCTGTGTAGAAGACAGGACAAAGCACACAGAAAATAAAACAAGTTCCAGGCTGCGTGGTCATTGAAGGGACAGGGTACAAGCTGTTTGGTAGGCTAGGAGTTCATATAAGTTTTTCATTTTGGAATTTATCATATGGAACATGGTAGCAAATGTGGAGTGATTAGTTGCACCTGTTTTCTGTGTTGTATTGAAATTTATTTGAGACATTGTAGTATTTATCTGGAGCAATAAATATTCTGAGGAAGTTATTGCCTAGGTGAATAGAATTGTGTGAGTTCTGCCTATTTTACTGGAACTGGTGCTCCACCTCTGAACCTGAAAAGGTCCAGAGGTCTTGTTCTGCATAAGAGCAGGACTTCATTCTGAATATACTAGATCAGTTGGGTTTTGGCTTCTTTTCCCACAAGGTAGTGGGGATTTTATTTTCACATGGTTATGCAAGGGTCAATGTGAATGCAATTCCCTTGGTGCCTATACAATCAAAATGATTCTCCGGGCGAGGATGTTCCTTAGCTCCCTATCTTTATGTCATTTCTGCTGATGCCCTTTGTTATTTATTGGCGGCAGCAAGAATTCAGGGACAAGTTAGAGGTATTTCTTTACCAAACTGAAGGCAACTCCTTAATGCTCACCTTGCCAATTATTCAACTCTACATATTGAGCTTACTCAACAATCCATTGAAGGTACAGTGCTTTCTTTGGAGGCTTTTGTTGAGGCTGGCTGGTGTAGTTGTAAATGAAGAAAAACAAGATGACCTTGCACCATGGTTGAACTAGTGATGGAAGCTAATAACACCAGTTGAAATTGATTGTCATTTGGTAGTCATCTCACTATAGCTAATTAATGCCAATGGATACTAAGGAAATTTTAAAAGATGCATCTAATATGGAACAGATTTGATCTTCCTCTTGCTGGAAGGCTTGTTGACGAAAATGGTATTAGTAGAGCATATTTTGTACTCTTCTTTGCTTTCTCTTGGCCCAAGAAACATTTAAAGCACTTATGAGGTTTCTCAGAAGTTTCTTATGGGGTAAACAAGGAGTGAGGGAAGTGCACCCCCTTGTTGCTTGAGATGTTTGCACTATTCCAAGGGATCAAGGAGATTTGGGGATTGCAAACATAAGAGCATAAGGAACAACTCCTAGAGGGAAGGGGATTGTATGAGCAAGAGAAAGTGATACTCATTGGTTGATTCTTTTCTGCCATATAATCCTTAATGCATATCATACTTATAAAATTATGGGACTTTCACATGTGTGACATAATTGGTATATCATGTGGGACTTTCATTCTTTTATGCCGCTGATGTAAGTATATCATTACATCAGTGACATATCCATTGCAATTCACAAGAGTTAACTTTGATTCTACAAGTTTGTGTGGTTTCAAAGAGATGTGAACCCTTTGCCCATTGGGGCATAGGCTCAAGTGTATAGTTTCCTTATTTAGGGAGAGAATTCTTTTGTTAAACAGTATGCTCAGATGATGTATGTGATGTCCCCATTTTAGCAGGCTCCTGTAGCTGTGGATGGTCAGTTCATCATTACGACCCTCGTGAATTGACAGTGAGATTAGAGGGTCTCTGTGATAGGTTTACTATTTTTAGTAGGCCTATTTTGAGTAGTTGCTATTTTTAGTAGGGCAGTGGAGGCAGTTCAGTGGTGTGAGTAGCTGGGTGCATTTATTGAGCATTTAATGAGGCTTAATGATATTAAAGTTATTTATTAAGTCGAACTTATTAAATAACTTATCTTTATGTTATAATTTTAAAGTGTAAACGAGAAGTCTCTTCAGTGAAAAGTGTGTGGAAGAAGCCACAACTTTTTAAATGCTTTTTAAAGAGCTTTTGGAGAAAATTGATTTTCATTCTAGACTACTGAAAACTTAATGAAGTTTTTGGTTGTGGAGAAGATGGTAAGGGTTTGGGGACTGATTCCTCTCTTCTGCAATTTGAGTCATCATTAATTGGTGATGAATTTTGCTACTGAATTGTGGTAATACAATTCTGATTTTGAGAATGTAAGTTTGGTGCTGATGTATACCAAATGTGAGTAGATTTGAACAATTACAGCAGAGTTGAGGGTTTATACATTCTGATTCGAAATTCTTCAAATATCAAATTCATTTGGAGGCTGAATTATCTCCCAGAGCTGTGGAATTTGATACTAGGAAGCTGCGATTTGATAGTAAGAGCAGTGTATTGATTAGAAGAGGCTGCATTTCTTGTGTGGAGGCCACAAAAATTGCTAAGGGTGCTGCATTTTCTCTTTAGAGGCTTGCGCCACCCTTCTCTCAGTTCACGTCTCATCCTTGGTGCGTGGCCAGCTTTCTCTAAGCCCTTGTGTGATTGCCTGGCTGCTGCGATTCAACATTTGGTGGATGTTTGTCATTTCATGAAGTGTGCAAACACTTCTTGCTAGCTGTGTGATTTTCCAGTCGGACTCATTTCAAAATTAAGGTGCCAATCTGCTGTTATTTAAAGGTTATTTAATTTGCAATAAATTTTAAATTGGTTAGTTCTGGTGAAGTTCAGGAGTTTGAGTAAATTACTTTTTTATTGTTATTTCAGTGCTGGAAAGATTTAAAAAACAATCAAAATTCAAAATCAAAACAAAGTTTGCAAACCATTAAGAAATAAAAGTCATTTTTCAACAAAGAGCCAGGCAACCCTCTTCAGAGTGGTATTAGAGCGGTTTCCTGCCAGCCTGCAGGGAATTGGGTTCAACATGGCTCACAAATTCAGACCTGGCATGCACTACACCCGCAGAGGTCCTAATTCTCCACCTGGTGAGGGAGAAGTTGAGATACAGTTTGGCAGTATTGGTGACAGGGGTGTTGGTGGTTCAAATGGTTTGGATGGTACAGGTAATAGAGATGCAAGGACTCCTTTAGATGTTGACAGAGAGGCCAGGGATGCATTCCGGAATTTGGCAGACGGCCAACATCATGTGGCTATTTTATTACAACAGTTATTTGACACTCTACAACGCATTGCACTACCTGGCGATCGTGGCAGAGAGAGAGGTGCTAGGAGTGTGTCTCCTAGTTCACATAGGTCCAGAGCAGATGATAGGTCTAGAGCCGGTGATAGGATGAGAGTTGAGGACCAGACTAGATATGATGATAGATTTGACAGTACTGGTCATACTAGTGTTTATGGTAGGCCACAACGGCCTACTTTTCTGAGACTTGAGGTTGATGCGATTAGTACTGAGACCGATGCCGTGCCATTTGCAGATGACATTGTTGTTCATTACGCTAAGTGGGATGCTCTACCACATGCCATCAAGTAGAATCTAAATTTTGACAGATTCCTCACACATAAGCGTGAGCATTCTAGAGGTAGGCTTGCACCTGAGAGACCGAGGCCTAGGCAGTCAGATTTGCGATAGACAACCAGTAAGATGACCTTGGATCATTATGATGGCAGTGGCAAGGTTACCTCACGAGCTTGGTTTCATAAGCTCGACACTTACCTAGCTTTGCGTCCCATGACTGAGGTGGACACCATCTGCTTTGCTGTGTTGCATCTATACGGGGTAGCTCATAATTGGTGGTATCATGGGCTAGTGTCTCTACGACACGATTAGATCATCTATTACCAGGAGTTTGTTGACAGGTTAATAGAGCGGTTTGATAGGAAGGACCCTGAGACTTATTTTAGAGAGTTGGCTCAGTTGAGGCAAACAGGTGGCCTTGAGGCCTTTATCAATGAGTTTTAGCGGTTGTCTGTTATGGTCTATGACATTTCTTAGACAAGGAGAGTTATGCTTTTTGTAGAGGGTTTGGTTGAGCCTCTCAGAGGGTGGGTTAAGTCTTTGGATCCACCTACCTTGCAGGAAGCTATGAAAAATGCAAGGAATTTGGAAGCATCTACTCCACGAAACAAGTTTGCTTCGAGACCTTCTACTTCATCTTATGATATGACAGCACCTAAAAAGGATGGTAGAGCTGAATTTAAGTGTCCTACAACAGCCCCTTTAGATCAAGAAACCTTGAATTCTCTAAGGAGGAAAAAATTATGTTTTCATTGTAGGGGACCTTATGATATAAACCATGATTGCCCTATGAAGCCAAAAGGGAAAAATAAGATGATGGAATGGTTTTATGATGACGAGGATAATTCTGATTTTCAGGGACAGCAAGCTGATTATGAGCATGACACACATGAGGTTTCAGGTGATGGTGATGAGAAGGTAGACGATTCTGATTTCAAGGTTGTTTACCTTTCTAGCATGAGAAAAGAAGGTTCTTTCAGGATGCATGGACTCTTGGCAGGGCAGCGTGTCATTGCTCTTTTTGACACAGGTGCTACACACAATTTTATTGATTCATGCTTGGTTGCCAAGAGAGGGTTTGAAACTGAAGATTTTGAGGGACTTAGAGTACAGGTGGCTGATGGTTACACTCTTAAGTGTAACAAGATGATTTCCGAGCTTCCTGTAAAGTTAAACAATTATTCCTTCAAGGCAGATTTTTATGTGGTTGACATGGGCAGCACTGATATAGTTCTTGGCATGAGCTCGTTGCATGCTCTCAAGGACATTTACATGAACACAGAGAGGATGGAGTTGAGATTTATTAAGGATGGAAAAACTCACATTCTGAAGACTATCAAGAGTGGTGATTTGAAGATGATTTCTTTCAACCGTATGCATCATTTGGTATGGCATGATGACATTGTTGATTGGGCAGTCGAGTGTAGGATGTTACCTACCTCGAATAGTACAGATGGGCCAGCTTATCATTCGGATATTCAACAGCTCAGAATTAAACACTCTAAGGTGTTTAATGATTTACCACATGGCAGACCACCTGATAGAGGGATTGAACACATTATTGAGTTAGAGGAGGGCACTAAGCCCATTATGATTACTCCTTACCGGCACCCTAAGCGGCTGAAGGATGAGATAGAGAAGACCATTCAGGGGCTGCTCGCTATGGGACACATTAGGTTGAGTAAGTCTCCTTTTGCTTCATCAGTTGTTTTGGTGAAGAAAAAGGACAAGACACTCAGGTTGTGTATAGATTATCGGATGTTGAATAAAAAGACTATAAAAAACCGGTATCCTATCCCTCAGATTGATGAGCTTATTGATGAGTTGCATGGGGCACAGTACTTCTCCAAGATTGACTTGAGATCAGGGTACCATCAGATCAGAGTCAGAGATCAGGATGTGGAGAAGACAACATTTAGGTGTCATTGTGGCCACTTTGAGTTTCTAGTCATGCCCTTTGGCTTGACTAATGCCCCTGCCACATTTCAGTCTACTATGAACGGAGTCTTCCATAGCTAGTTGCGGAGATTTGTTCTTGTGTTTTTTGACGACATACTAGTTTATAGTAAGACTTGGGATGAGCATGTAGCACATTTGGATGCAGTATTGGGTATTCTTGATGAGGCTTCCTTGTATGCCAAGGAGTCCAAGTGTGCCTTAGGCATGACTGAGTTATTATATTTGGGACACATCATCAGTGTAGAGGGAGTTCACATGAACCCTGATAAGGTTCGTGCTATTTTGGATCAGCCTACACCGGGGAACCTGACACAGCTGAGGGGATTCATTGAATTATGTGCTTTCTACCATAGATTCTTGGCAGGGTTCTCTAGACATGTAGCTCCCCTTACTACTCTGACCTGTAAGGGTGCTTTTGTGTGGACTACTCAGGCATAGGAGTGTTTTGAGAAGTTCAAGATGATCATGACTTCATACCCAGTCTTGGCATTGCCTGATTTCATGAGACCTTTCGAGTTGCATTGTGATGCCTCAAGAGAGGGTATTGGAGCAGTGCTTTCTCAGGATCACCATCCTATAGTTTTTGAGAGCCGGAAGCTCAAAGGTCCTGAGAGATTATTTAGGGTTTATGATAAGGAAATGTTGGCCATTATGCATGCCTTGGCCAAATTCAGGTAGTGCTTAGTTGGCAGCAAATTTTGAATCAAAATAGATCACAATAGCTTGAAGCATTTCCTTGGACAGTGGGATCTTAATGAGAGGCAATAGAAGTGGGTTAGTAAGTTATAGTCTCATGACTTTGATATCTCCTATATCAAAGGTACTCAGAATGTGGTTGTTGATGCCCTTTCTCGGAGACCCCACTTGTGTGTGATTACTGAGATAGCAGAGGATTGGAGACACCTGATCATTGCAAAGTATGCTTGTGATCAGTGGGCAGCTAGTATTGTTGATGGTAGTATACAGGACAACAGTTATACCTTTGCAAATGAGTTGATCATTTACAAGGGGAGGATATATCTAGTTCTTCGATCGGGTGTCAGACAGATTATTTTCCGGGCCTTTCATGATTCTCCATTGGGTGGACATCTTGGGTTCTTTAAAACCTATAGACAGATTCGGGAGTGATTCACCCAGAAGGGCCTAAAGATTGATGTTCAACAGTATGTTCGAGAGTGCTCAATTTGTCAGCAGAACAAACAAGAGCATACCTATCCTGCAGGGTTATTACAACCGCTTCCCATTCCTGAGCGGAAGTAGGCTTGTTTGTCTATGGATTTTATTGTGGGCTTGCCGAAAGCCCAAGGTAGAGATTGTATTTTTGTGGTGGTGGTTCGACTCACCAAATACGCTCACTTCTTTCTGATCATCACCACTTTTTCAGTTGTTCAGATAGAAGAGCTATTCTTCTAGGAGGTGTTTAGATTACATGGTTTACCCCGGACTATTGTGAGCGACTGTTATAGCCGTTTCATGAGTCATTTCTGGCAGGATCTTTTCAGGTTATGTGGGATAGAATTGACTCCGAGTACTAGTTATCACCCTCAGATTGATGGTCAGACTGAGATAGTAAATAAATGGGTGAAGGGCTATCTGCGGAATTATGTTTCATCTCAGCAGCGAACTTGGGTGAAGTGGATACACTTGTGTGAGTATTGTTATAATTCCACTCACCACATGACTATTCAGATGTCACCATTCTGAGCCCTGTACGGGTATGATCCCCCTAGTTTTATGGATTTGTTGTGTAGTGACAGTCGGGTACCCAGTGCAGGTGATATGTTGTAGGATGGTCAGGACATCATGAGGACACTGAGAGAACATTTAGAGGGCTCAAAATCAGAAGCAGTATGCTGATCAGAGGAGGATTGCTCGTTCATTTCAGGTGGGCAATATGGTTTATTTGATGTTACAGCCTTACTGACAGTCTTCCATCAGGAAGAGTGGAGTTGAGAAGCTCAAGCCCCGTTACTATAGACCTTTTCGTGTAATCAGACATGTGGGGGAGGTTGCATATGAGTTGGATTTGCCTCCAGACAACAGGGTTCATAATGTATTCCATGTATTGTGCCTCAAGAAGGCGTTGGGCCGTCATGTGGTGCCATCTTCTATATTACCTCCTCTAGACGATGAGGGCAGATTGGAGTTGATCCTTGAGGCTATTCTGGATACCAGGGAAAGGCATTTGCGTCGGCGGATCATCAGAGAGTTTTTGGTGAAGTGACAGGGACTTCCAAATGAGGATGCCACTTGGGAGCCTGAGGATATACTTCAACACCCCAGATTGCGATTGCTTGGAGACAAGCAATCTTGGGGAGGGAGGACTGTGATGTCCCCATTTTAGCAGACTCCTGTAGCTGGGGATGGTCAGTTCATCATTGCGACCCTCATGAGCTGACAGTGAGATTAGAGGGTCTCTATGATAGGTTTACTATTTTTAGGAAGCCTATTTTGAGCAGTTGCTATTTTTAGCAAGGCAGTGGAGGCAATTCAGTGGTGTGAGCAACTAGGTGCATTTATTGAGCATTTAATGAGGCTTAATGATATTAAAGTTATTTATGAAGTTGAACTTATTAAATAACTTACCTTTATGTTATAATTTTAACGTGTAAACGAGAAGCCTCTTAAGTGAAAAGTGTGTGGAAGAAGCCCCACCTTTTTTAATGCTTTTTAAAGAGCTTTTGGAGAAAATCAATTTTCATCCTAGACTTATGAAAATTTTATGAAGTTTTTGGTTTGAGGACTGATTCCTCTCGTCTACAATTTGAGTCATCATTAATTGGTGATGAATTTTGCTATTGAATTCTGGTAATACAATTCTGATTCTGAGAACGTAAGTTTGGTGCTGATGTATACCAAATGTGAGTAGATTTGAACAATTACAGCAGAGTTGATGGTTTATACATTCTGATTCAAAATTCTTCAGATATCAAATTCATTTGGAGGCTGAATTATCTCCCAGAGCTGTGGAATTTGATACTAGGAAGCTGCGATTTGATAGTAAGAGCAGCGTATTGATTAGAAGAGGCTGCGTTTCTTGTGTGGAGGCCACGGAAATTGCTAAGGGTGCTGCGTTTTCACTTTAGAGGCTTGCGCCACCCTTCTCTCAGCTCACATCTCATCCTTGGTGCTCGACCAGCTTTCTCTAAGCCCTTGCGTGATTGCCTGGCTGCTGCGATTCAACATTTGGTGGATGTTTGTCATTTCATGAAGTGTGCAAACACTTATTGCTGGCTGTGTGATTTTCCAGTTGGACTCATTTCGAAATTAAGGTGCCAATCTGCTGTTATTTAAAGGTTGTTATTTAATTTGCAATAAATTTTAAATTGGTTAGTTCTGGTGAAGTTCAAGAGTTTGAGTAAATTACTTTTTAAATGTTATTTCAATGCTGGAAAGATTTAGAAAGAAAACAAATAATTCAAAATCAAAACAAAGTTTGCAAACCATTAAGAAATAAAAGTAATTTTTCAAGAAAGAGCCAGGCAGGCTCTTCACAATGTAACTTTCAATTCCTTGGCAGTTTTATATGAAACAATTTTTTCAGGAAAAAGATGATTTTGATTATGTTTTTCATAGTTTAGACTGCACAAGATGTAGAAGTAAGGTATGCAAAAAAGTTAAATTAGCTATCTAATATATCATTGTGCATAAACCTTAAAGAAAAGAAAAATGTAAAACAACATTTAGAATCCTATAGTTATTCACATGTTTTATCAACCTTAAAGTAGCATTTAGAAAACCTAGGTAGGAAACATACAACAGCATTAATAATTATAGAATCTCTAATATCAACATTTATAAATTAAACATTTGAAGTTGAATCGAACTTTCAGACTTTAAACAAAAGAAGTATTTTAAACCTAAAAATTTGAAGAACAAAAGAACACAGCTATATGATTCATTCATTTATATTTTCTTTTGCATTTTGTTTGATTTACTGGATTTGAGCTATTGACAAAGGAGAATGAAGTGGATTGAAATTTTTCCTCTTCCCCTTCCTTGTGCTCAAATTCAATGCACATGACAAATTGTTGAATTTTTATTGTGATTTCAATTGAACTTGGCTATCCTATTCATAGATTTTACAAGGAATGTGGGATGTTGGAGGGGTTTTCTGACAAATTACGGTTAGAGCAACATTGCGATTTTTTTTTTGTCTATTCGAATGTTTCGATGTGGGACTTCAAGCCATCCCTAGATGGATAAGGGATGAATGGCTCATGACCACCTTGGGGGCAATTGGCAGTCTTCTTGCCACCCTTGTAGGACGACATATCCCTAGGGGTATTCCAACCTCTAGGTAGTGGAGGGTTGAGGAAATGACATCTTGTCACTATCCCCAAATCTTGGCAACATATCATCCCTAAAACAACTGGAGGGGGATGGGAAGAGGGAGAGGGATACATCCTTGTTGGCCGCTGGATACTCCATGCTTTATTTCTAATTTTCACAAGATAGCTTTGATGGAATCTTCCTATTTCTGGAGATTGAGCTGTCATCCTCATCTCTTATTAGAAGCACAATAAGCTCAGTTTGTACACAGTTTTCTGAATAAGGTTTTTCTTTTGGCGTTTATCATTTTGTGTTTGTATGTATTTATTTTTGTACTAAGTATTTTTTTCTTCTAAGTCTGATTCCTTCCTTAGACATTTCCAACACATGCCATAAATTTTATAGAGTTTCTGAAATAGTTGTGTATTCTTGAAATCAACTTCTGTAGGAGGCCTCTAGGAGTGAAATGCAATGAACCATTGTGTCTAAACATACAAGAAAGTTTGCTTTGCCTTTCATTTTTGTCAAAATCAGACATATAGAGGCCACTTCACCTGGATGTGGCTTGGAACAATTTTGAGCTTACTATTATGTCCATAGCAGCCAATAAGTTATACTTTATAGATTGCTGGTCAAATTGTTGAAGTTTGACAAGTTTGACCAGCCCTCTATTTTTTGGGTCTCTATTCTGTGCATGAACATCCTTATGACATGAATTTTGAGATAAATGTGCAGTGATTGAGAGTTGTTGCTGATGCTTGGTCGTGTGTTGCCGTGGCCACACCATTCCATACTGCCAATGCTCCACCTTTTACCCATTTGACAAAATATTTTGCTGGAGTATTCCTCTGCTAGTTAGTTGCCAGAATATTCTGTTAGCAGCACATCCTTTGAGAATATTCCTGCCACTCAATGCACAATCAATAGTCCAGTTAGCTACCACAAACACTATCCATGCCATGTGTATGGTTTGTACAGTTAGCTAACATATCAAGAACAAAACATCACTTAGACTGCCATTTTACTGCTTGGTCCACTCTTTGGCAGTTGTTTGGAGATCCATTAAAACCTCAATCTACTTGTGATGACTCCTCAGTTGAGCTTTCTTCATCACAAGTTGCAAACATTGCTTCGTAGATTCTTCCTCCTATTGCTTCTACATAAATCATGGCTTCTCCATATGTGTCTGATGATTATCTTCAACGAATTCTTACATATTTATAGGATCCACCTTATTAGGTTACATACTTACATGACATCTCACATCTATTTGTAGAATCTCACTTTTGGGATCTTGATAACATTATCGAGAACATTGTTGTTTTCGTTGATGATGGCTCTTCTGTAACTTCATCACCTTCTCTGGATTTAATGTGTGTACATAAGTTTAGCTTCATCACCTCTTTTGGATGATAACTCTCTTGTGTCTCTCTTCTTCTCCTGCTCATGTCAACATGATTTTATAATGGCACATCCTGTAGTTGTACTTAAATTTACTGATCAAATCCAATCACATTTCAGTGTAAGCATGGGGAATATGAAGTTGAACATTTCCAAAATCTTCCTCTTGCCTCAATTCTACTTTTCAAGTGGGAATTCAACAAATATTCATAACGGTTCTTTCTTCTGAAAGGGATATCCATTTGTTCAATGCAGTGGGACCTACTTCAGCATTTGTTTTGAGATTATTTGCTTAATCCTTTACCTAGTTGCCAGAACCTATCATCATTCTCCTAAATTATGCTTAAGGGAGGATGATGGTGTAATTGATAATTTATTACACCTTTTAGAGAATTAAGTTAGGGCGATGTGTAATTAATATTTTATTATACCTTAGGGAATAAAACTTATTTAGGCAGATTATTTATTTATATCCTAGATAAATATCTTCATATATTCTACACTTATGTTTCATTAGTTTTAATTTTCACAAGATTGTTCTGGGGGATTATCTCTATTTCCAAAGACTGAATTGTCATTCTTGTCCTCTACTATATAAAATGCAATGAAGTTGCGTTTTATGGAAGCATATCAAACTCATTTTGTACACAGTTGGGTGAGATTCTGCTATGTTTGTTCATAATTTTGTGCATTAAGTCTTTTATTTTCCCCAATTAGTTTTACCATGAATTCATTTTGCTCCATAGATTTACTTCAATACCTCACAATGAGACATATTGATTTAAATTGAGATCAGGTTACTGACGCTACATATCTTGTGATGCAGCTTCGATTTCTTTAAAGGTTTAGTGAGGAAAAAACTTGCAGACTGACAAACAAGATTCAACACAAGATCTAATCCATATTACCAGGTTGTTTATAAAATATGTATTTTAGATGATTTCATTTCAAAAATTCTAGCTCTTCTATGCAGAGATTCTGGTACTAATTGGTTTCTTTTGAGGGGTTATTGTGCAGGTTATGCTCTCAAGGTAGAGAAAGAGAAGACAGAGAATCAAACCAGCTCATAGATATGTTAGATTCTATGCAATATTCATCAACCTAGCTGATAGATATGTGGGATTCTTTGCAATATTCAATATCAAGTTCTCATTCCAACCATAGCTATAAAATAAATAGATACTAAGAAGAAATGCTATCCCTCAGGTCTTTTATGTGTGTGAATTTTCAATTTAGAGGTTAGAAATGTTTAGATGTTAAAAATCTGTCATCTTTACCTCCAAGGCAAGTTGGAGTATGACACAAAAGTGACATTTCTCACGATTTAGTGCTTTGATCCATTATTTATTTATTTTTTGTTCATTATTAAGTCACCGATTTGTATTTGAGAAAAAGACAAGTTGTTATGAATACGGTTATATCTCATCGATGCATTTGGCCATTGATGGAATGCTTGGTTCTTGAGTACATGCATTTAAAAATGTATTTTCATAGTGCCAATATTGGATCTATTTATATAAATCACAACACATGTTCTGCCTACCAATTATTGTCGACTCCATTCTTGGGAAGCCAACAATCGTCAAACAGTTGTGAAAGTTTCAATATGTGACATTTTCTTTGTTTAATTACAATTTGATATGAAACCTTCACAGTTGTAGCTTATATGTCAATTGTTTTTTCTGTTGTGCTGAAGATAAAAAACTGTATTTGATTGCTGTTTTGTAATTTTTTTTACTTCACCAAATTAATTTATTTTTGCAGTACTGCAGACATGAAGTCCATTTGAAATATTTATCAGTTTAGTCATCATCAAACAACCATTAACATGAAAACAGAGGCATGCTTGCTAGTGTATAGATGAATTGACAACTACATTTGATGTGTAACCTAGATTATCTAGTGTCAGCTCTCAAAATCTTTGCATGTTACCACATGAACATGTTCAGTTTGACATCCCAGAGGTGCGAAATCTCTGGAATTTGTACACCCTTCTTTTGTTTGAACTTGAAGGCTTTCCATCCATTGAATTTCTCATTTTTGTTATCAATATCTTCAGTAACACATGATTCATCATTAGGACGAGACATATGTTGGAGTCACAGACTACGTTTCCTTCTATAGATAATTCTAGCAATTTACTAGATGACATTTTCGGGCTCACCTTGGATAAACTAATAAATTTAAAATGAGCTATAACAGTTTTATTTATTTTTTAATCGAATAGCATATTCTATTATACAAAATTGCATTGTGAAACATACAAAACAATATAGGTGGAATGGGATTACACCCAAAAAGGAGAAAATATCAAATTGAGAATACAATATATATTTTTAGTAACCGGCTAATTAGTTGATGATGGGCTTTCAAGAGTGTCTCAAATACAATATATCGACTGTATTTAGATTATGTGCATATTTGTTTGCCTATCTCGAGTGATGCATTAAATGGTGATTCTCTAAGGTAATGAGTTTGTCATCCTCAATGCAGATCAAGTCCTTTGTTTTAGACAAGTTTGTTGTTAGAGTTGATGCTTTATGTTGAAGATAGTGTCACTAGGACGAATCTGAGACATCTAATTGCCTCAGACTATGATTGATTATCTATTTGGCATGATCGATTATCTATGAGAACTCAGATATCGAGAAGGATTCCTCCCTAGCTAAGAGGGAGTATTAATGTTATTGTAGCTATGGTCGGATTCCTTCAAGCCGACATAGATAACATAAAGGCTGTGATAATATAATAATTATTATTGTGAGATAATATAATTATTATTATTATGAGATAATATAATTATATGATTATGTGAAAATATAATTATATTGTATAATTATTATATTATATAATATAATAATTATTATATTATATTAATAATATAAAAATTGGTGGGTCCCTTGGTGAAGGGGCACCACAAAAGCTATAAAGGAAGATTAATCTTCCTCTCTTGAATGATGATGAAATTAACATACACACACAAATGGCATCTTTGAGAAGAAGTGCTCAGGGGAGACAATAAGAGTTTATTGTCTATGGTTGGGAGGGCAATAATGGAGTCATTGCCTGTGGTTCATCGCGCACACAGAAAACAACATGGTATCAGAGCAGTATCGGTTCCTGTGGATCATGTGAGCTGTGGTTTAAAGAATATATTTGCCTCTGTGCATCAATAGATAGGCAAAGGGTATCGAGCTGAATAATGTTCACTTTGCGACCATACTATGTGTCCGATCTGAATATTGCTCTATGATTGGTTTGGATTCTAGAACAAATGCGATCAGTTGAACAGTGAATCGTATGTTGTGTTGAGATGGGTTCAATCTGTATTGTGTTTTGTAGATATGGAGGTTGGCTCGATGACTTGATTTGTTGAATTCTTGTTGATGATTGGCTAGCAGAAATTTGAAATTTCATATAAATGCTCAGCAAGGAGCTCATGAAAATACACAGGATATATGGTCTACCAAGCTTGTGAGTTGCTATGAACATTCCATCCCCATCATTTCAATTGTGCTGAGCATTCTTCGTGCAGACATACATCTTTCTGTTGTATGTGGTGTTACATAAGAAAGGCAAAGGTCTCTTCATCTACAATTGTTCGATTGCTCTTGGCTTATCAGCTACACTGTAGCTATGCTTTCGGATGAGGAATATTACATTGATACAAAGACAAAATGATTGCTCGCTGATGTCAACGATGTGATGTCTAAGATGTGATTGCAAGAGATGTTCGAGATCTTTAGGTAGATGTGTGTGTTGCTGTGCACACTTGTTTCATTTGTGAAGAGATAACATGATATCAGAGAAAAGGATTGAAGAGTATTCTATGCCTATTAATCTGCGATCCTTTATTATTGGGAATGACTCCAACTAATTGCTTATTTTCATCAGTGTATACGCTCAACGATTGTGAAATACCATTCTCCATTCTCCACTTATATTTGCATTTCTGGATCTAAATTTGGCATCAAGATCTTGGGTGCTGTGTGCGATAAGATTGCAAGAAAGTGAATGGAGGATATTTAGTGATGGAGTATCATATTCCTGGGCCTATCCGTCTTCCTCAAGTACGTCCGTGTTACAGTATTGGAGCCACTGTATTGATCGCATGCATTTCTAACAACAATTTTAATATATATGGCTGAAGAGTGAAGGTTTTGAGTAGTGGGACAGAATACATGATTTATTTTTGAGAGCCGTTAGTTGCTTACAAAGGCTGGTGACGGGTAGTAATCTGGACGTGCGTTATATTCCTGGTTGACATCGTATTTGCAGAAGTATGAGAAACAGGAGTTTCTTTTAGTTAAGGAAATAAGTTTGCGATGCAGCTATGCTATTGACAGCCGAGTGAAGGAATTGGGTGTTTAAGGAGAGATATTTATAAAATGCGGAGTCTTTATGAAAAATTGATGTATGGTGTGATGCTTGTCAATGACAGTTGGTGAAAAGAGTTTTTTTACATAGTTGAATATAAAGATGACATCATGTTTATGTGACCGAGTCAAGTATTGTGATTCTTCTTTCTATGTATTGTGCGATGAAACACTTGTATAAAAATGGGAGTATTTGCTGGCAGAATACTGCGCTACAGTAGGAATAGTGGTGACATATAAGGTAGGGACTGGATTGGTCCTCGCTCGGCGAGTGGATGGTACTTGGTCTGCACCATCAGCTATTTCTTGTTGTGGTAGGGCTGGGATGCACAAGCAGGAGAACTCATAGATTTTATTATTGTTCTTCGGAATTCTAAAGCAATAAAAGCTTTTAGTGGTTGTCTTAACATTTCGATTGAAGCTGGATTGAGTGCAACAACTGGACCTGTTGGAAGGGTTGCTGAAACAGATCGTTGTGTAGGAGATGGGGGACTGCTGCTTGTTGTACATATAGCTATAGCAAGATTATTGTCCAAGGTGTCATTTGCAATATACGCTTTGCTGCTCCTATTCTGGGTGAATCTAGACCAGATCCGAATCTTTAAGTGCAAAGATCGGGAAAGAACAATTAGTGGATTGAGAGGAAGATTAGACAATAAAGAGAGGTATTTAATACCTTTGAATAATGCTTATGAACCTTTTATGTAATTCATACATTTGAATAGTGAATCATGTATGCTTCTAGCATTGGTATTGCTCTTCAGGATAGGTTGATTCTATGAACTATTAATGATCTCTCTAAAAAGTGCTTCCAAGACATATCAAGGAGCATTTGAGGGAAGAGTTTGATGCATCCTGTGAGGAAGTCACACAGACTGAAGAATGAAGACACAACTTGCTACCGTGGGGCTGAGTTGGCGGCACATAACTAGAGACATCTTTCGAAGAGGAAGAAACTATTCAGATTGTCTTTGCAATCAGTTTCTTTGAAGACGAGGAATTAACATTCAGAGGGAGTCTGACAATCCATCATAGGCAACCTTGGACGAGGAGGTCAGAAGGTTGATATCAAATTCAGAGGTAGTTTGACAATCCATCAGAGGCAACCTTGGATGAGGAGGTCAAAAGGTTGATATTAGATTCAGAGGGAGTCTAACATTTCATCAGAAGCAACCCTGGACAAGGAGGTTAGAAGGTTGATATCTGTTTCAGAGAGATCTTACTTAATGAATTCTTCTTTGTGAGGGAGAAGTTTGAGGTGCAATCCCTTGCATGCATTTTTCTCTGAAACGAAGAAATTTGAGGTATTAGCCCTTGTAGCATTTTTCTCTGAGATAGAGAAATTTGAGGTGTCAGCCTTTGTAATGCATTCTTCTCTATGAGGGAGAAGTTTGAGGTGAAAGCTCTTGTTCCACCCTTTGGGAGTAGCCATGGTGGATGTGATGTGAGATAATCCATGGCTAAACACTTGTGTTGAGTCACCCTCTAGGAGTAGGTATGGTGATCGTCGTTGTGAGATGATGACATCACGTGAGTGATTCCGTGATGAACACTTCTATTTGTATTTCCATTCATGGGAGTAGCCATGATGGACCCACCTTCTGCGAGTAGCCTTGATGGAGTTCATGTGAATGACTCCATGACTAAAACTTGTGTTGAGCCACCCTCTGAGAGTAGCTATGGTGACCGTCATCATGAGATGATGACATCACGTGAGTGATTCCATGATGAACACTTGTGTTTGTTTGTATTTCCATTCATGGGAGTAGCCATGATGGACCCACCCTCCGAGAGTAGCCATGGTGGAGGTCATGTGAGTGACTCCATGATTAAACACTTGTGTTGAGTCACCCTCTGGGAGTAGCTATGGTGACCGTCATCCTAAGATGACGAAATCATGTGAGTGATTCTGTGAACACTTTTGTTTGTTTGCATTTCCATTCATGGGAGAAACCATGATGGAGCCACCCTCTAGGAGTAGCCATGGTGGATATTACTCTATAACTCAGATATCTAAGTAGATCCTCCCTAGCTAAGAGGGAGTGTTGAAGATAGTGTTAGGAGGACAAATTTGATATATCTAATTGTCTCAAGTGATGTGTTGCGTGACTGTAAGTCACCCATTTTTTTTTGCAATATTGGTCATATCAAGTCAGTCTAGTCAGTCTTGAGTCTAGGTCTAAGTCGTTATAGGTAGGTAATCTTTGCCAGATTTCCCTTCATTTGCCTTTTTGTTCTAAGCCGGGTGGGATGTTTTCGTGGTCTCATTGATTGGGTAGGTTGTAGCACCCAATCTGGCAAAGGTTATGATCTTTCAATTAATGATCTTTTCAGCAGAAGAATGGTTGGTGATTATGGTTTCCAGGCATTCTGAAAGTCTCAAAAGAAAGTTCTTCATATGACAACATTGACAAAGGTGGCATTGACATGGTGTCCATTGATTGATTCAGTTTTAAAGGAGCAGAATATGGACAGTTAAAGATTGAACCACATCTCAGATTGTTTACAGCTTTGGGCAAGTTTCAAACAGTGGTACTTTGGAAAGAAATCGTCTATTGTTATAAGGTTATGGATTCAATTTTCTGAGGCTTTTTGATTAAAGAAATCACTCTGAGAAGATGAACTAATGACAGCATTGCATTACTATGAAGATAAGAGAAGATGTGATTATATGTGTTTTCATCATATAATCGTGCCAGTCCCATATTGAATCTCATCAAGCCATAAAAATAAACTCTGATGATAAAGAAAGCAGTGGCGTCTCATGCTATGTAATGGATGAATTTCATAACGGTGATCAGTTTGAAGACAATTATGTTATCATTTGTTTGTGTGAATAATTTTCAAATGTCTTGAGGCTCGGTTAGCACATTATTATGCAGCATGCTATGTGCATATGGTGTATTTATATGCTCTCGGGCCTATTGTTATATGTAACACCACTCATAAAAACGAGGACAGTTATTTGAAGTTTTTGAATGAACCATGGTACACGATGAAATGAATAAACTCGGGCCTCCTCCTCAGTTTAGACAGAGCCGAACGTTACCTTGTAATGCATTTGTAATAGGCGGCAAAGTGTGGTGCTTTCCATCATATGAAAGTATAGGTCAAAGCTTCGAGTCATCACGATCTCACTGCAAAAAATGGCAAGTGATTTGGTTCAAAAATGACAAAGTTACAAGCCGACGGGATTAAAAAGTTTAATAAAGCACGTGTTCTAAGTTGAGGGACCCACATACATAGGAGTGACGGGTGAAACTGCTTCTCTTCAAAGCGGTCGCATGATCGCAAGAAATAAAATAATACCTTGCGATCATGCGACAATGCGAAATGGGAGCCCGAGTAGTGGTGAAAAGTCAACGACAAGACAGTGGAAGCCCTGCGGTCTCCAGATCTACGGTTCCCGCAAGATCGCATGACTGAGAAACCGGTCTTGCAATCATGTGAGATGCAGCCACGTGGACTCCTCAGCAGATGCGGGCCCGGTTCATATTTTTTACTTTGGTCAGAATCGACGGTAGCCTTTCTTTGTGGCATAGCGGGATTGAGACACGTAGCTTGGTGGGCCCGAGAGAGAGTATTGTCATCGAGCTTGGGTTAAAAGAAAGCATCATTTATTATTAAAGTATTCAATATCAATGTGAGGATCGAGATTCCAAATTGGCGGTTCCCGCTTTGTCGCTAAGCCGTGGAAGATTCGTTGCAATCATGCGGGATCTCGCCACGTGTTCTGGTGGTGTGTCCTTGGGCGGTGACTGGTCCGGTTTTCATTGGCCGGCGGGGTAATACATTGGCAGTGGGGCCTGAACTTTCAGTGAGGTGGCGGTGGTTTGGAGATCTACGGTGGTTGCAAGATCTCATGGAATCTTCCGACCCCATGAGATCTTGCACCCGCCGTTAGATCTGAATCTCAGTCAAGGTGGGCCTGGGGTTGGTAAAGCGGATGCACGACTGCGCAGTTAAGGGATTTCGCATAGTCGCTGGATAAAACCGGGGTTAAGGAAAGGATCATGCGACTCGGCAACTAAGAGGAGATGAACCCAGGGTTAATTTAGAGTTAAGTTTGCAGTAAGGCTCGAGGTGGGTCCGAATGTGCTAACATGTTGGTATGGTTGCTTCCGATTGGCTTTTGACCGGCGATGTGGACTTTGACCTTTCATAGGGGCTTGCGACTATTTTGGGGATGATCCAGATCGTCCGATTTGCCGGGAAGGATGGGATCAACGGCCGTTTTTTAAACGAAGAGCTGGTAACCGTTGGGGCCCGAATTTGAACATTTCTGAAGTGTTTTTTTTGCCAGTTGTGATTTGCAGACTTTCTCAAGCCAAATCAGATGAAAGGACAAAGTCTTATCAGTTCTTCCTTGTTGTGATGTCGAAACACCTGTCTTCAGTCTTTTCAAATTCTGGAATTTGAAACACTTTGTTTTCCCATGAATGCTATGTATTGTAAAACTCTATATATACTGTAAAAGAAGTTAATAAAACGTCGGCAAATTGTTGGCATGAAGAAAGGTTGCAGAGACAATCATACTTGGTGTCAATGCTTTAATGTCCAGGTGCTTCCTTTTTTTGCATACAGTCAGAGAGGTGGAGTGGAGGAGAGAGCATGTTTAATTTCTGTATTTTCATTCATGCATTGAGATTAATGTTCAGTCTTTGTAATAGATTTGGCTTTAGTTTGCAAGCAAATATGATCAGAGTATTGTGTTTGTGTGTTTGAAACAAGGAAAGGTTTTGTTATGAATCAGAGTATTTGGGCAACACTTTTCTAATTACTTTCAATCGGAGTATTGTTATGATCAGTTTTGAGCACTGTCCTGTATTCTTAGTCAAATGGTGATTGGGTGGTAGATCAGAGTACTGTCATTTGATCCTGTTGCAAAGATTTGGATGTTTAATCTTCTCATATCATTGCATTTGCATAACTAACAACATTCTTGCATCACCAATGTTGGGAAGTCATAGGATGTGTGAGTTCCTGAAATTGGATAGGATTAGAATCTAAAATCTGCCTGAGTTAGTCCTGGATAGGATTAGCTTGGTTTTGCCTCTGTTGTTCTCTGGTTAAGAACATACCCCGTAGTAGGAATTAGGACTAAAACATAATTCATTGAATATCATTTATATAGGGAGCTGTACCTCAATTCAGAGAGAAACTAGATATTCTCAGAAACGGTTTCCCAACTGTTGTGTAAAGTTGTTCTTATAAAATTGGGCAAATAGAAAGAGGATAGGAAGAAGGACAATCTGTTTACCAACATGATGCATTGCATCACTTGAGACTATGATTGTGTAATGTCCTCGTCATTAAATGAATAATAAAATTATTGTATTTGGGTCCTGATTGATTTAGTTTATCTCAGGCCCATTTTTATTTGTTGGCATAGGTGAAGTTGTCGCCGGCGACTCTTTTGTGCACTCGGAAATTTTCCCGACGGGTATTTATGCTCGGCGTGTAGGTTAGTTTTGATATTTGAGTTGTATTTGCGAATTCTTGTTGGGATTCTATTGTTCGCCATTTCGGAGGTGAAATATCCTCCCTATTTGGTTTGTTGCAGTTTCAGTGAGATTCAACCCTCACCCTACTCTGCTTGTTCTGCTTGTATCGGATCTGGCAAATCCGAAGTACCATCAAATTCAATAAGATTTTTCTGGCAACATTTTTGGTGTATGTATTGTTTTGCCTCGGCGAAAATCATATTTAATTATCGGTGAAGGAAAAGGGATATCATACAATCATCTTGGAGGCATCATAATCCGCCGGGCACCCTTCAAACTTTTTGTACGACCACCCTTGCTCAACCGTACGACTTGCAACATCAAACTTCCGTACGGCTTGCACTCCCCACTGTACGGTCCGCACCATCCTCCCCACCGTACAACTTGCATCATAACACCTTACGACTTGCAGACTTACTACACCATACGACACTTACCTCCATACGGCCCAGACCACCTTATCGTACGACATCCCAGGCTTCCACCCCGTACGGACTCACCACCGTACGGTCCATGAGACATACCGTACGACCACCTAATTCGTACGGTCTTGGCAATTTCCTCGCTATACGAACTTAGCATTACCATATGGCCTGCAGTTGCTTAGTCACGCCTTACTCTCGAACACTTGGTCATTATTCTTTCAAGGGAAGAGACCCGCCAGAGGTTGGGAACATTACAGTGGTATCAGAGCTAGTGTTTCTGCCAGCTTGTGGGTATTGAATGAGAGTTTATTCAAGGAAAGGGAGGAGATATCACTCAGTCGGTGAAATGGCGGACCAAGATCCTATCGCTAAAGTCATGACTCTTCTGAGAGAGCTCACTAGGAACTAGGCATAGATAAATGACACTCAACACCTCATGGAAGAGATTGTGAAAATTGGCTGAAGGCAAGATATCTGCTGAACAAAGTGACAATTCTGTCTCAGGAAGGGCAAATCCCCAAACCGTATGATCTCGACCGTCAATGCCAACTTTCCCTCCATGGATGGAAGAACAATGCAGAAAGCAACCAACCTTCCAGGAAATACAAGATCAACTTCGGGAAGATTGGAGGAACGCAAATATGGAAGGAGATATATCCTGCAAAGATTATGCTGAGCTAAGAATGAGATATTCGAGCGGAAAAAAACATGGCTATTATAATGACGATCTCAGACAGAAGATTGACAAAGTTAATCTGTCATCCTTTGATGGGTCATGTCCCCTCTTTAGTGACATGTCATTTTTCAGTGGATTTGCCTATCATGGACTCTCGTAGGCAGATGGTTTTGGTGAGAGAGTCATTCTGATGATTATTTGGGGATTGGATGGTCTTATTTGCTCTTGGAGAGATGGTGTTTATCATATTTTTTATTATAATGTGTTATGTGGGGCCAAAATGTTATAATTTTGAGTTGAGTTGCACTTTTTATTTTATAAAGTTACTTTTTATATAAAAGTGCATTATAAAGGGATTTTATAAGAATATTTTATGGATACTTCTAGAAGTTCTAGTGGCTTCTTAGAAAAGTGAATAAATAGAGTGCTTGGCCTCTCATTTGGACATCCCATGACTTGAGTTTACATTACTTTTCTCTTTGAGCATTTGTGGCGCCATCTTGGTCTGCAGATTGTCATTTGATCTTTAGGAACGAAGTTTCTTAAGAATTTGCATAACTGAGGAGGTGAAATATCCTTTGAAGGGTTGCACTTTGGAAGTGGTATTCAGCCATTTCAAGTTGAGCTTATTTGGAGTCCTCAGACTTACCTGAGGGTTTGAGTTTTTGATTGCAAGAGAAAAAAAAACAGATTTGAAAAAAGCAGTCTGAAAAAGCAAAGCAAAAAAGCAGTCCGAAAAAGCAGATCCGAAAAAGCAAAGCGAAAAAGCAGATCCGAAAAAGCAGTTCGAAAAAGCAGATCCGAAAAAGCAAAGCGAAAAAGCAGATCCGAAAAAGCAGAGCGAAAAAAGCAATCCGAAAAAGTTTTAGCTACAAGTCTAATTTAGTTTTCAGAATTTCAGGATAGGGTTTTGGAACCACATTTTTGCTCATATCTTCCTCATTACTCAGCATATCATTCTGGGTATTTTTGCATCGGATTTCTATCGTCGAGGAGATAAAGATAGGTGCATTTTGGAGTCCCAAAATACCATGATTTATTTTTAAGGAATTTTCAAAATTCCTAGACATTTTCAAAAATCTGCAAGAAAGTACATTTTCAGATTTGGGGTGACTTTGGCTTGGGTGTTGGCATCTTCAGCACTGGTAAAAATTATCGCAGCCATCTACAATCAGGTTCCTCACTTCTCATTTGACATTTGACATATTTTCTGAGAAATGTATGTTTTCAGCTGAGTACAAAATATAGCTTCAGCACTTTACTATTTTACATTGTACTTGTCTTTGTTTGCCATTTGACATTATTGGTATCAAAGGAAGGCTAGGATTTTGCAAGTGAAAGGGCATTGTAATTTTCAGTCTATCTATATTACAAACCTAGGGTTTGATGATCATATTATTGGTTGAAATATGTATGGCATTGTTGCAAATTGTTGATATATGAATGGCATATGATTTTGAGCAATTTCCTACATCATTGATAGTGTTTTAGATGGTATTTGGTTGCTATCTATTATTCTGAAATTTTGGGACAGCGAACTCATACTCAAAAATAATTTTCTATCTACATCTTGAGTTGCATTTTTGAGGGTTTATTTAGTGGCCTATTGGTAGGGGTCATTACAGTCTGGAACCATCACAACTCGTGCATGGGTGCAAAAAGCAGACACATACTTCCAGCTCAACCCTATGCCGGAGGATGAGGGCATCAAATTTGCCACACTGCATCTGGAAGGAATAGCCCACGAATGGTGGCATCATGGCATGGTTACTCTCGGCCACGATCAAATTAATTCCTACGCTGAATTCACTGAGAGATTGATAGATCATTTTGATGGAAGAGATCCAGAACTGAATTTCAAAGAATTAGCTCAGCTAAAGCAATCCGGCACAGTCGATGGTTACATAACAGAATTTCAGAGAATGTCTGTCTTGGTAACAGATATTTCTGAAAGGCGACTGGTGGTGTTGTTTATGGATGGATTGGTGGAACCCTTGAAGGGTTGGGTGAAGGGATTCAACCCCATCACACTTACGGAGGCAATTTAGAAGGCACGCGACATGGCGACATTCTCTTCTTCTTCCACAAAATATTACCCACAGTCCAAGCCACCTCTCGCTCAAAGGGAAAAAGACAACAAACCCCCACCTAGGAAGCCCCCGTTGGATGAGGCAACTAGGTAGGAACTCATAAGGAAGAAACTTTGTTTCAACTGTAAGGAGCCATGGGTACCGGGACATCGATGCCTTGGCAAAGGAAAAATCCACTACATCGAGGTTTTGTCCGACAGTGAGGAGGAACAGGCACCAGAAGCCGAAGAAGATGAATAACAAGCTTCTGGGGAGGTAAATATCAGTTGCGCAGAAAGAATAGCCACACTCTTGAAGAGAGGAGGTGCCATTGCCACTCTGGTGGGAACTCCAAGGTGCACTGTGTTCCGGGTCCGGGGTACTCTCCAAGGGCAATGGGTCGTGGTCATGCTTGACAGTGGAGCCACACTCAACTTCATTAACTCATCGTTGGTTAGTCGGCGAAGTTTATGTATGGAAGCACACCAGGCATTTGACGTCAAGGTTGCGGGAGGAAACTTGTTAAAATGCACCCATCTGGTTTCACAACTAAGCATTACCATGGGGAACCACAAAGTGACGAATGATTTCTTCATGGTCGATTTGGATGACATGGAAGTCATCCTGGGCATTCAGTGGATGGAAACATTGGACAAATACACACAGAGCTTCAAACGAATGGAGTTCTTTGAGGTGAATGGCAAAAAGATTGTGCTGAGAGGGATGTCGAATGGAGGACCAAAGGAAGTTTCAACCTGACGGATGGAAGCAATCTTTAGACACGACGACGTGGTTTGGGCTGCACATTGTTTTGCCTTGCTAGAACCTGTACAAGGACAAACAACTGACCACCAGGATGAAGAGCTTCGAACGGTTTTGGATAGACATCACCAAGTCTTCATCGACATACCACCAGGCATTCCTTCACATCGGGGGTTTGAACACACCATTGAGATGGAGACTGGCGCCAAACCGGTTATCACTATGCCATATCGCCACCCTAAGAGGCTAAAAGATGAGATTGAAAAAACTATACAGGAACTTCTTGACAAAGGTTGGATCAGGCCCAGCTCCAGTCCTTTTGCATTGTTGATAGTGCTGGTTAAAAAGGATGAAATGTTGCGAATGTGCGTAGACTACTGCACGCTAAATAAAAAGACCATCAAGAATAGGTATCCAATTCCTAGGATCGATGAATTGCTGGATGAGTTACATGGCGCGGTCTATTTCTCCAAAATAGACCTTCGTTTGGGGTATCACCAAATCTGCATGAGGGAACAAGATGTGGAGAAAACAACATTCCGTTGCCATTATGGGCATTACAAATTTTTGGTCATGCCGTTCGGATTGGCCAATGCGCCAGCTACATTCCAATCTTGCATGAATCACATTTTTAACAAATAGTTGCGTAAGTTCTTGTTGGTATTCTTCGATGATGTACTGATCTACAACAAGACATGGGAGGAGCACTTAAGGCATTTGGAAGAAGTGCTCGAGATTATGAAGTCACAACTGTTGTTTGCCAATAGATCCAAATGTGAATTCGGGATGACAGAGATATATTTGGGGCACATTGTCAGCAGTCGAGGAGTTCAGGTACATCAAGAGAAGATTTAGGCTATCTTGGACTGGCCAGCTCCGCAAACTCTTTCGGAACTACGTGGATTCTTTGGATTATGTAGTTACTATAGACGGTTCGTAAAGGGGTTCTCACAGCTCAATGCGCCACTCACCGATCTGATAAAGGGGTCTTTTCAGTGGAATGAACGGGCACATCAGACTTTTGAGAAACTCAAGGAGACTATGAGTTCTTGTCCAGTCCTTGCACTGCCAGATTTCACTCGACCTTTCTCTAGAGTGCAACACCTCCGGAGAGGGTATCAGGGCCGTGCTGATGTAGGACCGCCACCCAATTGCTTTCGAGAGTCGAAAGCTCTCAGGGGCCGAAAGGTTGTGTTCCATATACGACAAAGAAATGCTTGCCATCATGCATGCCTTGACAAAATTCTGTGCAATACCTCGTTGGAGCCAAGTTCGTCATCCATACAGATCACAACAGCCTGAGACATTTTCTGGAACAACGAGACTTGAATGAGCGACAACAAAAATGGGTAAGTAAAGTACAGGCTTTCGACTTTGACATTGAATATGTAAAAGGAAAAAATAATGTAGTGACTGACGCCTTGTCAAGAAAGCTGGCCATATGGTCCTTATCTGAGATATCAGTAGATTGGAGAGCACATTTGTTGGTCGAATACTCCAAGGATACGTTCGCATGCCAACTCCTAGACAAAGAAATACAAGATGACAGGTATAAGGTAGTTGATGATATTATTTTCTACGAAGGCAGAATTTATCTGGTGCTTGAATCCAAGTTGAAGAAAAAAATCTAAAAAGAGATGCACAATTCACCTCTAGCCGAGCATCAAGGATACTTGAAGACCTACCGACAGATCAGAGAAATGTTCTCATGGAAGGGCCTAACGAATGATATATTACAGTATGTCTGGGAATGCTCCACCTATCAACAAAATAAATCCGAACACACTCTACTGGCGGGTTTACTTCAACCATTACTGATTCCATAGAAGAATTGGGATAACATCTCTATGGATTTCATCTCCGGGCTCCCTAAGGCACAAGGGAAGGACTGCATCTTTGTGGTGGTTGACAGATTAACCAAGTATGCACATTTCTTTGCTATTTCAACAGAGTTTTCGGCCTCACAAGTGGCAGACTTATTCTTTCGAGAGGTGTTTCGCCTGCACGAACTCCCTTGAAACATAGTGAGCGTTAGAGATAGCCGCTTCCTTAGTAATTTCTGGAAATAATTGTTTCGACTAGCAGGGATAGAGCTATTGCCAAGCACCAGTTATCAACCCCAGACTGACGGACAAACATAGATTGTGAACAAATGGCTGGAAGGTTACCTCAGAAATTATGTTTCAGCACAACAGAGGGCATGGGTCAAATGGCTACATCTGGGAGAGTATTGTTACAATACCACCTACCACATGTCCATTAGAATGGAACCTTTCAAAGCTTTGTACGGGTATGAACCTCCTTTATTTGTGGACTTGGCTTTGGGTGACAGTCACGCACCGAAGGCCAAGGACTGGCTGCAGGAAGGAATAGATATTTTAAGATCTCTAAAGGAAAATCTCCAATGGGCTTAGAATCAACAAAAAATGTACATTGACAGGCACCGAACCGAGAGGAGTTTTGAAGTAGGGGATTTGGTATACCTCCGACTTCAACTATACAGACAATCCTCTCTGAAGGCTTCCGAGAAGAAGTTGAAACCGCGCTTCTACGGACTCTATCATGTGACCAAGAGAGTGGGCGAGGTTGCATACGAATTGGACCTACTTGAGGGAAGCCGAATCCACGTCTTCCACGTTTCTTGTTTGAAGAAAGTCGTGGGTCAGCAAGCGATGGTCTCCATAGACCTGACACCCCTTGACGACGGAGGGAAATTAGTATTGGAAGCAGCATAAATCATCGACAGTCGGGAGAAAAGATTGAGGACACGGACTATCAAGGAATCTCTTGCACGTTGGAAGGATCTACCCCTTGAAGACGCCACCTAGGAAGGCGAAGAGATTCTAGAACACCCTAGCTTGAAATTGCTTGAGGACAAACAATTATTGGGACGGGAGGATTGTAATGTCCCCGTCATTAAATGAATAATAAAATTATTGTATTTGGGTCCCGATCGATTTAGTTTATCTCGGGCCCATTTTTATTTGTTGACGTAGGTGTAGTTGTCGCCATTGGCTCTTTTGAGCACTCTCGGGAGTTTTCCCGACGGGTATTTATGCTCAGCGTGTAGGTTAGTTTTGATATGTTGAGTTTTGATATTTGATTTGTATTTGCGAATTCCTGTTGGGATTCTGTTGTCCGCCATTTCAGAGGTGAAAGATCCTCCCTATTTGGTTTGTTGCAGTTTTGGTGGGATTCAACCTTCACCCTACTCTTGCTTGTATCATATCTGGCAAATCCGAAGTACCATCAAATTCAATAAGATTTTTTTGGCAACATTTTTTGTGTATGTATTGTTCTGCCTCGGCGAAAATCATATTTAATTATTGGCGAAGGAAAAGGGAATATCATACAATCATCTTGGAGGCATCATAATCCATTGTGCGCCCTTCAAACTTTCCTTACAGCCACCCTTGCTGCACCGTACGACCTACACCATCAAACTTTTGTACGACCTACACTCCCCACTGTACGACCCCCACCATCCTCCCCATCGTACGGCTTGCATCATAACACCGTACGACATGCAGTCTTACTACACCGTACGACACTTACCTCCGTATGGCCCAAACCACCTTACCATATGACATCCTAGGCTTCCACCCCGTATGGACTCACCACCGTACGGTCCATGATACATACCGTACGACCACCTAATCGGTACGATCCTAGCAATTTCCTCACCGTACGAACTTAGAATTACCGTACGGCCTGCAATTGCTCAGTCACGCCTTACTCTCGAACACTTGGTCATTATTCTTTCAAGGGACGAGACCTGCCAGAGGTTGGGGACATTACAGATTGATTATCTACGAGAACTCAAATATCGAGAAGGATTCCTCCCTAGCTAAGAGGGAGTGTTAATGTTATTGTATCTATGGTCGGATTACTTCAGGCCGACATAGATACCATAAAGGTTGTGATATAATAATTATATTGATAAAATTATTGTGATTGATAATATAATAATTATATTATTATTGTGAGATAATATAATTATATTACTATGTGATAATATAATTATATTTTATAATTATTATATTATACAATAATATAATAATAATTATATTATATTAATAAAATAATAATTGGTGCGCCCCTTGGTGAAGGGGCACCACAAAAGCTATAAAGGAAGATTAATCTTCCTCTCTTGAATGATGATGAAATTAACATACACACAATCTGCATTTTGAGAAGTAGTGCTCGAGGGAGACAATAAGAGTTTATTGTCTATGGTTGGGAGGGCAATAATGGAGTCATTGCCCATGGTTCATCGAGCACACAAAAAACAATGAATTTATGAAGCGTTCTTTATTATTCTTATTCAAATGTACTTGTTAATTTTCTTTTTGTAAGGGACAACACATGAATTATAAATGAATTTGATGGAGAGACTTTTCATAGAGAGTTGAGTGACTTGGAGACTATTGTCAGTAAACTTGTATGTATGGGGCTGTTATGTTAATAAAGTTGTTAGCCTCGGTCGTTAGTGACCGAAAGGTAAACGGTTATGTCGCAACGGTTCAGTTGCACCCCTTCAAGTAGTTTGTATATCCTCTCGGAGGACAGAGATGAGACATAAGGGATGATGTTATGTTCACACTAGATGTACTTGATTATTATTAATGAAGCATGTGACAGTTCTCTGAAATCTTATTGTATTTTTTATCTATCAACATTTCCTTCAATACCATGTATTAAACCCAGTTTGTCATAGGCGGTAAACATTTGGTGCTGTTGCCTTTAAAGGATTTTGGGAAATAGTATCAAAGCATGAATGGCGGAAGGAAAACAATGGGTCAGACAATAGAAAGCAACCAAGTAGAGGAAAATTAGAATGGGAACTCTTCGAAGGGGAACGTGCATTAACTACTGACTTCACCGCATTGCTACAGGCATCCATCGAGATGCATGTCCGAAGGGAAGCCGAACGAGAGGATGTACCAGAGGGTGCGGTGTGGGATGCCCTTCGCGTGAACTGCATAGTAGACCGATTGTTGTCTCATCTTCCTGGGGTATTGGTGCAAACCTTTCTAGCCCTTCACAGCCGACACGGGGAGGTGCACCGTGAGACGAGACGACAACAAATTCTAGGTGATTATTACCGCTAGAGGGAGGAAGAACAAGATGAATCTCGTCGGAAGGGGAACATAAAATAAACCTTGGGAGTGGAGACTGAATAAAGAGAACACATTATGACTATGTCCTAAGTGACATGAAGTATGGAAAAAACTTAAATAAATAAAAAGTGTTCTTTAATTTCTATCATGTGTTGTTACTTGTGGATAAATAAGAAATATTTATGCCAAATCAATTGAATAAGAATAGGAATACAAAAAAGGAAGTAGAGAAGTGGGAGGCTATTAGGAGAGTCATACTGTTGTAGAAACATGCAGAAAGAAGGCAAAGATTCCGGAGGATTGTAGAAGGACGATCAGAAGAGATTGAGGGTGAGGCCGTTGAAGAAGGGAATTGGGAGGATTCCATCGAAGAAACTAGAAGTTTACTTGGAAACCTAACCTTAACTCCACATACGAAGGCAAGGGAGGCCCGAAGGAGGGAGAGAGAAGAAGCAAAGGGTAGAGAAGTAGAGGATACTAGTGCTGCCACAAGTATTGAAGTGACTGAGGGGCACATGGATCAAGGCAGCCTACTAGGCTTAGACCCACAAGAAAGTGAACAATCTCATACTCCACTCTCTAGGAGGTCCACTTAGTGGACAATACACCCCAATAGCTATAGCCCACTTGTTTTTGAGACAGATTTTGGTTTTTCTTTGTCTTGTATCTAGGATAATTGAGTCAATCATGTGGATGAGTTTTAGAAGTACAAGTCATGGTTTATGGTTATGGATTGTTTTCCTAGATTAAAAAATGTATGCTCTTGCAAGTTGAGAAGCTCACATACTTCTGATTTTTGTGTTTGATTTTGGGGTTAAAGGATTTGGAGAAAGCTCTTTTTATGGGGATTGGTGAAGGAGATGTAAAGTACATAGCTAGACTACTTTGTTGATGTTGTGAGGACATGGTCTATATTTTTCTTTTAGACTAAGTGGGATAGAAGATAATGAACCACATCTTTTATGGGAATGTAGTTGGTAGTTTGCTATGTTTAGCATGAGACTGAACATTGTAGTGGGATTCTGAAGGAGATATGTGTGTCGATGTTGGACAAGGAATATTAGACTATAGTGTAATTGTATTCAAGTTTTTTTGAGATATGTCGGTTTGATTCACCCTTAGGGAGGAAAGGCCTTGTGTCATGTCCCCAAATAATCATTATTTGGCTAATAAAATAAAGGAATTAATTGTTTAATATTAATTACATTGACAAATTAATATTAAATAATTACAAGGAGTGTAACATTGAGTTACGTGTTTAAATGGAGTAGTTCCTTTACGGTAACACTACAACCGATTTTGGTTGTCAATAAGATTTTGGTTGTCAATAAAAGACTGGCCGGTGAAGGAGAAAGGACAGAGAATGTTTTTGGAGATCCTTGAAACTGAACGTGTGTGAAGACAATGACAATTCCTTTTGTCAGATTTGGTCTGGTCTAGTGGAGTTATAAGTGGGTAAGAGAAGATGTCTTGGGTGGAGACAATCCGACTACAGAATAGTCACAGCGAAGACAAACATCAAAGCAGTTCCTTGGCGTGGAGTCTGGACGTCTAGCGCTGGCACCTATGTTTCACGGGAGTGGGACACATCATTGCGAAGTGTTTAAACAGCAAGTCAAGACAAGAAGTTGGAATCGGAACATCCTAGTAATTGTCTACGTCTGAAGACAAAAGGAATTTGGACGTATCTGGAAAATACTAGTGACTCTCGACATTAATCCGTAATCACTTTCCACGGATGTTGAATGGGATTTGTGGTATTCTCTCCTGGAAGCAGCAAGCATACAACGTGTCGGATCGGGCAAGGAGGGCACGAGTCTTGGAACAGTTTGTTCTACTGTGGATGGGTCCTGTGCAAGACATCGAATGGAAATTGAACCGAACCAAGATGGAAAGCAAGCATCTACCTATATATCTATATCATGAGCGGCGGAAGACACAGAGTTTGACTGTTACAAAAACTATACACAGGTGCACTCGACAAATAAGTATTATCCACTGTCGAATATCTCTGCTGATTGCTTAATTTTATGAATGACTGTTTCGTGAACATGCGTCAAATCAATCATGGAAAAACATCTGGTTTCTGTAGTAAACAAAGTGCATAGTTTATCAACAGTTTATTTGTAATTGATTTATTTCCTTAAGAATATTTTTGAAAGAACTTGGGAATTTCACAGTGGTACTAGAGCTTTCAATCCTGCCAGCTTGTAGGGTGTTTGAAATTTTGTTGGCCAAAAATGTTCTGTTAACTATGCAATCAAGATATTATAACTTCAGAAATACCAGGGATCGTCAAAACAGAAATCCGACTAGTCAGTCAAGTTCAACCCCACAATTTGAAGTTGAGGATAGTTATATTGAGACAAAAGAAGAGATAATTCTTGAACAAAACAATAACATGGGGGAACCAGAAAATAATAGGGATTTAATTTTTGCATTGATGAGAAGCCAACAAGACTGCAAAATAATATAAATATGATGACCAATCTGATGACTCAATTCATGGCTCAAAAGCTAAATCAAAATCAAAATGAGGGTGGTAGGGATGACCGTTCAGTAAATAGCAATCAGCCTGAAAGAACAGCAACAGCCAGACCTTACATGCCAAATTTTACTCCTAGAAATATGCAGCCTGAACATGAACCTACTGTTAGAGAGGTGCAAGATGAAATTTTGAATGATTGGGAATCAGCCGGGGCAGAATTTAGAACTCACATGTCTTTCAGAGAATACATGGATTTCAGGATGAAACATAGGCCGCATAGGGGCAGAAATTACAATAGTGAACTTCAAAGGAAAATAGGGAAGATGTCCATTCCATATTTTGATGGCACTGGCAAGACTACTGCCCAGGCTTGGGTCCAAAAGTTAGACATACTTTCAATTAAACCTTGTGATGGAGGATGAGGCTATTAAATATGCAGCATTACATTTAGATGGAGTAGCACATGAATGGTGGCACCATGGGCAGATCACATTGGGTCACAATCAGGTGAACACATATCTTGATTTCACTGAATGCCTCATTGATAGGTTTGATTCCAAAGATCCTAAACTGCATTTGAAAGAATTGACACAACTGAAACAAACAAGGATAGTTGAACATTATATAACCGATTTTGAACAGATGGCTGTACTTGTCACTAAAATATTGGAGAGGCGTAAAATTGTTATTTTTATTGATGGGCTTTCTGATTCTTTGAAAGGATGGGTAAAATCTTTAAATCCTACCACACTACAAATGGAAATTAAGAAGGCTAGGGAATTAGAACCTTCCTCAAAAGGGAAAAAATGGAATAAAAGCTTTCAACCAAAACCAGACAAAGACAAAGAGGTTTGCAAAGAAACGTTTCCAAAACCCAGATTTGATAAAGAAGAAAGGGATGAACTCATGAGACGCAAATTGTGCTTCAGTTGTAAGGAGTCATGGCAGCCAGGTCATAGGTGTTTGGCAAAAGGGAAGATTCATTACATTGAAGTAGTATCTGACAGTGAAGAAGAAGAAAATGTAGATCCCAACCCAGAATTGAAACCGAAAACCATTGAACAGTCTCAAGAAGGGAAAGTTGTAATAGCATCCATGACAGGAACCCCACACTATAATATCTTCAGAGTCCGAGGAGTCTTATAGGGACAACAGGTCATAGTAATGTTGGATAGTGGAGCTACTCATAATTTCATTGATGCTGCCTTAGTTAAAAAGCAAGGTTTACATACAGAGGCACATGCAGGATTTAACATACAGGTTGCAGGGGGAACTAATCTAGTTTGCACTTACAAGGTTCCACAACTGAGTATTGCTCTTGGTAATTATACAGTCATTGATGATTTTTATGTAGTTGATTTGGTTGATACTAATGTTATTTTGGGAATTCAGTGGATGGAGACCTTGGATAAGTATTCTCAGAGTTTCAAGCGCATAGAGTTTTCTTTCAAAATTGATGGGAAAAAGGTAATTCTTAGAGGAATGGCAAATGGTGGACCTCAGATTGTCTCAGCTTATAGAATGGAGGCTATTTTCTGTCATCATGATGTTGCTTGGTTAGCACAGTGTTTAATTTCTACCAAGGTAACAGGTTTTGAATCAAAGCACTATACAGATGATTTGTTACAAGTGTTAGATTCACATAAACTGGTTTTCAGTGATATACCACCAAGAGTACCTCCAGATAGGGGATTTGAACATACTATAGAATTGGAAGATGGGGCAAAGCCGGTAATCACTACTCCATACAGACATCCCAAAGTTTTCAAAGATGAAATTGAAAAAACTATTAAAAAGTTATTAGACATGAGTCATATTAGGCCCAGTTTGAGTCCATTTGCTTCATTGGTGGTATTGGTCAAAAAGAAAGATGGAACTTTATGCATGTGCATTAATTACCAAGCCCTCAATAAAAAGACCATAAAAACCAGGTATCCGATTCCTCGCATTGATGAATTGTTAGATGAATTACATGGTGCTGTGTACTTTTCTAAAATTGATTTGAGATCAGGGTATCATCAGTTTAAGTTAAGGGAACATGACATTCATAAAACTGAGAATTTTGCAAACAGTTCATGATTTGCCTTTAGAAGGACATCTAGGTTATTTCAAAACTTACAGGCACATCCGTGAAAGATTCACATGGAAAGGGCTCAAAAATGACGTTTTGCAATACGTCAAGGAATGTATCACATGCCAGCAGAACATTCTTATCCAGCCGGGTTATTGCAACCTTTACCTATTCCAGATCAGAAATGGGAAAGTATCTCAATGGATTCTGGTTTACCACGAGCTCAAGGTAAAGATTGTATTTTTGTGGTGGTTGATAGACTAACAAAATTTGCACATTTATTTGCTATCACTACAGAATTCACCGTTGTTCAGGTTGCCGGATTGTTTTTCAAGGAAGTATTCCGTTTACATGGTCCATCAAAGAATATAATTAGTGATCGTGACAACAGGTTTTTGAGTAATTTTTGGGTGGAATTATTCAGGTTGACAAGTACAGTATTGCATCACAACACTAGTTACCATCCACAAACCGATGGTCAGATAGAAATAGTCAACAAATGGATTGAAGGCTACCTTCGTAATTATGTCCCTGGGCATCAAAAGGCTTGGATTCGTTGGTTGCATTTGGGCGAGTATTGCTATAATACTACTTTCCATATGTCCATCGGTATGACACCGTTTAAGGCATTATATGGGTATGATGCTTTATCCTTTGTAGATCTTGATTTTGATACTAGTAATGTGCCCAAGTCACGGGATTGGCTTCGAACTCTCAGGACATCTTAAAAACCCTCAAGGAAAATTTACATTGTGCTCAAAATCGGCAAAAGCTCTATGCCGATAAGAAGAGGGTGGAATGGAGTTTTGAGGTTGGTGATTTAGTGGACCTCAGATTACAGCCCTATGGACAGTCATCTCTCAAATGGAGTGGGGCTGAGAAATTGAAGCCTCAGTTTTATGGGCCTTATCCGATTATGGGCAACACTGGCGAGGTTGCATATGAATTGGCTTTACCAGCGGGTAGCAGGATCCACAATGTGTTCCACGTCACCTGTCTCAAGAAGGCCTTAGGTCAACAGGTCATAGTTTCAGAGGCTTTACCTCCCTTGGATGAGGAAGGGAAACTTGCAATGAGTCCTGAGAAGATTGTAGAAACGTGGGATCGACATCTGCGTAACCACACTATTCGAGAATATCGGATCAAATGGAAGGATTTGCCTTTGGATGATGCTACTTGGGAAAATGAGCAGATTCTGAGCCATCCAGATTCATAGTTGCTTGTGGGCAAGCAACACATGGCAGGGGAGACTTGTCATGCCCCCAAATAATCATTATTTGGCTAATAAAATAAAGGAATAAATTATTTAATATTAATTACATTGACAAATTAATATTAAATAATTACAAGGAGTGTAACATTAAGTTACGTGTTTAAATGGAGTAGTTCCTTTACGGGAACACTACAACTGATTTTGGTTGTCAATAAAAGACTGGCTGGTGAAGGAGAAAGGGCAGGGAATGTTTTTGGAGATCTTTGAAACTGAATGTGTGTGAAGACAATGACAATTCCTTTCGTTAGATTTGGTCTGGCCTAGTGGAGTTATAAGCGGGTAAGAGAAGACGTCTTGGGTGGAGACAATCCGACTACAGAATAGTCACAGCGAAGACAAATGTCAAAGCAGTTCCCTGGCGTGGAGTTGGGACGTCTAGCGCTGGCACCTATGCTTCGCGGGAGTGGGACACATCATTGAGAAGTGTTTAAACAGCAAGTCAGACAAGAAGTTGGAATCGGAACATCCCAACAATCATCCATGTATGAAGACAAAAGGAATTTGGACGTATCTGGAAAATACTAGTGACTCTCGACATTAATCTGTAATCACTTTCCACGGACGTTGAATGGGATTTGTGGTATTCTCTCCTGGAAGTGGCGAGCATACAATGTGTCGGATTGGGCAAGGAGGGTACGGGTCTTGGAACAGTCTGTTCTACTGTGGATGGGCCCTGTGCAAGACAACGAATAGAAATTGAACTGAATCGAAATGGAAAACAGGCGTCTACCTATATATATATCATGAGCGGCGGAAGACATGGAGTTTGACTGTTACAACAACTATACACAGGTGCACTCGACAATTAGTATTATCCACTGTCGAATATCTCTGTTGATTACTTAATTTTATGAATGACTGTTTCGTGAATATGCGTCAAATCAATCATGGAAAAACATCTGGTTTCTGTAGTAAACAAAGTGCATAGTTTATCAACAGTTTATTTGTAATTGATTTATTTCCTTAAGAATATTTTTGAAAGAACTTGGGAATTTCACACCTTGAGAAAGATAATTGACATACATGGATTTATGGATTTTGAAGGCAAGAGATTTGGATACTAGAAAGTCCACATGTGGATGAGGTTTCTAGTTACCTTATTTTGTTGCATAGTTGGTTGGATGGGTGATAGATGAGTTTTCGTTACTCTTTTGATGACACTTTCCAATTGAGCATATATGATAGTTACTTAGGTGTATTAGGGGGAAATTTGGTTTTTACTTTTTAGGAGCATGTTTGGATATTGGGTTAGAAAAATTATTCGATGACAGTCCAAGTGTTGTTATTGTGGCAAAGAACCATACTTATCATGTATAATTGAAACACATTAAAGTGTAATTCAAGAGATTGTAGCTGCTTTGGTGGAGCTTGTAATATAGAGACATGCATGATGTAGGATGGTGGTTATGGAGATGTTTTTCCTTTGCAATGATCTTGTCTATGATTGGCTCTTCGTAGGTTTGGTCTCTTATGCAATTTATGTAGAACTCAATTTTAACTGTTGAGAGCGGGTGAGGGTGGACAGGGGAGGGAGGGGGAGGCGGTGAGGTGAACCAATAATAGATATAAACTTTTGAATGTTAGTCAATTTAAACTTTTAATGAACTTGTCAAACTTTAATTTGAAAATTGGAAGAAATTGGAACTAAAATTAGAAAAGAGATGCAATCAGATGAAGAGACAGGGCACATGATTTTAAATTGGAACTGAAATTTCTCTTCACAATATTTGAAACATATAAACAATCGATTACACTTTGAGCGTGAACTAACTTCAGATAGGCATCTTGTAAAAAGATGGCAAAAACCTCTCTGTAGACTGAGTGCAAACTGAATGAATAATTAGAATAAATTTGCAAATACCTCTCATTGTCATAAACTTCTATCAGCAATCTCTGAATAACTTGACAACACAACTGGAGAAAAGTTGACAGAATAATTAATGCATTTGTTATACCTGATCTGGATCAAACAACAATTGTTGTTATCAGTCACAACATGCTCATTGTAAAAGTCTGTCTTCCTTATGACAACATCGAAACTTCAGATCTCTGTATATATCTTTTAAACAACTCTCATGTCTTTCCTCCCCTAGAATCTTTTATACATATCCGATATTTCCTTTCAAGCAAAATCCCCTTTTATAAACAATATATACACACAACATATAACCTTGCACATTCAATTAACACACTACATCATAAATGATGCCTCCTTCACTCCACATCAAAATAAATATTCTTTTCATTGCATTCTCCACTCTCTACATTGACCTCAAGGAAAATAAATAAATAGAACACACCACATCCCTCAATCTATCGGCAATAGAGGGAGATAACAGACTAGCTAGTTTGATTTGGTTAGGAAGTTTCAAACTTAAATCTAACTTCTAACCACCGCAAGTAATCAACCACCTTGAATCTTTTATTCATAACAATGAAGAAGGTTGTAGATCATCAGTATCATTGAAAACAGTGAAAAAGCAGTTACATGTCTTCGATGATAATAAAGAAGTTTATAGAAATTGAGAAATGATAGAATAAGAGCCAACCAATTGCAGTGATCTGTGCTGATTAAAACCTAATCAAAACGGATAGTCTTTATACTTATCTGGTCAAATACAGAGATGTATGTTCTGAGATATGACGACAAACATATATATATCTTCACAAAAAACTTTCGCTGCCAAGATAATCAAACCAACGTTTTTTCAAGAATGATATGCACTATTATTATCGAGCTCCTGAAATGAATCACAACATCACAAAACCAATCTCATATGTTTGTCTCCATGTACATTAGAAGTTATATTCATTGTGCAGAACAATGAATTCATATAGCTCGAACTTAAGCAGTCACAGCAAATGTGTTTCTATAGACAAAACAATTAAGTGTCGAAGGTATGTGTGTTCTCCATCGGCTCAGTCTAATCCGCATTTTCAGAACAATGGTTTTTGCATCTGCATTGTATCTGATTATATTTTGACATCAATGACAAATGTTCTATACATGTGGGAGAATTTGAAAAGCTGTTATACATTTTACACAAATATTTTGTGAAGTTTTTATCTATTTCTATTGTGAAGAATCTTGTTTTGGGAGAGCCTAATATTTTAGGCGAGGAGGTTGTGACATTGTAAATGCACTTAATGTCAACGACGCATTGGAGGTTTTGTGGTTTTGCTTTGATTTTTCTTGGCTTAGTGGTGGAGAACTTGTACTCTTAAAAGAGAGGTCACAAGTTCAAATCCCACAAGGGGGTAGGGTATGTACACCTCATTTGTAGTGCAGTTAGGTGTCTCCTGCAAGGAGTACGAGGTAGTCTCATATCACTGTCACCATATGTAGACCCAAAAACATATGGCTGGTGTCGTGGACTATAAAAGGACCTTTCCTTTCCTTTCCTTGGGTATCATGGATTAATGGACACATGCTTTATGATGCCAATTGGAGGGAACACATTAAATTTATCGAGTCTATTGTAAAACGCATTTAATTCTTGGGTATGCAAAGTTCAACTTGGTTTAATTATGCAATTGGGGTGCCTTGGAGTTTGTGCAAACTTGGACATCCAACTTGGAAATGCTTGGTTCATTGGCTATTGGTGGTTGGGTGCATGGAATAACAGTGGCAACAAAATTTAGTGTTTCTTTCCTTGTTCACTTTTCTAATAATAGGAGCTTGGGATTGAGGTTATTCATTATATTATTTGTTCATTGTGAGTGTAGTTTGGTTTAAGCACCGAAGGCTTGATTATGAAATGAGATGTATGGCTTTCATTTGTTATTGGATTGATTTCTTTTTGTTAGCAACAATTTCTCACCATTGTAGGTCACTTTTTGCATAGTTTAATCTTTGGTTGATAGTGGTTTCCTTGTAAAGACAGAGTTTGATATTGTGGTGTAATTATTTCGTTGAACATACATTGTTATAGTGCCTTAGAAGTTGAACTTTTTTATAGGGTTTCCTCTCCCTCTCTCTTTCTTTTTATGAGTGGTTTATGTTTGACTTTTGCCCACATTTATATAGATCAAATAACTTGTGATATCTTCTCATAGGGTTTAATGAAACAAGTTATTTATAATTTTTTACACAACTCAAATAAAGTAAATATAATATTTTTTTTTTAATAAATCAAACAAGAACTACTTTTAAAAGTTTATGTTTGTATTGTTGTTTAGCTCTTAAAAACAAAAAAGATAAATTTTAGCCATTAAAATTGATGCATATGGCTTGAAAGGAAAAGGTAACATATAGAATTTTAATGGTGACACATAAACACGCCGATGCCATTTAAAATGAATTATAATTTATTTTTGTTTCTTATGTTAAAACAACAAAACTAGGGTGTTGGTCTTGTACACAAAATAGTTTGAGACAACTTCAACAAGCCACTAATAGAGCATTAACAATAACCAGTCCATAATATCAAAACATTATACATATGTTAAACTATACGATAAAAAGTCTTAGGAGCATATAACAATAAACCAAAAAAATTAGTAAACAACCAACCAATGGCTAAGTGAGCACCCCACTCTAGTCATACGTAAAGGAATTTGACAAGGTCCTTGTAGTTCCTCTCTTTTTCAACATCTTTGTTGAGGATTTTTTCTTCATCAAGCACAGTGTAATTGTAGAGTTATGCATGAGTCTTTGGTTGAAGTGAGAGATGCTCACTATTTTGTAGTGATCTGGTAGTTTGTATACGTGCTAATTTTCTCAACATGTTGGGTGTCCTCTTTTGGCATGGCATCTTAGGTCAAAGCTAGGGGTTCCATCTTTGCACCGTCTAAGTGGTGTGTAGACTTGTCACTAGTAGACTTCCCTGATTTGTCACAATTGTCCCTACAATCCTCCTTCAACTCTTCATCATAGTCGAGTAGCTGCGTTCCTTTTTTTTGTCCAATGAGCGACCAACCAACCTGTTGGAACTCCTACAATTCGAATCATCAATCTTGTCCTCATTGTCATTGTCAAACTCGTCGTTATTGTCTATTTCCTAAATGTGGAGTTGGGTTCAACTTTCTTGGTCGGTGAGGGGTGGGTTTTTTAAATTTCCCTCTTTTGCTCAAGTTATGTAACTAAATTTTAAGCATTAACAAAATCATAAGAGAAAGCAAGATACACAATAAGATTTTGAAGATTAGAATTCAATGCTTCTTCAGTATTCTCCAAACTACTCTGCTATACAATGAGAGAAAACACTAATTTAACTACCACCCGAAAATTACCAAATCTATTTTTTGCCATTTTTTGGTAATTTCTAAAATTATCCCAAAGACTACAAAAAATTCTAATTATTTAGAGTTAACTAAAGTGACATCATTCATCAACTTGCTAAGCAATTACATGCATAAAAAGAAAGATACTAAAAACCAAAAAATAAGAAAATTTTGAAAAAAAATAGTAAAAGCTGATTTTGAGGCCTCATATGATGGAATTTAATTCCAAGAATATGTTAATATTTGGTCCAATCTAATAGTTTCATTGGCATATTCAAGAACTTTTGAAGATGCAATTTTCTTGTAAAATTTCGGTCTAAACAGACAACTGAGTCAAAAGTTATGATTGTTGGAAGTCCCTGCAACATTCTCCTCTAGTTGAAAAGAACATAGCTCTATCAAGTTACTATCCTCAAACTGGTGCCATTTTGACTGATCTAACTTCTTCAATTCCCACTCTGTAATCCATGTGTTGTCTATTGGTGCTAATCCTCCACACTATACCAGATATCTATTATATGTGTCTTGGCGAGTATGAACACTCTTATCTAAAACATATGCAATCTTTTCCTTTTTCTTGCTTGGAATTGTCTGTTGCCAATTCATTTTATCCTCACTATTAGTAGCATGATACTCACCATGGAAAGTATATAAATCAAAGACATTAAACACAAGGTAAATATTAAGACTAGTGAGTAAATCTACCTCATAAGCATTGTCATTGATTTTCTTGAGAATTTTGCATGGACCAATTTTCTTATATTTCAATTTGTGATATGTCCCTATAGGAAACCTCTCCTTTCATAGATAGACTATCACTAGATCACCTGCACTAAATACCTAATGCCTTTAACTATTATCTGTTGAAGCTTTATACCTCTCATTACTTTCCTATAACTTTTGTCACACTTCTTCTTGCAATTGGTGAAGGTGTATTGCAAATGCTTCTCCATCATCACTAATTCTATCATCCAATGATAATTGTACCAAATCTAGAGCACCCTTGGGATTCTTTTCATAAACAACTTGAAATGGCAATTTAGCTATTGAACTATTCATTGAGTTGTTATAATAAAATTCTGCCTGGGGTAATGCCAAATCCCACTGCTTTGGCTTCTCTCCACCTATGTTTTCCCATCCATTGGAGGATGAAAGATATTAATAAACTGTATCTTTGTCCCCATCTTCTTCCATAAAGTCCTCTAGAAATGACTCGAAAACTTGGTATCTCAATCAAAGGTGATAGTTTTTGGGATGCCATGCAGTCTAACAATTTTTGAAAAGAAAAATTTTACCACCGTAGTAGCATCATTGGTCTTGCAAGCAATAAAATGAGCCATTTTTCAGAACCTGTCAACAATAATAAATATGGAATCATTACCTCTATGTGTGTTTGGTAGCCCCAATGCAAAGTTCTACTCAGATTTGTCCATGGTCTTGTGGGTATTGGCAATGACATATGCAACCCTTTATTATGTCAGTGTCCTTTAGCTACTTGAAAAATTCTACACCTCTCCACCTACCTGGTTATGTCTCGTTTCATCTTTGGCCAATAGTATTTATCTGCTACTAAAGCAATTGTCTTATCCTTTCTAAAATGTCCATCCATACCACTACTATGAAACTCTTTGATAATATTTTCCCTCATGAAACCAATAGGAATGTATAACTGTTTTCCTTTGAATAGATAGCCATCCTACATAAGATATTCACCTTGAATGTTCTCTATTTTTCTAGGTATTGGATTTTTCAATTGGAGCACAATTTCCCAAAAATTATTGTTAGATTCATACAAATCTTTGATTACATCAAAGTCAACTACCTCAATTTCCACGGTGGTTAAAAACACTACATGCTTGCTTATGACATCTGCAACTTGGTTATGTTTCCCAGATTTATGCTTCAAAACAAAGGTATAGCCTTGTAGAAAAGAGGCCCATTTTGCATGTCTACTATTCAATTTCTTTTGTGTAATGCAATATGGTTTGTAAACAACACAAACTCTTTAAGCACTAGGTAATGTTTCCAATGTCTCAAAGCTTGTATAGTTGCATAGAATTCTATATCATACATTGAATAATACTTTCACACATAATTCAAATTTTCACTAAAAAAGGCAATGGGCTTAACTGCTTGACTAAGTACAACTCTAATACAAAGGCAAGGAAGGAAATACGGTCTTCTTTTGCTGACAATGAAATAGTGAATCTGTACTCTCAATCTATCATACATATTCCAATGCAAATACCCTCTTTGTCACATGTATTGGATTTTTGTGGGATTATAATGTTGATGTTGATATATGGTGATTGATCAGGGAAGTACTGTACACTTTCCATGTATCCTCATCGGGGTTCATGGCCGGGTTGGGCCTTGAGCGGGGGATTGGGGGTGTATCCCCCTAGGAAAAAAAAAATTGGGGCTATTTTTCAACTATTTTTGGGCTGACATGTTGTAACCGATTCTAATCCTAAAGCGGCAAAAAAGCTTGTATAAAAATGGCTTAGGGTTAGGGTTTCTTATGATGTATGTTTTTTTAATAGCTTCTTGGGGCGGTATTGAGCTGTAAGGGATTGCAGATTGTAATCAAGTTGTAATCACTAGATAATAAGAATATTGGACTCATTGTTGGTGGGCGTAGCCCAAGGATTGGGTGAACCATGTTAAATCTTTGTGTCTTGTGTCATCTTCTATGTGGTTTATTATTTTCTGATATTAGTTATATTTGCATGTAACTGTTATTTCTGTTTTGTTAAATTCTAATAGTTGATCTGTAAAACCTTAACATAGTGTATTCTTCCATGTATAACCAATTAGCCAATTGTATTTGATTTCTGAGTTGAATGCAATCTCTACAAGACAACAGCAGTCCAAGCATTGCAGTGCTTGTAATTTCATGATACATTGGTGCCAAAAAAAGTCTACAAAATGGTTGTATTTCTTTCTATTATCATTCATCCTTATCTTAGGTGTTCATTCATTTATTGGGCACTCTTTTCTATTCTGAGTCTTCTCATCAATCTTATAAACTTGAATGTGAAGCTTGTTGGTCTTGAATATTACATGATACTTTGCTAGAGGAAGATAGAACAAGTAGGTTGTGAACCTAAATGTCTTACAAGAACCTCTTTTAATCATTAGTAATTGTTTTTGCAAGGATTGAAAAACGTGCTCCATAAAACTAAATCTTACTAGTTCACTTACACAATGGATATGAAATATCATTTCAAGAAGGTTGGCACCCACTTCCCTATTATTTTCCAATCCCATGCAAAATGTTAGCAATAAAATAGTATCCAGAACCCATGGCACAAAAATATTAAAATCACAAGGAGGCTTATGATTATGATCCAATCGAGCACCATGCACTGTTAGACCTTTGACATATGAATCTTTATATTTTTCATTGATTCTCTCATATTACTATGCCATCTTTCCTACGTTAATGTGGACATTTGGGTTTTGTGCTTCAAACCCTAGGTCCAACAAACAAGAAAATTCTCCCTTGGTTATAGATAAAATTTCCTCGAGTGTTTTTATTGACAATTGCTTTTCTATCTTCATCATAATTTTGGGTGCAGACTGTGACAATTTTTGGGCAAGGGAATACTTCAGGTAATATCATGCATCCCAATCCAACATACCATGATGCAATTTTATTTGTACTTACATTTAACATTATGTTAGGGTGGCTACAAGAAGTTGAGTCCCACTTTTGGGCAAAAAGTGGAAGTGTTTTCCCTTTTTTTCAAATTTCTTGTCAATTGATGTCTAAATTTGAGGCACTTAGAGATTGAATCTAAAAAAAAATTAGTAATATAAAATGTAGTTCTCGGAGTCTACTTTTCAAATATGTAATTTATTTAAATATCCACATGGTATAAATTACTTTTTAATAGGAATGTTTAAAAATCATGTTTTCAAAATGCATGTTTCAGGACCATACCATAGCCGTGTACGACCACCATATTTTGACCTAAATAAATGAATTTTTGCAAATCCTTCTGGGGAAATATACCTAAGACACCAAATATCGATGAACATATTTTTTCTTATTTTTTATTGAATATATATTTTTTAATTGACTATAAAACACATTTTCAAAATCTCTGGTGTACAACCACCATAATTTGATGAAAATTTCATATTTTTTCATACTTTTTTTTTTAATCTTCAAGAGAATTGTATGTAGATTGATGCCATATAATTTATTTTTCAAAAAACTTAAAAACAAAAAAGTTATTAAAGTTTTAGTGAACCTCACTATTTTACATTTAGTTACCACTTTTCACTAATAAATAATGAAAAAATAGTAAAAATAATCACATCACTATGAAATTTACATTATTGAAATTAAGACAATGAGAACTCTACTGGGTTTTTGTTTTGTAAAAAAATATGATTAGGAAGACCCTCAAAAAATTACGGCAAGAAAAAAATCTGGCATTCCAATGCCTTAACCATTAAACTTTTGGAGGTCAAGGCATAGGCTTGGTTCCACCAAGCCTAAACCAAACCTATGTTGAAACAAAATCTGCGGTGGATGTGTGCTTCCCGCTTATGTCTTAAGAAATGGGTACCCGTTATTTAAAATTTAAAAAACGGGCACCCATTTCTTTAAAAAAAAAATAGAAGTGTTAAAACACGTTTTTAGTCATAAAAAAATAAAAATAAAAATAAAAAAAGAAACAGGCACCCGTTTTGAAATAGGTACCCGTTTTGATAAAAATGGGCACCCATTTTTTGAATTTTAGATCGGGTGCTCGAACCTAAAACGATTGCCCATTTCGAGCGACATCTTTCATTTCTACAAGACTTCCGCCGAATTGGTACTCAACTTCTTGCACTTACCCCTTAAAAACAATATATTTTTCCCTGTTTGGATTTTCCAATGATGCCTTATTAGAAAATGCACATCTAATTTCCATAATTCCCTTAGTACCATGGATAACATGATCATAAATATCATGGTATTCATTAGTGAAACTTGTTGCTTTAGCCAGTTCAGTGAAGTGTGTTTTTTCATTCACTTGAATTTTAGTTGCACAAGTACTATTCAGTTTCCCCGTCACTAGTATTTTTAATGGTTCAAAATAATGCTAGACAACTAGTAACTACAAGCCTAAAAATGCTAACCCTCAAGTTGAACCCCTAGTTCTTTTTCTACAATCTAAATGGTAAACCACGATATTCAAAAATAAAAAAAATGTAGGATGTAGGTGTTCTAGATTTTACTCAAATTTCTATTTGAGTAGACTTGCGTAAACAGACTCTGTTGCATTCCTCAATCTAGTAGCCATTTATAAATCTCCCTGTATTAATTGGTTTGTCCAAGAGTTCAAATACCAATATGAGTCCCTTAAAATTTCAAAACCTAAAGGGAAAAATTTATAGAATCATCTTATAATTTTATAATTTATTATTAATAACTATTCATCGCCACAAGGCAAAAAATTTATTGCTTCTTTTTGAAGACTGATAGTCTGACACACCACACATGTCACTTTTTTGGAATGTTTTTAAAGAATTTTTAATCCTTTACAACTTCTGCCCAAATTAGAGCTTATTACACTTAATTAACTATACTAATAAAAATTTAGAATTTAACTATACTTAAATATTTTTTTATCATTTATGGTAGGACAATGTTCAATGACACATGTCTTGTTTCCAATGGAAGTTTACAAAAAATGTTATCATTCCCACATTCCGCCCGAAATACACCTTATGTTGTTGACCTATGCTCATCCAACGAACAATAGTATCCATTGTCAGTTGTTGTAGGTCCCATTATCAATAGTATTTTTGACATTTTCCAGTTTGGGGACCACATCACCTAACACTTCATCATCCCATGGGCCATATCCTTTCTTTCATGTGAAGACTGACATTAAACGATGCCACGTCCCTATTCCAGAAGAATCATATATAAATAACCATGTTTAACAAATAACAATATAAATGTTTAACCATGTTTAACCATGTCTACTATATAAATGTTTAACAATTATTATATATTGAGAAATGTTTAACTATAATTTTAAATCAATGTTCACATTCAAGATTAAATAATATATATTATAATATATAATAAATATAACATACTGATATAAATGATATACCCTTCAAACTTTAATTTTTAATTTTATTCATTTTGAAATCAATGATAATAATATAATATAGAGTTGATCTTTGATTATCCAACAGACCACAGTTCATGATATCGGTTGTCACAATGGAGTTTACCAATGGGTCCCATGCTTTATCATCATTGAGCTTACTATGGAAAGCAGATGAAAGTGCCAAGGTATGATAAAACTAGGATAACTCACATACCATTTGTAACCTTACAAGACACATGATCAAATAGTAAGGAATACCTCTATCCACACTTAACCCATAAGTCCTCGGCGATTTGGAATAATTGTGTCCTAAGACGAGTCATCATGTTACTTAAGAAAAATATACAAACATCAATCAAGTGAACATGCCCCATCATTCCTCTTCTAGTCAAAGAAATCCTTGAGTAGCATAGAAAACACATCATAGAAAATAAAATCAAATAAAACACAAGACTCACTGGACCAAACAAGTCAACAACCATATAGATCTATTGCCAAATTTTACTGTTTTTTGATAGTTTGATAATGATCGATGTGTTTTGTTTCAGGGAGGATTCATACTGTGTAAGACACATGATGGATCATGATAGTTTATTAAGATTACTAATGTTGATTAGACAATTGATTGGTTGTGTTGTAGACTAACTTAATAGGTTGTATGTTGATTCATGATTTGATAAGTCAATGTTTTGATTATGTTTGTTCAAAGTGTTTGTGTCTTGAAGATAGTTTATTCAATGTTATTTAGTTTATTAAACTATTTGATTTTTTGTATTTTTAAAATGGTTTTTTTTTTCATTCTCAAGAAAGATGTATTTATTGTCCCCTTATGTCTAGCAAGGCATAAGGCATAATGAGAGGATAAATGAACTAGTAAAATATAAATGGATAAGTGAATTGGTGGAGGAAGCTTATTTTGTTTTCAAGGACTATCTTATGGAGGGATAACATGTTCATCCAAGCTAAGGGACTAGATATGGAAATATAAAGTGATGGAATGGTGCATTTTAAAGGCATGAGGTCCAAATAAATGGACATGTCAAGAGGTTTCTGAAAATATATTTTGCATTTTATGTCCTTAGTTTTAAATCAAAGATCAAGGGATAGATTTGGATAGAATGGAGATAGGTTATAGGTAGGATAAGAAAGATCAAAGGTGCTAAAGGATGATGGAAATGATAAATAGATAAGATAATGGATATGGACTGAAGGGTGGGGATAAGGTTTAGTAGAAATGATATGTAATGCTTATGAAGATCCTTAACTTTGTCAAGATCAAAGGTGGGAAAGGGAATATGGATAGAGATAGGTTGAATGAGATATAATGGAGGATGACAGATAATAAAGGATGTGGTGGATATGATAGCATAGAAGAAAATTTCCCACAAGTGTAGTGTGGAAGAGGATAATGAATTACACATGATGCCTATTTTTTAGGTTTCATCATGGTACTTGACCAAGGTGCCACAAGAGGTGGTTTTCACCATATGACTAATTATTTCTATTTGCTTTTTTTACATTTATTTGGAAGATAATGGATGCATAAGAGGAGATGCAAGAAGGACTCAAGCATCATGTTCTTTGGAGAGTACCCATGAAAAATGTGCTACAATGAACCATTGATATTGAAGGTACGCTTGAGGATGTTAATAGTGTTATTGTAAAGGGAGATGAAATTTGGGAAGGATTTCTGCAAAGGTTTGGGTAAGAGAGACATAAGCATAGAAAATAGATGTTGGATAATAGATGAGGTGTTGGAAGACTTTTATAGGAGTGGATGGAAATTTTGGCAAGATCAATGTTGGCACACACTTTGAAGGATGGTGGAGTGATGAAGGGAAAATGGAGGTTGGAGTTTGAGATTTTGATGGAGAAAAGGATGTGGATTTTGGGACACAAGGACCCAAAATAGATTTGAAAGATGAGATTTATTTTATGGATGATTCAGGGAAGCCTTTGGAAAAGAAATCTTGGATGTCAACTTTGATTTTTATTTGAGATGCTCATCTTGTAGGAGAAACTTAGGACTCTGCATGGTTTTTTAGTTCATTTTTTTTTGTCATTTTTTAGAATGCATCAATTCTAGGAGCACATTAGGAATCCAAATAGTTTTTTATTTTCCATTTTTCTTATGGATCAATTTTTTTCTTTTTTTACATGTATTTTAATGTGACATGTTGATCTCTAGATGTATGTGGATTTTGGACTTATAGATTTTATGCTTAGCATCAAAATTGATTCTAAAAGCATTTGGATTTGTGGATAGATAAAAATGATATGGAGGCCTTTTGAATGAATTCTTATAGGTAGATAGTTGGAAATTTCTAAAAGTGTGTTCCTTTGTTGATCTTGATTTATGATAGGATAATTATATTGAGAGCTAGGGCTTTTGGGGATAGTTGATGCAAGGATATAAGGACCTAGGATGGATGGAAGGGTTGAAGGATTTAGTTTTGAAATGTAAGGACCTAAAACGGATTTGGAGGATGGGAAAGGTGTATGTTTGGATTTTTGAGGAATGTGGGATTTAGGATGGATACAAATATCTTGAGAGTGAGCTAAGCAGTCAAGGACATGATAATTAGGATTTTCTTTTATATGAAGGGGCTCTAATATGCCTTATTCATGGATGCCTAACCCTTTACCTTGATAATGCATTCTTCTTAAGATCTTTTAGCAATGAGATACTTGTTGTTTTTAAAAAGATGCAATTCCATTTTAAGGTGGACATGGAATGTAGGGATGATGTGATCTTGAGGGGGACCAAGATCATGAGGGGGATTAGGAGGATTATAACAAGGAGATGAGATACTTTTATCTTGGCATAGAAGAGAATTGTTGGAAAGGGTGGAAGAGATATCATGATCTTTCTTGGGAATTGGATTATGAAAGGGACTTGGAAGGATACTTTTCTCTTAAGACAAAAGGTGATCATCTTGGAAGAAACTAAAAGGCATGAGAGGATCATCATAGGATTCTAGAGATATGGGATCTTGATCAAAACATTTATGGAGGTGAAGAGTTTAGCTATCTTGATATTGAGTTACTTTAGTAAATGTTTCTTCATACTTTGGACTATACTCTTGACATGGATCAAATTATATGGATCAGGTAGTATTTTGGATATGCATTGAGGATTTTTTGAGGGATTCCATGTTTTGGCATGATGGGGATGGATTTTGAATGGGACTCTCAAGAGTAGGAATGATTGGAAGTGGAGTGCATGAAAGTGTACGATCTAGTATTTTTTCATCATGGGAGGTATTTGTATAAAGAATTAAATTATCTTAGATTTCTATTGTAGATATCCCTTGAGGTTAAGCATGAAATGTGTCGTAATTGAATTCATTATTTGAGAGAGATGGTGCAGATTGTTGAAAATATTTATGATATGAAAGAATGGTGGGAAATGTAGAGGCTACTAGTGGTCCATTTCTACACATAAGTAGATGATTTGATCATGTTTGTAAATAGTGTCTAATTTTTTGTTAGGTAAATTATTGGGAAAATCTTCAATAGAAATATCACTATTATCAATAAGGCCTTGGATTTTATGTTTCAATTCAATGAAATTTGAATTTTTATGTATGTTGTATCTATGATATTGTACCATCCTAAAAACTAAGCATGTATAATTACATGTGTATTCTAGCCCCATTTTAGTATGTATGGGTTCCCATATTGATTTCATGCTCTCCTGACACTCATTCGACCTTTAGATTAATATTATAAGCTCTATATTGATTTAATTTATTCAAAAGTTGATGAAATCCCTTATTTATAAGTGTTACCCTTTATTATTTCTCCTCTTCAATCATTTATTAACCTACATGGGCCCTATGTTACCATTTGTGGTCTTTGTACCTTTTCTCAATCTCAAAATAAATTGTGCCTCCTAATCTGGCATTTACCCTATCATCCCAACACCCAGTTCAAATTTGGGTTAATTTTCCTAGGTACAAAACATTTCAAAAATTATGTACCCAGAAACATAATGTTCCAAACATTTTGTTGCCCCATATTTTGGCCCAAATTTAGTTGGAGCCCTATGTCAGGGTTTTAGTGGTAAGTGAGATCCTATGGTTGGCCTAGCTTATTTTTGAATTCCAAAATGTAGAATGAGGCATATAAACACCACGTCTCTCCTCATTTTGGAAACCAAAATGATCAAGAAGAAATCAAGAAATTGGATTTCAAGAGATTTTACACAATTTGGCATCTAAGTATTCTTAAGGTCTTCAAGCATCCAAGTCTTCAAGTCTTGAAAGAATTCTCCTTCTTCATCAAGTATTGTGGAAAACTAAAACATTCATTACAAAAGGATTCTTTTTTCATGATTTCCTTTTGTGTTTTTGTGGAGTTAACTCTATTTCATTAAAACTTGTGATTATATTCAAAGAGGAATTATGTCATCAAGACATGAGGTGATTCTCAATTCAGATCTAGCTTCTATTTCATCTTTCTTTTATGTAATTTCATTATATTTTAAGGTTTATGCCTAAATAGGGTTTTAACCAAGGAAAAATCATTTTCACAACATTCTTCCCTACTTTGATATGTGTAGGAATAGGATATGCAACTATCATAACTATTTCAAAAAGATCAGGACTAGACGAAGCATCCCTAAAAGTTTCAGGCAAAAACCTAGGGTACAGAATGTCCCAAACATTTTGTTCCTGAGTACAGAACATTTTAAATATTCTATATCTTCTATAATATGCTCAAATTAATTCTATATATAGGTTATAGTCCATGGGTTTTGGATTTGTAAGTACAGGTGTCTGCGAGATCCTGGCCATTGTAAATTCAAATCTATATCAACATTTTTCCTATTTCATTTCCATGTGCCCTCGAATCCTCTTTTATCTCCATATTTATATCATTTATAACTTCAAAAATTTCATAATTATTCATTTTTCATAGTATCTTTACCTCTCTTCTTTAATTCCAAGCATCAAAAGGAACTGAAACCTTGAGAGCATAGATATTGTATTGGCATCTTTTCCATCAAGGTTTTGTCAATCATATTTTCCTTCAGGAGGTTTCATATCCCTAATATTAAATATGATATTAGATTTATTCCCCTTGATCACCATTTTTTACTATATAGATATTCACAATAGTTACTCAACCATGGGGATCCATATGTGGTTTTTTGGGTAATGTAATAAGGTTGTGTGCAAGAAGCTCTCTCAAAGTTGACTCAATAGATTGTACCAAAGGTGTAAATTTCCTATCCAAGGGATGTTCAAGCTTGCATGTATTTTTTGGAGCAAGTGTTTTATTGTGATGAAGAAGACATGTGACTTTCCTTCAGGATTCTCTTGGGAAGTTAGTGTTCTATATTTTCTAGTTGTTTTTATCATTTCTTGAAGTAATGCATTTTATATGCCTTAAGGTTGTTTCTCAAAAGTGGTCATTGTTTCTAACCTTTCTTTTCATTGGGTTTGTATTTTTTTTTGTCTCAAAGGAGGTCCTAGATTTCTTGAGCTAAGGTATCCATTAGTTCTTTTCTTGTTTTGGGCTCTAGCTTTGATGGACATGCAATAACCTTAGGAAGGAAGAAGAAAGAATGATGACTCAAATGTTAATATGTACGAGATACTCAAGATGAATAAAATGATGCTAAGATTTGGATTAGACAAGCTAAGAAGGCCACTCTAGGTCTATTGGTAATAAGATAGACAATGATAATTTCTAGGCTATGATGGATAACCGCAAACAAAGATAAAAAAGAGAGTGTACCAAAGTAAGGAGATGATGTACTCCAAGACAAGAGACTCTACTAAATGATGATAATATAATCCTACCCTAATATAAGGCAAAGATTTGATAATGGTAGCCAAACGATATTATCTATACCAAGATTAACTCATGATAAAGATGTCCAAAAGATAAGTGATAGCTATGATTGGATAAAAGTTATGATGCTGAATAACCAATAAAGGAAGGTTGTGTTAGGTCAGAATTGGATTGATGAACCTAACTGACTAAGCCCTAATGATTACTAGTTTTTTGGAACTGATCTCTTAATATATGGACCCTAATGTTCATATCTAAGGCTCTAGTAAGCATAGGAATTGATGTGTGAAGATGAGGCACCAAAGGATAGTGAATAACATTTTGATGGTAGTTGGGTTTGTAAATCAGAGGACAAATCGACTAATATCTAGCTCACAAAGAGTAGGTATATGTCAAAACTAAAAGTGATAACCCCTATCGTTCATCCCCTAGTTGATTTCTAGTTTTATTTTGGAAAAAAATATCTAAGAAAGCATATTAGCTATAGGTCCAAGTTCCAAACAACACAGATGTTGATGTGCATATTTGAGGCACCAATGTAGGGTAATGTGATAGTTTTTCCTAAAACTTGAAGTTTTTGTTATGATTTTGAGTTTTTTCATGATAAATCTGGCAAGAAACACACACATTAAGTATAAAGGCATAATGGTTGTGGATTATTTGAACAAATAAGGGTATGGCCAAGTCTCCTCAAAGCCCAAATTTTCACTAGCACTAGTACATTTGACCTAGTTTTTCTACCAAAAATTTTGACCAAAAAATAAAAAGGTTTTGCCTGGTCGGATTATAAAAGGAAAATATTGTTTTTTTAAAATTTATGCCCGTGTTTGTCGAAATATCGAAAAATCCTGTGGTGGTCAAAAGTTTGACAAACACAGACATAACTTAAAAAAAAAGGGAATTTAATTTCTGATTTCATTATTCCCGGTCGGCGAATTAGAAGGGAAATGCCACGAAAGAGATTGAGCAGCTGAAATGACTCAAGGAGATTGAGCTTAGAAACCTTAACTTGGAGTTTTTGGAGGTTTTTCATTCTTTCTCTCAACTATTTAATTTACTGGATACCCAATCAGCATTATCATTTGCTTTGAGACTTATTTACTGTTTGATTTATGCTTCAAGACTGGTTTTACACCTCCTGATTGCATACATTTGGGTTTTACTCCTCCTGATTGCATACATTTGCATACATTTGGGTTTTACACCTCTTGATTGCATACATTTGCATACCCTACTATAGTTGAATTCTCGGAACTGCACGACTCTAGCCAAGCCATTTGTGTTTGGTGGTGAACAACCTCTTTGGGGTTGGGTGGTTTTCCCCCCACTATGGTTGTCTGGTAGGGACAGTCATGTTCGGTTAAGTGCCAACTATAGATGCAAAAGATGCGGCAAAATTGGGGATAAGAGCCGCGTGTGGTGAAGTAGATAGTTAGAGGCCGAGCCCCCCAAAAGAGAGTTGAGAGCGAGCCCACTTTAGAATAGTAGGGGAACTCGCTGAAATTGATGAAAAGTGGTGATGCCCTTTTTGCATACATTTGGGTTTTATTGTCTTAGCTCAAGCAGTGACCGTGGGTTTTCATGGGCAAGCCTTTGTTTCCCCTCCCTCCTTTTTGCTTTGCATTGCATACATTTGGCATACATTTGGTTTTACGTGCCCTATTTATGCTTCCACATTTGGCATACCCATTTTGTGTATATCCTGCAATTATCACATTCCATGAGATAGCATCTTTTTTAGGCTATCTCAAAGAGGTGCTATCTCTTTGAGATAGCATCTCTTTGAGGCATTTTCACTAGTACATTTGATCTAGTTTTTCTACCAAAATTTTTGACCATCAAATAAAAGGGTTTAGGTTGGTCGGATTATAGAATGAAAACTTTTTTTTTTTTTAATCCATGCCTGTGCTGGTCGAAAGTTCGATGAATACTGTGTAGGTCAAAATTTTGACCAACACGGGCATAACTTAAAAAAAAAGATTTCAAACCTCATTTCATTATTAGATAAGCTTGCAATGCACGCAAAGGAGGAATAGCTAAAAGGAACAGGTTTAAGAAATATTCTAGGCTTGAACATGAGGTAGGTGAATTACTCTCCACTAAAAGATTCCATTGTTGGATTTAGATGTAATTTTTGGCTCTAATCAATAAAATAAAATCATTTTCCTATAATTTTGGATTACCAATCATTTGTACAGCCTCGTACGGCCCTGAAAGTAGATGAGACCAATTTGGTTCGATAGCCCTATGCCCTAGCTTTCAAATGCAGGTGATTTGAGGAGAAAATACCTCCTACATCTCAAGTTATCACGTTTTTGGTCTCAATAGCTGTTTTGGCTTAACCTCACGGGCTTTCCAAATTGGAGGGCTTGCCTAGAGTGATTCCACCATGGAAATTAACTGATTTCTGGTGGAAAGCTTCGTTTTAACATGCCTTTGAAGATTTCTATGGTAGTTTGCAAAATCATGTAGGAAGAAGGGCGCGTGAGCAAGCCCTAAGTGGATACCTTCGGTGTGCGCCAGTCTGAAGATGCACGCCAGTGCACAATTATAAGCCAATCAATCACCGAGGCCCAAACTCAGGATTTAGGGTTGACTATACCTTCTCTAGATGTTCCAATCAAATTTAGAAGAATGCACCATCATTTATGTTTACTTCCTTCTTTGAAGGAGGCCTAATTCACTCCTCGGCCCTGCCTGCAAGCATTCGGTTCCAGGTTTAATGTGACATTTGAAGCTTTGGTGTTCTTGTGAATGAATGTGTCTTTGTAATGGTGTCCAATTCTAGGACCTGAGTCATAGGTCATTTGGAAGTTTTTTAGGCTAAACTCACTGATGTTACTGGACAGTGTTATTAGCCCTTTCACTGGTTTAATTATTTGATTACCTTATGAAACCACAACTAGTTTGGTTGGGTGTTTGGTTTAGGTCCAAACATGGTCCTCTCACATTGGTAAGGAGTCCATGAGCTGTTGCATATATTTGTGAATCTCATAAACATTTACTCACCTAGTTTAATGTTTTGGAATTCCAATAGTCCATCCATCAATGGATCCATCCTTGGTGTCTGTCACCCATAGGTTCATGGGAAATGATGGCAGAAGTGTTTGATATCCTTGCTGAAGGGTGTGAGAGTCAAGGGCTGATTACTCTACATAAAGAGTTAATAAAATCAGTGCTTAAACCATCTACACTTGATTGCTCTAGACTAGGCATAGAGAGTTAAGAAAATCAGTCTATGATCCATGTGTTTTGCCCTATGATCTCATGATAATGGCCATATTCAATAACTCTATAACATGATGGTTGTTCCTTTTAAGAGAGATGGTTGTTCCATTGTTCTAAAAACTACACTTTATTGTCCTTTTGACATGATAGCATTATATGTCAGAAACTTTGAGGTTCTCTTACCTTTTTTATGTCATGGCTTCACCTCTATGTAGCTAAATCTCACTCTGAAAATGATCTTCTTTTAGGAAACAATGAAAATCTTCTATGGGTTCATACTTATTGTGACTTCCATGGCGCACTATCATTGCTTGTACACTATATTTTTCCAATTCTTTTAAATTGTCATTGTCTTTGAAAATTTACTCTTTTTCTATGTTACTTCCTTCAACAATTTACTCTTTTTCTATGTCTGAAACATGCCTTTGAATGTCCAAAGAATGTTTCTATTCTTTACATGAAATCTACATTTCATCTTTCACTTATGCAAGACACTAGTGTGTACTCTATGCTTTCTAATCTACACACATACTTCTCTCCACCAGTTATAGCCTAATTTGCCTGATGATTATAATAGTTGCCAACTTGTGAAAACAATATTGTGTCTCAACGTGTAATGTAGTCCTATCCAACTCATGCTTGAGGAGCTTATTAAATAATCAACTAATTAATGTTTTTAGTTTTGATGTAAATTCTATTAAGACATTTTGATCGCCAACTCACTTATGTTTGGAGTCTTCTCCATATTCCGTACTCTTGGCCCAAATTTATTTATCTCACTGATAATAATTGGAAATGAAATATTTGTATTTTATTGATTACCATAGTTATTTTTCGAATATGAATTCATCCCCTTCAATGATGATAAATGTTGATGGCAGTCCCTGTATACACGTAAAAATGGTCGCCTAGACTATTAGCCCCTTTTGCTAAAATCATCAATTGTTTATTCTTGATCAAATCCTAGTTCTATCATTTATTAAATTATTTTCTATAGGCTAACCATCTTATCCTAAGTCTTTATTTATTAAAAGGAATATTTCCTCCCCTTTTAATAAATAAAAAGCCTCCACTTTTCCTCTTATCCTAAGTTGCATAAATAAAGCATTATTCTTATCTTATAAAATGAGAAAAGCACTTTTTGTCTCATATGGACACAAAAGTCAACTCTTATTTTCTCATTGGAGGATACTTGTGCACATGGATTGCTCCTCTTTCAAGCTCCACCATTGATTAAATCTTTTGCCTCTTAATCTCCATGGTCCATTCCTTCTCATTTCCTATAAAAGGAGAGCTCTCTTCTTCATTCTAGATCCCCAACTTTTTATGCTAATGTTATGCTGCAGGTTTTCTAGGTCACTTTGGAGCTTTTGGAGATTTGGAGCATTCTTGGCTTTTTGCATCTACATACTACTCTAGTTTCATTTCTTACATAGTAGCTTCATTGTCATGGCATTCATAGCTTCATACTTAGCTTAGTTTCCTTTATGCTTTAGATTAATTCATCTAGCTTAATTAGGAAGGCTTGGTAATACTTATTCTTTCTTTTTCATAGCATAGCTTGTACTTTCATTTCCATAGACTAGCTTGCATCTTTTAGTTTCATAAATTAACTTGCATTGCATTGCATTCATTTGATTCTTGGGGATATTGGCATTCTTGCCCTTGTCTTCATTGAATCTCCCATTGCATGGTTTACTAGCAAGGTTATTGGCTTAATAGCTCTAGCTGAGAGCATTCTTAAAAACCCTTCCACTCCATGCCTAGGGAGCTGCTATGGATCGATTTTTGAGACCTCATTCTTGACTGTTCTTGAATGTAATAATTCATAGAAGTGTGACACAATTATAGCACACATTTTTGGCACCCACCGTGGGGTAGAGTAGACTAGCTTTGTCCATTCTTTTTCTGCATTTTCATCATTTTTCGTCAATTTTTTGGCAAGTTTTTAGCTTAATTTTCGGTCTCTATTTTTCTATCTCAGACTGTCGTACGATACTTTCCAGAAGTATCATGCGATAGTTCTCTGTATGTAGATGTGATACTTCACCTGTTAGAAGTATCGTTTGGCTATAGCAGAGAATATCGCCTAGTGTCGAGAGAAATATCGCACAGACATAAAAGTATCGCCTAGTATACTGTGAAGTATTGCGTGATTTTGGTGTCTGTACTTGACAGTGAGCTATTTTTGAGTTATTTAATCTATCTTGCAAGTTTCGGGTTTTCTGCTAAATTTTTGAAATTTTTAAAAAATTTCAGCATTTTCAAATCCATGCCACTGTGGAAAATGGGCACCCATTTTTTTAGAAATTTTCACAAATGGTATCAAAATTTTAAGTGTGATATATCGTTGGAAAGGTCTTTTCAAGCCTAATCGAACCATGATAGTTTCATTCTCAAATTTTACCATTTGATTAGCTATTTTACTTGCAAATTATCTAATTTCTCATGTGCTAACCCTTATGGGCCTAACAAGTTGTGATTGTAGGTGCACTTGCTTGAGATATTTTGCCAAAAGAACGCATGTCAAAGAGGGCTACTAATGGTTTTTGCAGGGCTGCCCTAAGCATAAAAACCAAATCAAGTGCTTTTTTAATTGCTTTCTTTATTGAGTGTGGCATATACTAGTTGTTTCATTTCATAGGCACTTAATACCTTGTTGTAGGAATTTTGAGGTGGTAGGAGAGTATGCTCTTCACCCTTGTGGTGAAATAGAAATCTTGACCCATCTTGAGATTTTGAAAGCAAGGGGGTAATTGAATCTTTTCTTGGTGTGTTTGGGAGAAGTTTTTGAGATAGGGGAGTATGCTCTTCACCCTTGTGGTGAACCCAAAACCTTGAACCTCAAGAATTGATCCACTTTTTGTTTAGTTGTTAGAATCTTTTAGTGGGCTTGCTCTTGAGTAATCAAGAGGAATGACCCAAGTGGGGACAAGCTTTTTTCCGGCTCTTCCAACCCACTATAATCTCAAGGCTATTGAGGACACAAAACCTTGGTAGACATAGTACTTATCTTCGCTTGATGTGAGTAACTTGTGGGATTGTGACCATGAGGAAAGCATTGAGCAAGAATGCTTAAGGTACTCTTGAGGCCGCGAGGTCCTAGTCCTTTATGAGGAGCAAGAGGGGTGCTATGAACGGAAGCCCTTACTACGAACCATTAGATAGAAGCCACCTTATTTTTGCCGCTTAGCTTCTTGGTGCAAGGATTGATCCAAGTGGACTTACCCAGATCACCCCAAGACACTCACCATATGTGTTCTTTTGGTTGTGTTTTTGACACTTCCATGACAATGTCAATATCTCTTGTGGGCAACCACTTGGTGTGAGGCAAGAGAACATCAAGTTGTGGGCCAAGTTGCTAAGTAATGAGCCTTGTCCTTCTAGGTAGTAATTGCTTGAATTGTCTTTGATTGTGCTATACCAGTGTAAACATTCTCAACATTCAACAAAACGGTAGCACTCATAGAATTTTTCATTTTGATATCACAAGTGCTTGTCTTGGCAAGGTTGCTTTTGCCCTTGTTTCAAGTGTTCTATGACATGTTTGATCCTATACTGTTTGCAAACCTATCTTTTATCTACTGTTACTACTTGTCAAACTGAGAAATTGCACTATCCAACCTTTGAACTTGATCAAAATGCTTCAAAACTGAGATTTTTATGCTCACTGGTCAAAGAATCGCCCAAATCTGCAACAGTATCACGTGCCTTATTGAGAAATATCACGTGATAGTTCACGCTTGTTGTCTATCACTTGCTTTGCCTGAATTCTATCACTTTGGTATATTAAGGTCTGTCACCTGGTATAAGGTGAAGTATCGCTCTATCTTAAGAGTATCACCCTATTTACCTGAGAACTATCGCCTGGGTCATTTCTGTTCTCCTGTCATTGCTGCAATCTGGAGCTGCTAAACTTGCATTTTAACCTATCGTAGAGTGTCTTTTTCTGTTCTTACCTGAAAATGGTCTGTTATCTACATGCTTAGATTTGTTCTAGACTAAAACAAATGAGCTAAAACTATTGGATTTGAGTTTAACGAATGCTACTCTTGATCACTTGTCACATCATGGTTACCTCTCTAGCTACTTGCTTATTGAGCTTCTTGCTCACTGCTCGGCTTTAGTCAATTGATTGTTGTAAGTGATTGAGCACTTTTGACGAGCCATCTCTCTATTGTTCTACTTTGATAGGTGATCTTTATTAGCTTTGCTTATCTCAATATCTGAGAAACTTTGTCTCATTCTATTAGTCAACCAAAATCTCTTTTCATGCCGGTTACAACTCAGTCTCAATTTGAGCAGGAGAGTCATCCTCCGTTCAATTATACACAGTTACCTTCTCCAACTAGATGCTCATGAGTGCCCATTAGCAACAATAGTTCTAGTTCTAACCAATCTGAGGATTCTAAGGCTACCCCGTGGTACAAAGGAGGTTTCCTCTTTTTCGCATTCAAGACCCCCAAAAACACAGACAGTGTCTCACTCACTTTGACTGAACAAGAAAAATTTCAACGCTTGCAAGAACACTTTGAGCATAAGGATAACCAAGCACGCTTAGACAAAGAACACAATCAACAAAGGATGGATGTTGCTAGGTGCTTGGCTTATAGAGGAATGTCTTATGAGCAACCCAAGACTAGTAACTATGAGCATAGACCTCTAATTTATGGCAACAATGGCAACAACATGCCACCAAGATCTCCTCCAAGACCCACTTTTGGTATGCCTTCTTCACCTCCTAGACCTCCTCCCTCTCAACATGAGGCAGAGGCTGATGATGAGATTTCTAGTGAGGATCTTATGAGATTTGAACAAGATGTGGTCTCCCAATGAATGATGCATAAGCTTTTAGAGCATAATGGCGATCAATATTTTCAATATATGACTTATAGAGGATACAAGCTTCCTCCCAGCTATGATGTCAGACAAATTGTCTAACAAAGAGTACCAACTGAATTGGAAGTCCTTTAGGAAGAACTACGTAGGACAAATCAACGCCTTACCCAAATGGCAATAGAAAGAGAGCCTCCAAAGGTCTCTTTTGTGGAATCAATTTGTGCTCTTCCTTTTGATAAAAGTCTATACATGGTCCCATCTCCTAGGGATATTGAGATTCCCAAATATGACAAGTAAGATGGAAATGGTGATCCCCATGACCATGTGCATCACTTTTATGCTCTTAGTATGGACTTTCTTCATGAAGACACATTTCTTCTACGATTATTCCCTCGAAGCTTAAGAGGCCAAGCTTTAGAATGGTTTGCAAAATTGACACCACCTCTTAAGGCTTTTGATGAGTTGGCTCAGCGATTTACCCAACATTATTCTTACAACATCCAACAACCTATCACCATGATAGATCTCGGTAATCTAAGACAACATCAAGGTGAGTCATTTGCAACTTACAACGGTGGAGGTCATTGTATTCTCGATATCCTTTTCAGCTACCCAAAAGAGAAAAGATTGACATTTTTGTCAATACTCTGGTGCTTGAGCTATATTATGATCTAAGGAAACAACTATTCTCCTCTTTCAATGACATGGTTGAAAGTGCATATCGAATTGAGGATGTAGCTATAAGAAAAGGGGATATTGTTATTAATAAAGATGTTAAAGGAAATGGCAAAGACAAGAAAAAACCTTGGAATAAGAACAAGTATGTTGTTAATGATGGGATTGTTGATGCTCCTAAAGTTAAAGAGCCTGCTTTCAATCTCTCCAATGCTATCTATGTAGCAAAACAACAAGAAGCTACCAATGCTCACAATGCTCCTAAACCTCAATATGCAGATAAGCCTAAGAAGTCATTTCGAAAGTGAGTCTATACCAAGTTGGTAGAACCTTACGATGTGATCCTCAAGACTTTGGTTGACAATGGATATCTTATGCTTCCTGATAAACCTGGTAACTGGGATCTGCTAAATAATCCTGACTGGTGGCAAGAGGATTCTTATTGCCATTATCACAAAAACAAGGGACATCCGACAGATAATTGTTTTAAGCTTAGGGATGCTATTCAAGACCTCATTGATAACAACACAATCTCCACCGATGGCTTAACTAAAAATTTTGATCACACAGCTTTCAAAGATCCTCTACCTAAGCATGATAAGGGGGAAACCTCTCAAGCACATAAGAAGAATCATGATGCTAAGATCAATTATACATATACTTCTGATACACCTGTGATCAACATGGTAGAGCCTGTTGAGAGTGTTCTAATGATGAGATCTCCAGATGATAATAAAGCCAATCATGGTAAGCCAAAGTTGGTCTTGCAAACACATGGTAGTTCATCTTCCCGAAGTGAGACACTGAATGTTGTTACTAGGGGGCAAGCCAAGATTGTCCTTAAAATAGTGCAAGATCCCAAGCAAGCTTTGCCTTCCAAACAAGCAGCTCCTTTAGCCACCCCTAGCTATGATCTTGTCCAACATTTGCAAAAGACACTAGCACAGATATATATCCTTTAGTTGCTTCGGTTATCCCCTTCACATAGAGAGATTCTTGATGAGGCTCTACGTACAACAAGTGTTCCCAACGACATTGATCTTGATCGATTCCAGGCTATGGTCAACCACATTTCATCTCCGCTATCCCTCTCCTTTTTTGTAGAAGATGACATATCTATTACTCACCCACATAATCTAGCTTTACTCATCAAAGTTCTAGTCTACCACACCCGTGTCTACTGAGTCCTGATAGACAATGGTGCAGGGTTAAATATTGTTTATTTCAATGTCATACAACAGTTGGGTTTTTCAGAATTCATTGTGGATTCCAAGAAGAAGATTACTATAAAATATTACGATGAAGTGGAAAGATCTTCCAAAGGTCTTGTCACGCTACCTGTCTGAGTAGGCCCTGTCATGAAAGATATTAACTTCCAAGTATTGTACATCCCACTTGCATATAACATTCTTTTGGGTCATCCTTGGATCCATGACATGCAGGCTGTTCCTTCCACTTATCATCAGTGCGTCAAATTTCTGTACAATGGCACTAAAGTTATGATTCCTGGAGACCATACTATTGCTATCAATGCTCTTGCTGCTGCTGAAAAATTTGTTCCTCATAATGAACCTTCTGTTGATCCTAGTACATCTCTAGTTGCTGCTGAGAAATCACTTAAGATGATGAGCCTTGGTATGGGTGAATATATGCTAGATTCCTTTTCTTCTATACCTATTTCTCCTAGGTCATATGGGAAACCTTCTGATCAAATGAAGCCTTCCACTTCTGCTATGGTGATCTTTGATACTTTTGTTCCTTCATCCGTTCCTTTAGAAGCAAAAAGAGAAGAACAAGCTGTCCAAGAGTGGATCTATAGAGAAGATGAGGGTAGTATGACAAATGCCCTCCTTGATCATTCCAAAAATACTCCCATGCTCAGTAATTCAGACATAGATACAGATGAGTCACCACTACACACTATGGCTCAAATGGGAGATGATCTTCCTTCTACTTCACTTCTTTGGGGAGAAGCATGTATATCTACTGATGATATGGCTGAGGCCTCTATGTCTAGAACCTATGTGCCTAAAGAATCATTGCACTATGATAGACAACGTCGCAACATTGCGCGACTGCTACAAAGAGGTGATCTCACACATAATGACATGAGTATCTCTACTTCTTGACATCTTAAGCCTCTTCCAGAAGATTCTTCCATGACAAATATGGATGTTGATGTGGTTCATACTTATGGTGACCAACCCGATGTAGTTGATGAGTCTCGCATAGGGTCTGATGAGTTTGTTCCTCGTATTGCCTTAGTTGACTACGTTGGTCCTTCTCTGACGAATCTAAATCTAGATACTTTTGGAGCTTACCCTATAGGCTCAACTTCTCTTGTCACCAAAGATGACACCCCTCACATAAATGCTATTGAACCAATCACTTCATTTCATCTCGCATCAACACCTGTTACTTCTTCCACCAACAAACTAGCAACAAAAAGGACTAAATCAGCAATCAAGTATCACAAGCATCAAATCAAAAGAAAAGAGCAATGGTCGGATGGTGAAAAGAACATTGTGGTGGTATCCACACCTAAGAAAAGTAAAAATAAAACTCTGCTCAAGAATACTGATTATCAAATAAAAGATGACAAGCTGATTCTCTACAAAAAAATGGTGCACTACTTCAAGCATGATCTCATATCTGTTATACTTCAGCCCATTCCTAAAGCTGAGAACAAAGTTGGTAATGCCTTGGTTACTTTGACATCCATCTTACGAATGAAAAAGCATAAATCTCACTTCAAGTTCCTGGTGGACGAATTACGCTATCCTGCTTACAAGTCCTACAATCCTGCCATCTTTTCATGTCTTCCACCTCATATTCCTCCTAAAAATCCACCACGCCATTCTTTTCGCCATCCCTTACACTTTTCCTTTGTCTCTGGTGACTTGTATAGGAAGGGTCTAGATGGAACTCTCCTTAAGTGTCTAGAAATAGAGGAGTCAGAAAAAGTGCTAGCTGAAATCCACGATGGCATATGTGGATCACATTCTAATGATCCTTCGCTCGCTCAAACATTGCTTAGGGCTAGTTATTATTGGTCGAACTGGTTGAGACCTCCTATCGTCACAGCTACAACATTTGGGCCTAGGGCCTATCAGTTCTCTACATCAGAGGAAATAGATTCTTGATGCCTGTTTCTGTCTGGGGCATTCTTTGTACATACTTTATTGATCCTGAAAAAATTACAAAAAAAATTCATATATGATGCTAAAAAAATCCTAAAAAGCATAAAAAGTACTGAAAAAATGAGCATCTTGGTGAAAACCTAGCAATAGGCACTTTGATGTCTCACCAAAAAAATCCAAAAAATCCAAAAAAAAAAATTTTAAAAAAAAAAAATAAAAATTGAAAAAGTGCCTTGGTGAAAACCTGAAAACAGGCGCCTTGGTAGCAAAAATACAAAAAAATTATAAAAAAGTCCTGAAAAAATTGCAATAAATCTATCAAGTGGTGAAAACCTAGAAACAGGCACTGCTTGAGACCCTTGCACCTATGTCTATCAGTCTTGTGTGGTGTTCCTTTCGCTCCACTTCTCACTTTTCCTCTCCTAGCTTGGAATTGACTCTTGTCTTAGTCTAGGGGGCATATGTTGTTCTAGCTTATCTTGGGTCTCTTTGTGCATTCGGTTTTCTTGGGCCTCTTGGTTCCAATGGTGTTTCTCAACACAACCCAACTGTGTTTTTCAACACTTCCCCTTGCGTCAAGTGTTTCTCAACACTTATCAGATATCTTACCCATAGTCTAGATGATGCAATATTTCTCATTGGCAGATGCAATACTCAAAGTTTGACTCTATGACCAACACACACACCCTTAAACACTTGCTAAGATTTGCTTGACTTTATTTCTTGGTGTGCTATCTATGATGATTTCTTTGCTGAGTGATCTCCCCCTATGATTGTTTTCGATGATGCATAGCTAGAAGACTGAGGGAATGAGAACATGTTTTATTGCTTTTTCTGCTTGTGGATATATTTTGTTGGTCCTACTTGTCATTAGCATTTATGCTTGTTCCACTTGACATTGGGATCTACAAGGTATTATCCTTGACTGTTTCACAAGTGCATGCTTATAGTCATCTTGACTTTCTTGCGTCTCGATGTGAGCATAATCTTGCCATATTAAACTTAGGAAATCTCACTGCTCTAGTCATCTTGACCTACATGTCTTTGGTACCTAGGTGGGATTTCCACATTTCTATCTGATATAGATCATATTCAGATCCACATAGTTATGCTAGTGTGTATTGTATGATCTTGCGATGCTACCAATAATGCTCGATGATGAATATTAGATGTCTATTAGCATTGTGACCTTGCAAGTAAACCACTTGTCATAGTAGCTTGCATTTTTTAGGTTCATGTTAGTCTAAGTTTTGCATCTTGCATATGGAGAGAGCTCTCCTTTTCATCTTACGTGGACTTGTTAATCAACTGCACTCACCTTTCGCTTCTTCCTGATCATGTCTTTCACTTCTTGTCTTTCATATCCCATCATTTTCTCTTCATTTCAGGATCGAAACCAAAATTTGCGCTCACTTTTCTTCTTCTTTCGTGCAGTTGGCTGACCTTTTGAGGCCTGATCCTTCGATCTTTGCTAGGGCATTCTTCACCTCTTCATCCCCATCTCTTTCAAACTTCCAATCTTTCATTCACTTTCAAATCCCAAGTTCAAATCCCCCTCCGTGGTGTTTACAGGTTGAGGGACCGATAGGTTCGTGCCCTGTGTCCCATGTGTGGGGCATATCTCCATTGCTTGATGGTTATTCTGTTCTCTCTTTTCGATTATGAATTCTAGTGATTTGATCATGTTGGTCTTGCTTCTGCTTTCCCTCTACTTGGATTTCATTTTCGATCCCGAGGGGGCAGATACATCATATCTTATTGGCTATCTCTTTCCTAAGTGTTCAGTACTGTTGCTACCAGGCTGACCATGCAGGATTTGCTATTTTTCTGCACTTCATTCTTTGGAGTCAGAATGCTATTGCTTGCCTTCTTGGCTATCTCTTGCTTTCTTGGCTGATCTTAGTTGCTTTGTGATCCCAAATCGATCTCACATGTCAACTTCATTTCTTTGACTACATGTGTTCTCAGATCGATCACACATTAGTCAAAGAGGGGTAAAATGTATACACCTAAAAATGGTCACCTAGACTATTAGCCCCTTTTGCTAAAATCATCAATTGCTTATTCTTGATCAAATCCTAGTTCTATCATTTATTCAATTATTTTCTATGGGCTAACCATCTTATCCTAAGTATTTATTTATTAAAAGGAATATTTCCTCCCCTTTTAATAAATAAAAAGCCTCCACTTTTCCTCTTATCCTAAGTTGCACAAATAAAGCATTATTCTTATCTTATAAAAAGAGAAAAGCACTTTTTGTCTCATATGGACACAAAAGTCAACTCTTATTTTCTCATTAGAGGATACTTGTGCACATGGATTGCTCCTCTTTCAAGCTCCACCATTGATTAAATCTTTTGCCTCTTAATCTCCATGGTCCATTCCTTCTCATTTCCTATAAAAGGAGAGCTCTCTTCTTCATTCTAGATCCCCAACTTTTTATGCTAATGTTATGTTGCAGATTTTCTAGGTCACTTTGGAGCTTTTGGAGATTTGGAGCATTCTTGGCTTTTTGCATCTACATACTACTCTAGTTTCATTTCTTACATAGTAGCTTCATTGTCATGGCATTCATAGCTTCATACTTAGCTTAGTTTCCTTTATGCTTTAGATTAATTCATCTAGCTTAATTAGGAAGACTTGGTAATACAAATGAAAAGTAAATCAAATTGAATAGTTAATTTCGAACATAAATTGATTATTTCATGATAACAATGTGCATGACATTTCACTACAGCCTTCAAATCCTACCACAAAACCTAGGCGTGATGAAGGCCATGATGTGCATCACAGTGCTGGAGGTATTAGTTTGCTATTGGAAATAAATTACATAATTATTAATAGAATTTAACATCTTTAATTGCAATTGGTCGTGTAACCTTTTTTTGAATATTTTAGAGCATGTTGAGCATGTTGAGGTGGTGGAAGATCAAAATGTTATTGTACATGATGATGTGGCCTTGTCAGGTAAAGAAAAATGTATGTTATGTTCTACTAGTTAATGAAATACATGTAACAGTAAAAAAAAGTATGCGAATTTAACCCATTTACTTGTTAATATTGCAGAAGACCCCTCTTTAGTGCAGCAACGTCATCCTCCTCGAGACATGAGGAAGCATCATAATTTGAGATCACAACCACAAGAGGAGGAAGATAATATTGATGGTCCTATCAGCCTTTACCTAAATAAGAAATATAAGAAAAACCTAAAAAAGAAATGATTTCTTAAATATGCTCTTTGATAAAACTTGTTTGATTAACTTTTTTGGATAATGAAAGAACGTTGTTTTAAGTAATTATCTATGAATGTTGTGTATTAATATTGAATTATATGTCATGTTAATGAATATTTTTATGTGTTAATGAATTCTTGATTAGTGTTGCGTATTAATGAATGTTATAGTTCATAAATGGATGAATGAAGTGTGTAATTAGATGTTAATGTGGAATTTAGATTGATGTTAGGGGGAGGGAGGTAAGGCCAGATGAGCTTCCACCTTCACGTGGTTGGCCTTGTTAAGTAGAGAATATTAAAGTATTCTCGAAACCAAGTGAAGCTCAAACTAACACACCTTCATTATTTAATCAATTTCATTCATTCTAGGTCTTTGCTCATAAGTGCATTTTGAATGTGTCATTGTCAGACAACTATCAAATAAAAAACTAGAAGGGCGAATAGTCAACTTCTCATTGTCATTGTCTGGCAAGATTCAACTTCATTTTGTGTAAGTATTCTCATATTGAATGCGTCAACCTCTCTTGGCCTAATGTGGATTATTTCATTGGTTTCTATTTTTGAGTAGGTGAAGTGTTAAATTAGATACAAGTTGGATCTATAAGTAGCATAGATATTCTATAGCTAATAGCCTAATACACCCACGTGAATAAATTTACTTGCTATCCCCTTAGGATTTACTTAAGCAAATAGTCCTGATGTGCTAAAAAATTAGCTGTTTTAGTGCTGCAATTGTAGATGATTGTATGCATGAATTCAATGACAAGAACTGAACATTTAGGCTCTATGATAATGCTTGTCATCCTTATATGGCAGGCAAATGAATCCAAGAAGGAAGCTTTCAGGAAATATTTGGAGTCAAGCAGCGTGCTTGATACCCTCACAAAAGGTTTGCAACAGTTCTTATATGATGAAATGCTGAATCTAGAAAATTAATTTGTGAATTTGCATCTATTTGTGAGATAATATATTAATATTGGTAGTTCCTTTTATATGATGAAATGCTGATTTTAGAAAATTAGTTTGTGAATTTGCATCCATTATTTTTGGATGCCGAAATGTTATGTTTGCCTTTTGAGGATTCAAATTAATTTGATTGATATGATCTTCGAAATGGTGTAGTAGTCTTTTAGATTAATGTGATTTGTATTATCATATAATATCTCTGCTCTTATAAACTACCTTGTCTCCATGTATGATTTAGAATTATTCATTCTAGTGTTCCAAAGATGAATCTGGAAGATATCTTTGAGCAAAAGAATGAGGTTGCTAAAGCTGTTGAAGAACTTGAAAAGGTTGATATATTCATATCAGTTTCATTTATTTATTGATGTGTATTGTTAATTGATTATTGTAAAATATCTCTTAAATATCAAACAAGATGAAATTTGAATGCAGTATGATTCAATCGTTCATTTCTATGCTTACATGCTATGTCAAACTACAAATATGAGATAGTTCAAACACTTATTGTGGATATAGAGGCTTATGTGCATGTCAAGAAAGCAATGAATGAAATAAATGCAAGCAAGACTTTTACATCCAATACTAAATGTCCTTTTTACCATGATATTGTTGGAGATTGCTAGCATATACTTTTGCATTTTGTAAATGGGTTGATGGTATTCATTTATTTAAGAAAAACCCAACTCATTATCCTCAACTTTGTTCATATTTTTGTTCTATATCTGTTTATTTTATTTACCCAAAATTTCTCTCAATTTCACAATCATTCATTTCATTCTTTTATATCAGCTGCAAGAATGAGGGTGGCAACACAAGAAAAAGTAGAGGCAGAGAAAATTTTACAAGTCAAGAGAGCAGAAGCTTTCCTTATTTTATTTGTTAGTATGCATCAACACTTCCTTTTATGTTATATATGTATATTTTATAGATTTGTATATTTATAATTTTAAAAGTTGTATGTAATATATATCGGGTCTATTTGTAGCACCAATAATGAAAACTATTTTCTTGGTTGTCATACCATCCATCTCTGTCAACAACTAGTTAAGGACTCTATCTGCAGCACTACCAACATCCCCAACACTGATTCCACGCTGCAAACATGCAAACCAGTTATGCATCACCAGTCAAAGAGCCTATCTCAAATAGTTCAAACAAAATTCCTACTCAAATATATTCACCGTCCTCAACTTGAACTTCACTCATAAAAAATCAACACACCTGTGTAGCAATAGAATCAAGCTCGTAAAAAAATAGGATGCAAGGAGCTGATCCTCTAGCTTTATCAAAAATTTCCCTCACATTAGCCTCATTCTCTCCAAACCACATTGTTAACAATTCAGGGCCCTTCACACTGATGAAATTGGCCTGACATTTGTTAGCAATGGCTTTAGCAGATGGATTGCTAGCTGAGATCAAAGCAGTCTGGAAGTGCTCATTACTAACAGCCATGGAGTTTAGAATCTCAACATCTATTGTCTCATCTTCTAAGTCTATAACATCCATCTTTTCCCTAATGCACTGAAGTGTAGCCTCAATACACAAAGCAACAAGATCTGCTCCAACATATCCATGGGTATCCTTAGCAATCTTTTGAAGATCAACCTGTAACAAGAAAACTAAAGATAAATAGATACTCCATCAAGAAACATAAAGATTAATAAATGCTTTCAAAATCCAAGAACCATTTAACATTAGATATAGAAGTACAAAAAATAAGGCCCCAATATACGTACATCATCAGAGAGCTTCATATTCTTTGTATGGATGCGAAGCACTTCCAACCTTCCCACTTCATCTGGAACCCCAATATCAATCTCCTTGTCGAACCTTCCAAACCTTCTGAGTGCTGGATCAATACTATTTGGTCGGTTAGTTTCTCCCATAACAATAACATAGGCACGTGATTTAAGTCCATCCATAAGCGTAAGAAGTTGAGAAACAATTCTCCTCTCATCTTCACTGTGGGTTTTTTCCCTCTTGGGAGCTATAGAATCAATTTCATCAATAAATATAATGGACGGGGCATTCTTCTTAGCCTCCTCAAAAGCATTCCAGAGATTTCTTTCACTTTCTCCAGCCAACTTTGACATGATCTCAGGTCCATTGATACAGAAAAAGAAGGCACCGGTTTCATTTTCCATTGCCCTAGCAATTAAGGTTTTCCTAGAACCAGGAGGCCCATAGAGAAGAATACCCTTTGGGGGCTTTGCACCAATAGATTTGAAGAGTTATGGGCATCTAAGAGGAAGCTCTACCAATTCACGGATCACCAGTCAGAGCCTATCTCTCAAATAGTTCAAACAAAATGAAAAAACCAACAGTTTCATGCAGAGCAGATGGATTGCTAGAGCCCAAAGCAATCTGGAAAATAGAACGAGTAGGGACCTAATAGCAACAAGCAATAGAATGAGTGTGGACACCTGAAGATAAATATCTAGACTAATCACCGATTAGGATGTCATTGGTGATTAGTCTGGATATTTATCTTCTATTTTTTTAAACACTCTACGGCTTGTCGAAAGTTTGACACATATGCACTGAAAGTGTGGCCTAAAATTGACCATTCTGTGTCAAAATGTGGCATCGCGGGTTTGGCATCCTGGTCGAAGCCACTAAACATTGTGACCAAATTTGGTCGAAAAATGACCGTCACGAGTTTGGCATCCTAGTCGAAACGACCAAAGTTTTTGACCCATATTGGTCAAAAGATTGACACATACACAAACACTTACCAATGTTATCTTCAGCCTAGGTTGCCCTCATTTTTGACCAATCATTGAGTCAATCCTTGGATGGGTTTAGTAATTAGTCGATCTTTTGACACCAATAATAGTGATGAACCCATTGGTCAACCATTCGACTGAGTTGGGTAGAAGCTTTGACCAATAGTGCATCAAAAAATGGTGCAAAATGTACTAGTGTTTGTGTATATCTTGCAATTATCGTATTTCATTCAAATGAGCACTTTTCTTCCAAACACTCATCTAATGAAGGAAATAGAGACAGTGTCTCAGTTTGGAAATACATAAAAATGAAAGGAGTGATTGTAGCCTATTTACCAACAATACTAACTTTGCATTTTAGAAGAGGAGAAACAATGCTAACCGCAAAAAGTCTTTGTGAATACTAAGTCATACTAGCAGAAAATATCTCTATTATATTCGTGTTTTCACTGCCCACTCTTACCCCTAGAGAACTTGAGTTTAGAAGAAAACCACAATTGATGAATGAAGATGTTAAAGGTAAACTAGAAGATGGTTGATAGATAATAAGAGGAAACACCAAAATATTAATTATTTCATTTTCTAAGTTTCTCAAACAAACTCTGCTTCCAAGAGGTCTAGGAGTATCGACTTCTAGTAATACAAAATTAAAAAATCCATGTAGTAACTAATAGATTCTTAGCTAGATTATAATACAATATATTTCCTATAGTATTTCTCATCTCTTATTGTATATGTCAAACAGATACAAGATTCATCCTTCTACCATTGAAATTTCCTATCATTATTGGCACTCAAGATCATAGAAACATCTAATGTGTGCAATTACAAGACTCCATGGTATTTCACCTCCTCTGATCCTTTCATCTTCTTTGATTTGCATAAGATTGTATTGTTTTTAAAATCTCTGATAGAATTCATATGGTCAAGCCTGATACTATCATTTTCATTTAAAGAATACATCATCCAGCCAACTTTCTAACTATAGATGAAATGCACAACCTCTTGGTTGTATAGAGAGATTTGATATGCTTCCATTTCTAATGAATAGTTGATCATCACCAACTTCCACTCTTGTAGATGAAATGCACATCTTGATGGTTGTATAGAAATATTTGATATGCTTCCTTTATAATGACTAGCTCATCATCACCAACTCCCAATCTTGTGATGTACCACAAATAATTAGTATTTTCCCTTTCAGTATTTATCTTCTCTATAAAAATCATATCAGTGATGGAGCCATCTTCATATGAGGTGACATTTTCTTTATAGGATTCTCAAACAAGTTTTCCAACATTGTCATATTCATTTAAGATCTTTCCACCCTAACCTTTTCAATATTGAACACCACACTCTTACAGTCAGGGGGAGTACTAATAGATCAAAGAGTTATGCTATTATTTTATTATTAAATATGACTATTGCATTGGAATCTACATCAAAGTTGGCAATTAATGCAACATAATTTCTAGCCCCTAAATATTCACCAAAAAATGATCTTGTTAATTGATGTAACACTTTTTCTTGCTCACTCCCTATCCTTCACTAGGGTCTCTTTAGGCCAATTATCTGACCTGATAGGGCACTTAACTATCCCTACACTCCTTAGGTATCTCTACCCAAGATCCCACTCCTTCAACTAGTGCACACCAACAAGAAATACCATGAACTCTGCTCAACACCAATCCAGCTACTAGGACACTCCTAGTCTTGTCTTCACAAACTGAAACACATTCAACTAGAACTTTACTCCATGGAGAGGCTGGCCACTAGGACCTCCATTGGTTTCAATACTACTCCTGCACCTATACTTTTCATCAGTACTTCAATCGGGTTCATCAAACCATGCCAATTGCATCCAAAAATAGGCTACCAGCAATTAGGCCTTTGTCAAGCCTTTTTGTTTATATCAAGCCACCTAAAGGCCTTAGGATTCAGATGCCCTTTATTGAGAACTCCAATATTTCTAAGGTCCTCTCCTCCCATATTTTTTGTACACCAACTCCTACAGCCATGCCTGAAAACTAGTGTTTTCACGCAACTTGGACAGTCTAACTAAGAGTTTGCTTTCTTGGAAACCAAAGAAACTCACCCAATCTTCTACTTTGACTTGGGGCTTCTATAGACATGTGTTTACCTCTCCATGAGCTTTTATTTGAATTGACCAATGCATTCAACTCGTTGTAATCTCCTTGCAATGCTCTATCGTCCCTAATCGTGCTCAACCAGCTCACCTAGGGCATCATTTCAAACATAGAAAATGAGCTTCCCAAGGCCTCTCCTTCTCCAAACATATAGTACATAGAGTCTCCTCACCCATTCCAAGAGCTCATACAAAATTGACTGTGGAATGATAACCTAAGACTCCATTTGTTCAACCTGCTTGGTTCAGACCAGCGATAGGGTACTTAACAAAAGAATTAACAAAACTAGCTGGAATGCTTCAAAACTCAAAACAAAAACAACACAAAATCAAAATATAACTTGTACTAACTTGTCCAATAGACACTGTGAGCTATCTAATCCATTAATCAACTGAAAACAAAGAAACAAAAAAACTCAAGAATTCACTGAAATCGTGTTACTCTACAAATCTTCTTAATTCCAAATGTTTTTCCCCCCAACCTTTTGCATAGGTTGAGGGAGGCCTCTTATAGTTGATTCGATCCCTAATTCGATGGTTTCAGACAATTACATAACCATCTTACTCGAAAATGCCCCCTTGCACAAATGTTGTCAATGACAACATTGACAACTTGTTACAACCTTTGGGATTTTGGTTCAAAACTTGTTGTTCAAACACCATAAGACCCTAACCATGACTTAGGCTATTTAGACCTCACATTGGTCACTTGTACACTTGTTTTCCCAATTTGACCCCTAAATACTTCATTCCCACTTTTGCCACAATATTGGTAACTTGGGTACAAATTGGCACTTGCCTTCACAAAGGTCACATAAACATAACAAGATGTCCACTATAAACCTCTACACATCCTAGGACCTATCTAGTCATATTATTCCACTAGTGGTGTGGCTAGAACCACTACAAACCAAAACTTAATTAGAAGCCCCTAGGTCACTGATGAGCCTTACCTAAGTGCTCCCGCACCATTAATGTCCCTAGAAGCATATTCATTTGATCATCTCTCTTGAGGGTTGACTCAAATTTTTCACCAAATCATATTAGTTAAAGATATATTTGGATCAAGATGATAATACTAAAAGTTGATATTTATGCCCTTGACATTACTTCCATTATTCTTTGACTGATGGTTCCTCTTTAAGGCTCATTATTCTTTACAAAAATATAATTTCTTTAAGAGAAAACTGACATTCTTTATGTTCATTGTTTTAATCATGTTTATCTCATTGTTCACTACATAGTTTCTCATATTCTTGATGTCATCAATACATTGTTGATATTCATTGGGTATGGTAATCACTATTTTTAAAATTTCAAATCTCTTTAAGGTATCTTCTTTGACATGCATCTTTGATATTATTGTTTTGATCTTTTGCTTCATAATCTTTTTTACTTCACATTCCATCTCACTATCATTCCAATTCAAATTTTCATTGTATATTATCTTCTGACTGCATTTCTTTTTCTGTCACCGAAATTTCATGATAGAGATGTACTATCCTCTTCTTCTCAAATTGTGTCTACCTATGTCATACAATAACAGTATTTTGATCTCCATAATAACGCTGAGATCTCTCTTTTATCTTCTCTTCATCACCAATTTTGTGGCACACATAATGGTTGTTACTAGACAAGATTAATTGTTGTTTCATTAACATGATTTCTATTTTGTCTTGGAAATTCATTTGACTTAATATTTTTATTATCTCCCATTATTCTAATGACATATTCTCATCTTTGTAACTATTTTGTTTATTTTTATTTCTATTAAGTTTTATATTTTTTTATGTATCCAGTGATGTCCAGTATTTTCCTGCCAATAGTATTAGATTTAAGTGTTCAAATTGACAAATAAAAATAATATTAGTTTATATTCTTTTCTTTGTTAATAAAGCTCAATTCAAGAAAAATAACAATTATAACAACACAGTTAGAAATTAGTAATACCCTAAAAAGAGATGCTATCATCCAAAAAAGTGCTCTTCATAACTCTGCTACCATTGTTTTGATTGTCTAGTGATTTAAACCAAAGACTTTGACTTATTAATAGATTTAGTCTGCCAATTACTAATAGATTAAGCATATTATTACTATGCTTAATGTTCCATTTAAATGCATTTAACACAAAAATTTTTTTTACAAAACTGAACCAATGATATGTTTACAACAACGGTCTAATAGAACTCCCAACAATTCTTAAACATACATTATACGATATGATAAGTTCTTAAACAATTAATGTTGGATTAGACATAGTTATTCACAGTTTTTTGTGTGGTACAAGGAAGATTTGGCTAGGTCAAATCTTCCTTCGTGCTAGAAGTCTACAGAATTAGACCTTTATTAAGAATTCATCATATCAGATAAAGTATGTTTAAGAATTGTTGGAACTGGTCCTTTGGCATGTATTAAATAGAATATAATTTTCAACATATTATTATCATTCTATTTCTTTGCTGTAAACATGCCATTGGTTCAATTTTGTAATTTTTTTGGAACAATCTAGCCAGTCATTGCCTACACAATACCAGTTACTCCTTTGGTATCACAAACAACAAAAACAACAAAGTTCTTGCATAAACAAGTAAAACTAATACCTGGAAATGTTCCTATGTTACCACCAAGCAAAGATGACATTCTAAACTTTCAAATCAATACGTTGTTGTTTCGACTGTACCTACGGGACAATGTACTTTAAAATTGCATAGAAATTAAGTGTACTCCAAATAGACTACCCTCTACAAAGAACTGATTGGAATCTATTAACCAACCTTCTAACTATCAAATCATTATGCTTTCAAATTAATTACCTATCGGCGTATCCCTTGCAAGGGAGAGAAGCCAAACACATAAAGAACATGCACATAAACACAACAACTGAAAAAATTAAATGGAATACACCAAGAAGTACCAAATGATGAATGCTCAATTGTTGTAATGGAAAAGCAATATCAGAACCGTCAATTTCTAGAACTTGATTTTTCTATAGTCCTATCTTTTGTCCCTTTTTTATTTCCTATGTTTTTGCTTGGTGGCGGGATTTTGAACATTGTTGACATACTTAAATGGAATACACAATACCAAATGATGAATGCTCAATTGTTGTAATGGCAAAGCATCAGAACCATCCATTTCTAAAATTTGATTTTGTATAGTCTTAATTATTTTTCTACAGTCCTAATGATTTTGAAAATTGTTTACAAAGAGTGTTTCTTTTTTTTATTGTAGTATAAATGATTTTTCTATAGTCATAATGATTTTTCTTATTTCTTGTCTTTTGTCCCTTTTTTATTTCCTATGTCTGTGCTTCATGATAGGATTTTGTCACCTTCTTTTGATGGTATATTTTATTCACTCTATGTCGAATACTATTTTGTTCACTATTTTATTTCAGTTTGATATTTATTTCATTTTTCATATACACAAAGACTACACATGCTGATAAAAAAATGAGCTATTTGATTTAGGTTTACTTTTCATTATTGTAAATGGTTAATATTTTTGATGGTACTCCTTGGTGTATTCCATATAAAAATAATCATATAAAAATAATAAATGTAGTAACGATGGTGCGGTGCATTATTGATATAGGCTCGATGACTCTTCTCAATGTGCCAAAATATCAATGTGGTGGTGGGAAGTGTGTGTTGAAGACTTCACAGACACAGAACAACTTGAGACGATAATTTTGGTGCTGCCCAAATAGAAAAATGGTTGCTAATGTGTATATATTTAATGTTTCTAATGTAAATACTATTCATTATATTATAAGAACTAATGTAGACTGGGCATCACAAGGAAATAATGGTTGTAGATACTTTAGTTGGGTTGATGACAACTCATCTACATCTATTCGCCCATCTCCACTTATCCGCAATGAAGGATTTGAGTGCAAAACATGTCAGGTTAGGGAAAATGCTGAAATTATATTTTTACGATACCTTCTCTGTATTATAATCACATATCTTTGTTACGACCATATGCGGAGATGAGCTCAGGAATTATTCAATTTAGTATTTTCATATTGTAACTAATATTTGAATATGGATATGGCGTAACTTCTCTTTGCCTCAAGTGCGCACATATATGGTTTACATCTTTTTTTACAATAATTCTTCATGTTTATGGCTCAGGTGAGCCCCAATCTTCTATCAATCACATGATTTAACGTATAGTGTTTTCTTGGTTATTCCATTTGTTGCTTGATAAATCAATTCGACCACACCCACTCCACTTCACATGGATGTCTTTGAAATAGACTCCTAACTCTAATAAACTGACTGTAACTACTAACTAACCTTATAAAACAACAACAGCTAAGAACGATCGCTTGCCAACATCTATTGAATACAAGGTCCTTGAGAGGTCAATCAATCAGGATGAGTGGATGAGGATGATGAGATGGGGGAAGTGGAGTTGAATCCTGATGAAAAGGAAGCTTTGGATACAATTAGGAAGAAGAAGAAGATGCTTATCATCGAACATAGATTGAAGAAGAGTACTGCAGAGAGTAGGCCTATCGTACCAAGGAAGTTTGACAAGAACAAGGAATATGGCTTAAACAGAATGAGAAGACATCTTTCTAGCCTAGGCTTGGATCCTTCGACAATTATCTTGATAATAAATGAAGTAGATGAGAGTTGAGCAATTAGCTTCCCAAGAAAATTCTCATAAATGAACTTTGCGTACCCCAATTCCTATGCCCTCTATGCGTACTCAAAGGATATATTTGAAACAACAAGGGTTAGGTTAGCCTTAGCCTTGTTGTTTCAAATATATCCTTTGGGTATGCATAGAGGGCACATGCATTGGGGTACACATAGTACATTTATGGGATTTTTCTTGGGAAGCTAATTGCTCATATGTCATCTACTTCATTATTATGAACCTAATTACCGAAGGATCCAGGCCCAGGCTAGAAAGATGTCTTCCCAAACAAGTAAATAGGCAAACAAGTAAACATATTTCTAGCCTGGGCCTGGATCCTTCGGTAATTAGGTTCATAATAATGAAGTAGATGACATATGAGCAATTAGCTTCCCAATAAAATTCTCATAAATGAACTTTGCGTACCCCAATTCCTGTGCCCTCTGTGCGTACTCAAAGGATATATTTGAAACAACAAGGGTTAGGTTAGCCTTAGCCTTGTTGTTTCAAATATATCCTTTGGGTATGCACAAAGGTCATAGGAATTGGGGTACACATAGTACATTTATGAGATTTTTCTTGGGAAGCTAATTGCTCATATGTCATCTACTTCATTATTATGAACCTAATTACTGAAGGATCCAGGCCCAGGCTAGAAAGATGTCTTCCCAAACACATAAAAAATATGAACATAAGCACGATAGCTGAGAAACATAAATGTAGATATCACAATAGCTGAGAAACATAATTGTAGGCATCATGGTCACAATTTTTTGGAGACAACATAATTGAGTTGTATACCTAGACAATGGAGAGAAACTTCTGCTCCTCCGATTCCAAGTTGACACTGTGGGATCCAAAGACCATAGATAATGAATAAATTTAGAGGGCATAGGAGGGCCATAATGACCAAAATAATACAGAACAAACCTCAAGTTAAATGAGGCAACTGCAAACATTTTAATAGATTTTTATTATTAAATAATGAAATTTGCATATACTAGTGTTCTAAGCCCCCTCTAACTTACGCATCTAGAAAATGAAACTACAACCTATTGGGATTGAGACAAACCTTATAAAATAACAACAGGTAAGAAGGATTGCTTGCCAACATCTGTTGAATACATCTGTTTCTCATGAATACAAGGTCCTCCAATAGATGTATTCAACAGATGTTGGCAAGCGATCCTTCTTAGCTATTGTTGTTTTATAAGGTTTGTCTCAATCCCAATAGGTTGTAGTTTCATTTTCTAGATGCGTAAGTCAGAGGGGGCTTACAATAATAAATCATGTAATGAGGGTGCTTAGAACACTAGTATATGCAAATTTCATTATTTAATAATAAAAATCTATTAAAATGTTTTCAATTGCCTCATTTAACTTGAGGTTTGTCCTGTATTATTTTTGTCATTATGGCCCTCCTCCGCTCTCTAAATTTATTTCTTATGTATGGTCTTTGGATCCCGCAGTGTCAACTTGGAACTAGAGGAGCAAAAGTTGCTCTATATCGTCTGAGTATACCACTCAATTACACTGTCTCCAAAAAATTGTGACCATGATGCCTATAATTATGTTTCTCAGTTGTTGTATCCCAAGACCCCTTATGACCCTTTATGACCCTTTACGATCCCTAAGAATACATCTTAGAGGTCTTAAAATGTCATAAAGGGTCATAAGAGGCTCCTAGGAGGGGCCAGATGAGCTTCCACCTTCACATGGTTGGCCCTGTTAAGTAGAGAATGTTATACTCTTCTTGAAACAAAGAGAAGCTCAATAATTTAAGGTCTCAGTCCATGGACAAATTAAATTAGACTTACTATCCAAATTGGTACATTGATGAGAATCAATGATGGGCCGAAGTTTTTAGATTCTGAGAAGACGTATATGCAGTGGAGGCCAGAAGGGATTTTTGTGGAGATTTTCTAGATGTGGAGATTTTCTAGAGTGGCTATATACATACAAGGGTTTCCAGATTGAGTACCAGTGCAGAGATGATGATTCAGTAACCTATATCTATAAAACCTTCACAAATTTGTACTCTTAACAATTCTGTGCATATTGATTGGGTATACAACTCAATTATATGTTATTGAAAGGACATTGTGCACTCGAGTAGTTTAAACTAATCCATTATGGATTTTTTGCACATGGTATCAAGGGTGAGAATTTTTTTGTTACAAAGGACAAGGTTATTTAATGGGAATCAGTTTATTAAAGAGGGAGAACTCTTTATTTTATGGATCTAATCTTAATGAAAAAGAATATGCTATATTAGTATTTGTGTTTAGACTCAATATTGTTGGACTTAATTTCTCAGTCTAGTTCAAATCATATCATATCAAACTATGCTATTAAGCCTTTGGTATCGTTGTGATCTTTGGATATATGAAAAGTCCTATGTCAAGAAAGTGATTTATCTTTATCTTAGTTTTTGTAGTATTGAAAAAAATGAGTGGGTTGGACATTAGTAGTGGATCTATTCTCTCTTATCATTCTTCATAATCCCTTTGGTAGTTATTCTTTCTTGTAACTCACCTTAATCGGTGTGCATATATTTGAGAGCAATCTTTTCCATGGTTTTTCCTAATCAGTGGCCTTGAAACCACAATGTTAAGTCCATTGCCATATTTTCAATAATTGTTTTTGGGGAAATCTATACGTGGCTACAAAACAAACTTGTCCCCGGCTCAAGAATCTACTAGCATAAAGCTCCAATATTTTAATGAATTGTGGTTTCATGGTATGTTATATGCTTATAGTAATATAAACACCTTATTGGGGTGCAATTGCTAGTAATATAAACACCAGACTGGGTCTTCACGAGTAGAAAAGTGACTTTTTGTAAACAACAACAACATAATATTGTTGTGCTTAATTTGATAATATATATATATTTTTAAAAATTAAATTTTCTATCACTTTTTTGACGAACAAAGAATAGACATATCGACGAGAGTGCTTTATAGTTGACTATTATTCTGATGATTTCTAGTCGTAATTTTGATGACTTTTTTGACCAACATTGGTCGCAGAGATAAATGGTATAGCCAATAATTCTTCTAGGTTGAAGCGATTATTTCGACGCCGTGGCCATTCATAATTCAACCACTCTAGACGTCACAATTTCGATGGTAGTTTTATGTGTCATATTAGTGATGAAAAAACTTTGACAACCGTTATGGTCATTTGGTTGACCAATTGGCGTCTAAAAATTGACTAATCCGCATCGAAAAACAAGCTAAAATTTACTAGTGTAGTCTATCACAATAGAAGATAGTTCAAGCACTCTTTACAACCTAAAAGGCAAGGCTTATTACAATGAAATCAATCCAACATCTTAGTACTTAATCAAATCAAATGGATAAAACCTTAAAGAGTGTTTTAAATTCTTTTTTTTGCAACAAAAGAATAGGTAGGGGGTCGAGGGATGGAGGCATAACCCAATCACCCTCTTTTTAGAAGCCATAATCAACTTATACAAATTGGAAAAATTTATTTAAACTCAAGGAAGTACACATGGTGAGTATCTTCAAGGAGTGGTGCTACTCCTTCACACTAAAATTACCACAACACTCTATCAAAAAGGTGTTAGGATTAACAAGGCAGAAATAATAATTATGTGCAAATATAACTAATATCAGAAAATAATAAACCACACAGAATAGAACACAATGGCACACAGATTTAACGTGGTTCACCCAATCCCTGGGCTACGTCCACCAACAGCAAGTCCAATATTATTATTATCCAGTGATTACAACCTGATTACAATCCGTAATCCCTTATAGCCCAACTCTGCCGCAAGTACTAAAATCATACATCATAAAAATCCCTAACCCTAAGCCATATTATACAATATTTTCCCGCTTTAGGGTTAGAATGAGTTATAAGTAGTCGGCCCAAATAACCGAAAAAAAAAGTAGTCGGCCTCAAAAAAATTTCCTCGGGGGCTGCGCCCTCGAACCCCTGCTCTTGGGGGCTACCGCCCCCAAACCCCCGCTCGGGGCCCGGCCCGGCCCCGAACCCCGGTGAGGTCGGGAGGAAAAGTGTACAGTACTTTCCTGGATAGTACTTTCCTAATTAGTCACCACAAGCTAACAATCTCCCACTTGGTGACTGATCAGTATCCACACTATACTAAAAAACCTCCCACTTGGAGACTGATCCTGTAGCAATACCGCTACCCACATGAGGCTCCCACTAGATTGAACCACCTTGGACTCAGTTGTTCCTTTATTTTGTTCAGTCTAAAAGACCAACTGAAGCTGAACATGAGTTCAACTTCTCCCTTGTTACTACCTTGGTAAACATATCTGCTGGATTATCATCAGTATGAATCTTTTCCAGCCTTAACTGTCCATCATCCAAAACTGATCGAATGAAATGGTACCGCAACTGTATGTGTTTTGTCTTTGAGTGCAAAGCAGAATTCTTTGCAAGATGAATGGCACTTTGGCTATCTGTATGTAGAAAATTATCCTTTTGTGGATGTCCCAATTCTTCCATGAAGAATTGAAGCCATATCATCTCCTTGGCTGCCTCTGTAGCAGCAACATACTCTGCCTCTGTAGTGGATAAAGCAACCACCTTTTGTAGTCAAGAAATCCAACTCACTGCTGTCCCACCAACAGTAAATATATAACCTGTAGTACTCCGCCTGCTATCTATATCTCCTGCCAAATCTGAGTCAACATAGCCTTGTACAGTAGTAGTAGAACCCCCAAAGTGTAAACACTTACTGGATGTGCCTCTCAAATATCTGAGAATCCATTTGACTGCATTCCAATGCTCAATACCAGGGTTACTCATATAATGGCTAACGACTCCCACTGCGTGTGCAATATCTGGCCTAGTACATACCATAGCATACATTAAGCTCCCTACAGCTGAAGCATAAGGTACCTTAGACATTTTAGTCTCTTCTTCTGGTGTCTTGGGACACATATCCTTAGTCAATTTCAAATGACCAGGCAAAGGTGTGCTGACAGCTTTGGCATTTTCCATACAGAAACGTTGCAACACCTTCTCAATATAATCAGCCTGAGATAGAGACAATTTCCTATTTTTTCTATCTCTACAAATTTTCATACCAAGGATTTGTTTTGCTGCCCCCAAATCCTTCATAGCAAAAGATTTTGCTAACTGTTGTTTCAACCCCTTAATGTGATCCATGTTAGACCCAGCTACAAGCATATCATCAACATATAAACATAAAATAATGTAGCTGTCATCATCCAACCTCTTAAAATAAACACAATGGTCAGAATGACACCGACTATATCCATGCCCATTCATAAAAGTGTCAAATTTAATATACCATTGCCGAGGTGCTTGTTTCAAGCCATATAAACTTTTCTGCAATCTGCACACCAAATTCTCCTTACCCTTGACCTCAAATCCTTGTGGCTGAACCATATATATTTCTTCATCCAAATCACCATGAAGAAAGGCTGTTTTAACATCAAGCTTCTCTAAATGCAAATCTTCAGTAGCCACAATACTTAAAACAATACGAATAGAAGTCATTTTAACAACTGGAGAAAATATCTCATCAAAATCAATACCATGTTTCTGTGCAAATCCTTTTACAACTAATCTGGCTTTAAATCTTTTCGTACCTCCATCCTCTTCTTTGATCCTGTAAAACCATTTATTCTGTAAAGCCCTTTTACCTGTAGGTAACTTACATAAATCCCATGTCTGATTTTTCAACAAAGAGTCCATTTCATCTGTCATTGCAGACTCCCACTGAAGCTTTGTATCCACCTGCACAGCTTCATTATAACATTCAGGTTCACCAGCATCTGTTAACAGAATAGAATACAAAGATGGAGAAAATCTTTCTGGAGGTCTACTTAGCCTTGTTGACCATCTAACACTCACTGGGGTGTGTGGTATTTGTTGTTGCTGTTGTTGCAGAGCATAAGGAACTACTGGAACATGAACTTGTGGAGTATCATCCAGTACTACATAGTCATTTTCTTTCTTCTCATGCTGCAGCAACAGATCTTTGTACAATACTTTCTCATTGAATATGACATCCCTGCTTCTTACAATTTTATGATTTTCAAAATCCCAAAGCCTATAACCAAATTCATCAATGCCATACCCAAAAAATACACATTTCTTTGACTTAGCTTCCAGCTTGGTTCTATTTTCAGAATCTATAAGTGCAAAAGCTTCACAACCAAAGGTTTTGAGAAAAGAATAACTCACCTTCTTACCACTCCATGCTTCCTCTGGAATACCACAGTCCAAAGGAGTAGAGGGGCCTCTATTGATTAAATAAATAGCAGTGTTCACTACCTCTGCCCACATATTTTTGGGCAGCCTAGCATGCAACCTCATACTCCTTGCACGCTCCATTATTGTCCTGTTCATGCGTTCAGCCACTCCATTTTCTTGTGGAGTCCTTGGTATAGTTTTCTGCCTACGAATACCATTAGAGGAACAATATTCTTCAAATTTTGTGCTGCAATACTCACCACCATTATCAGATCTGAGACATTTTAACTTTTTACCAGTCTCAGTCTCAACCAAGCATTTCCATTTCTTAAAAGTTTGAAATACATCAGATTTCTGTCTAAGGAAATAAATCCATACTTTTCTTGTTGCATCATCTATAAATGTAACATAATACAGAGAGCCACCAAGGGAAGATACCTGAGCTGGTCCCCATACATCTATATGCACAAGCTCTAATCTCTCATTTTTCTTTTCCTTCCCACTCTTCACAAAACTAACTCTCTTTTGTTTTCCATAAACACAACTTTCACAGAAATCCATATTGACACATTTCAGACCAGGTAAAACTTTCTTTGAATGAAGTAATTTCATACCTTTTTCACTCATGTGCCCGAGTCTGTTGTGCCACAGTGCTGTGTCAAAATCTACAGCAACAGTTTGATGTTCTTCCTGCTCAACTGCAGCCACTATTCTTGAGCATTCATTATCTTCTGAAACAATTAAAGTAGAAGGAACAGTATGACCTGTACAAAGATATAAGGTGCTTACTTTCACACCTTTTGCTACTACTAAGGAACCTTTTGAAACCTTCCAATTTTTATCATTAAAAGTAACTGTGCAACCCTCATCACCCAGTTGCCCTGCTGAAATTAAATTCCTACTCAGCCTTGGAACATGTCTTACCTCTTGTAGTAGCCAATGATTCCCATTCTGCAACTTAATCTTAATTTTTCCCTTTCCAACAATCTGACAGGGTTCATTATCTCCCAAATAAATTAGCCCAAAATCCCCTTGGACATAATCAACAAAATAACTTCTATGGGGTGTAGCATGAAATGAAGCCCCAGAATCTAAAACCCATGAATCATCAATACTTTCTAAGGACAAGAGAAAAGCATCCTCCTCAGATTTGTTGCTTACCACATTTGCCTCCTTGTTTCCATCATTTTTGTCTCCTTGATCTTTCTTCCGAGACCAACAATCTTTCTTCTTATGACCTGGTTTTCCACAGTACCAGCAATCATTTGGCCCTTTAGATTCAGACCTCTTTCCCTTTGATTTTCCTCTTGATTTCCCACGATTTCCAGAGTTGTTTCCTCTATCTCTTGTTCTGCCTCTGCTTTCTGTGTTCAATACACTACCCGATGTGGATGCCCCTGAGCTTTTCCTACGAATTTCCTCACTCAATATAACACCAATAACATCATCATACTTTAGGGTATTAGAACCAGAAACAGAATTACTAACAGCCATTACCAAGCCATTCCAGCTTTCTGGCAAAGAACACAAAATCAAGAGAGCCCTAACCTCTTCATCAAAAGTAATTTTAACTGAGGTTAATTGACTTGTAACTGTATTAAACTCATTCAAATGATCAGTAACTGATCCACCTTCTACCATTTTCATATTAAATAAATGCTTCATAAGAAATACCTTGTTTGAAGCTGAAGGCTTTTCATACAACTTCGCTAGGGTTTCCATCAGATCTTTAGCTGTCTTTGCTTCAGTAATATTGAATGCCACCGATTGTGCCAGGCATAGACGAATACTCCCCAGTGCCTTCCTATCCAAAATATCCCAATCCTCCTGAGACATTGATTGCTCTTTCTTGGCTACTCCCTCTAATGGCCGCCATAGATCCTTCTGATAGAGATAATCCTCCATTTGCATCTTCTTCCATAACTAGAAGTTCTGCCCATTAAACTTATCAACCTTCAGCCTACCCTCTTCTGCCATTTCTCCCACTTAACCGAGAGACTCTCCCACTAACTCGTGAGACCTGCTTCAGAGAATAGATGAAAGAACGAATGAAATAACCTCGCTCTGATACCACTTGTTAGGATTAACAAGGCAGAAATAATAATTATGTGCAAATATAACTAATATCAGAAAATAATAAACCACACAGAATAGAACACAATGGCACACAGATTTAACGTGGTTCACCCAATCCCTGGGCTACGTCCACCAACAGCAAGTCCAATATTATTATTATCTAGTGATTACAACCTGATTACAATCTGTAATCCCTTACAGCCCAACTCTGCCGCAAGTACTAAAATCATACATCATAAAAATCCCTAACCCTAAGCCATATTATACAATATTTTCCCGCTTTAGTGTACAGTACTTTCCTGGATAGTACTTTCCTGATTAGTCACCACAAGCTAACAAAAGGGTAGCTAATAAAATAGTGTGTCTAGTCGCAATTTGGGAACACCTATGTACACAGATTCAGGAGTGAGACACTTAAATCTCTAATCAACCACTTTAGGGCCCATACATCCCCTATTAATTGACAATCTTGGCACGTGGTCACAAGTTTGAGCTCTATTTTTCACTTTTTCCATTTTTATATAGTGGCCCAAAGGAAATATCACTTTAGGTTATTCTCCTTGGACTGATCGCTTCTCCAAAGCTAGAACCTCTAAAAAGAAAATGAAGATATTGTGATTTCTCTTACACCTAAGGAATATGAAGGTGTGGGGAGTGGATACTTTCACTACACCTTGGTATCTAAGATAAATACAAAGTGTGCAAGTGCACCAAACATGCCAAACACTTGTTCAATAATATTTAGATATTGAATTGTGAGTTATGCTAGAAATCACAAACACACATTAATTTTAAGCCTTGCAACAACAAATTTGTCAAAAAAAATTATTTCTCATATGCAAAGGCATCAATTTACATGTTGAGGCACCAATCAATAGAGGCATTGATTGATAGAAGGAATTGATCTATAGAATTCACAAAAATAGCTTGTTAGACCTACAAAATAGAAACTTAATCCTACCAAACATAAGGGCTAGACCTGTTAAATAGAGGATAATCTTGAAACCCAAAAAGATAAATAACCCAAAAAGAAGATAAAAAGCTTAAAATATAAAAACCTAATAAAAATATTTATCGAACCCTAACCAAGTAGAGGTGTTAATCCATAGGTTAAGGTACTAATTAGCAGAGGCACTAATCTACAAGAAAATGCACTAATCTATACGAAATGAAGAAATCGCCCATTCCAAAGCACAAGAGGACATGTCAATTTGAAATTTGTAGCTTTAAAACACTAAAATTTCATAAATTTGATTCGAAAGATGGACAAGGGTCCCACTGGGTATGCCAAAATAAAGAATGTTGAATCTGAAAACCTATTTTTAAATCTTGATTAACCCAACCACTACTCTAAACTCTACAAACTAAATTCAACAACATATCAATACATCTCTTCTCCATGTTCATGCAACACATAAAGTAAATCAAAGTATTGTTGGCATAATTGATGCTAACTATTGCAGTGACGATGAAGTGACTAGTGGTGTTGCAATAGGATATATTTTATTGTTGAGGATCAATTATTGAGTTGTCATTGATGTCAAGTATTGACCTAGTGTTGCTAGTATGTTGTTGAGTATATGAATGGTGATCAATGTTTCAATGAGTTTTAGTTGTATTGAATCATATTGATGCAGGAGCATCCTAGGTGTAAGAGCAATCTTGCATCACCCAAAAATATTTCAAAATATTTCTATTTTTGTATTCAATAAGGGCTATCTTGTGCAGAGTTGCTATTTATGGAAATTGGCTATTTTTAGTAAGTTGGTCTTATGATCTCAGAATGTTCTAATTTTACATGTGGAGGTTCATCTTAGTCATATCAGCCAGCCAGCAAAGTTTCATGGCTAGATCAGGTCTAGTTTTGAAGATATTGAAGATTTTCGGTATTGGTAGCAGGGTACAGAAACTTCAAACTTAGTTTTGAAGGCTTTAGAGGCCTCGGATGAGGTTGAAAATTTGGGTGATGGGCACTTTGCACTAGTCAAGCCTGTAGAGCGCTTCGTGGCATTTCCAGAATGAGGTTATAATAGCCAATCGGGTCAACGGGTGATGACTTATGGTCCTCGAAAGTTGGGTCACCTGAAATGGCAAAAAATAAATTTTTTTTCAAAATTTCTGTTTAGGTTTCAAAACTCATTTTGAGCCGACTTTGATGTAATAAATTGTAAAATAAAATAATTCTAAGTTTGGTCGGCTCTAAGGGCTAAATTTCTAGAACCTTCTCGGGTGGTGGGAATTGCCTATATAAAGAAGGCCGTAGTGTTGTCTAGGGCAGTTCTGGTTAGTAGATCTGGGTCTTGATTCGAGGCTTTGTCCTACAGAATATTGTAAGGGAATGCCCCTGTGGCTTTACATATTGTAATTCTGAAAGTTTGTAATTGCACATTTATGGAGATAATAAGAAGCTAATTTTTTGTTCTTGCATATTATTGTTGTTGTTTCTCTATTTCTGTTATGTGTTTGCGGTATTAAGGGGAGCACCCTTCATCGAGTGGTATCAGAGCAGGAGTTCTTGAGTGTGTAAATAGATTGCCGAATATGAGGTAGTTTGCACTAGGAACGTGGCTAGGGTTTTAGTGCGCATCCCAAAAATGCCTCCACGAAGAGAACATGGCAGAAGAGCTGGTGCTGTGACACCTGACGTTAGAGAGCTGCAGAGACAAGTGCGAGCATTGCAAGAAGAGATTCACAGAGGAATGAATCTTAATGTCAGAGACGAAAGCGAGGATGAAGCCGAAGAAGAATATCAAGAAGGAGAAGCTGAAATTGTGAACCAGGAGGAAGAAAGACTTTTTCGAGTGATTTCCAAGATTGGGAAAAGACCTAAGATTGAGGTTCCTACATTTTCTGGAAATCTTAACCCAGAGGAATTGATCGACTAGATCAATGAATGTGAGGAATATTTTGAGTATGAAGATGTTGAGGATCCTGATAGGGTCAAATTTGCGAAGGCCAGACTGAAAGGTCATGCGAAGATCTGGTGGCAAGAAATTCAATTAGAGCGAAATAGAAGAGGGAAAGATAAAATCACAAGATGGGATCGGATGGTGGATAAATTGAAGCGACAATTCATTCCTCTTGATTATGAGCTTGACCTACTAAAGAAAATGCAAAGTTTGAAGCAAGTAGGAAGATCTGTTCAGGAGTATACAGAGGAGTTCTATCGACTCCTCATCAGAACAGGCCATGCAGAAGCTGATAAGGAGAAAGTTGCCCGATACCTTAATGGGTTAAGGCCAAGCATTCAGGAGGAGTTGAATTTGGTTTGAATGAACAGTATTGAGGAGGCATACCAGTTTTCCCTAAAAGTAGAGGAAAAGTTGAACAAGAAGTTTGAGAGAAGACAAAATGGAAGAGGTCGTGGTGGAAGATCTGGTGGACAGTCATATGGTGGCCGAAATGAAGATTTGAAAAAGAAGGATGAGGCCAGTAGCAGCCAGAATCAGAGAGGAAACAATTCCAATCATTTCCAAGATCAAAATAATAGAGATCAGAGGGGAAGAGGAAGAGGACAAGGTTTAGGAAGAGGAGGCTTTCGTGGTACATGTTTTCACTGTGGAGAAGAAGGTCATAGGGCATTTGAATGTCCTTAGCGCTAAGGCATAATAGACAGAAGAAATGAAGGCCAGGCCAGAGTTGCACATGTAGATGAAGATGCTAGATCATCAAATTTTGAAGATGCTAAAAGAGGAGAAACGCTAATTAACAGAAGAGTCTTGCTGACTGGTGAGAACGAACCTGAACAAAGGAGGAGCCTATTTCGCACTAGATGCAAGTGCGAGGGTAAATGCTGTGATGTGATTATCGATAGTGGAAGCACTGACAATTTAGTGTCAGAAGAGATGGTGACAAAGTTGAAGCTCAAGAGACAGAAACACTCACATCCATATCGGATTGCCTGGGTGCAGGATGACCACAAGGTCATGGTCAGTGAACAGTGCCTAGTAAAATTCAAGATTGGTAGGTACCAAGATGAGGTACTATGTGATATCATCTCTATGGATGCATGTCATATGTTGTTGGGTAGACCATGGCAGTTTGACAGATGTGTTGTACATGATGGTCGTGCGAATACCTATTCCCTGACAAAGGATGGAGTGCGACATAAGCTAAAGCCATTGAAGGAGACCAAAGAAAAGGTATGTGGTAATGCAAGAATAACATTTGTTGATGGAAGAAAATTCCTAGATGGTATGAGGCATGAGCATGTGTGTTTTACTTTAATTCTAAAAGTTGGTAAAGAAGAAGTAGAGGATGTACCTGTAGAGGTTGTAGATTTGTTGAATGAGTTTCAGGATATTGTATCTGATAACGTACCTGATGGATTACCACCGGTAAGGAAGATTAGTCATCAGATGGATTTGATTCTAGGGGCCAGTTTTCCAAACAAGGCAGCACACAGAATGACACCAGCAGAAAGTGAAGAGTTGAACAGACAAGTACATGAGTTATTGTAGAAGGGGTTGATTCGAGAGAGTCTGAGTCCCTGTGCTATACCAGCGGTATTAGCACCAAAGAAGAATGGAGAATGGAGGATGTGTACAGATTCCAGAGCAATAAACAAGATCACAATCAAGTATAGGTTTCCATTGCCATGAATGCATGATATTATGGACTGTTTGAGTGGAGCTATGTATTTCTCAAAGATAGATCTAAAGAGTGGATATCACCAGATTCAAATCAGAGAAGGAGATGAATGGAAGACTGCCTTCAAGACAAAGGAAGGACTGTATGAGTGGTTAGTCATGCCTTTTGGGCTAACCAATGCACCGAGCACTTTCATGCGGCTCATGAACGAGGTTCTGAAAGAATTTCTGGGTAAGTTTGTCATTGTTTACCTAGATGATATTTTGATTTTTAGCAAGACATTGGAGGAACATATGATGCATATTCGTATGGTGTTTGAGAAGTTGAGAGATGAGAAATTGTTGATTAATTTGAAGAAGTGCAATTTTGTGAAGGAAGAGTTAGTGTATTTGAGATTTGTAGTTTCAGTAGAAGGTCTAAAAATGGACCTAGAGAAGGTACAGGCTATCCTTGAATGGCCTACTCCAAGGAGTGCTACTGAGGTAAGATCTTTTCATGGTTTGGCTAGCTTTTACAGAAAGTTTATCAAAAATTTTAGTAGTATTTGTGGTCCCTTGACTAAAACAATGAGAGAGGATAGAAAAGAGTTTAAGTGGACTAATGGGGCAGAAAAGAGTTTTCAATTGTTGAAACAAAAAGTTACAGAACAACCTATTTTAGCACTTCCAGATTTTAATAAGGTGTTTCAAGTAGATTGTGATGCTAGTGGTACTACAATAGGAGCTGTTATGAGCCAAGAAGGTAAACCTATTACTTATTTCAGTGAGAAGTTAAATGATGCCAAAAGGAAGTATTCTGTTTATGATCAGAAATTTTATGCTATAGTTTAGGCATTAAAGAAGTGGAGACATTATCTACTTCCTAAGGAGTTTTTTTTGTATACTGATCATCAAGCTTTGCAATATTTGAATAGTCAAGGAAAGTTGAATCAAAGGCATTTGAAATGGGTTGAGTTTTTGCAAAGTTATACATTTGTTTTGAAACACAGAAGTGGAAAGTCTAACAGGGTTGCAGATGCTCTTAGCAGAAGGAAACTATTGCTGACAGAGATGCAGATTGAGGTGGTTGGGTTTAAGGAACTCAAGAATTTGTATCCAGAGGATCCTGATTTTGGTGAAGCTTGGAAAGCTTGTACAAAACCTATTACTCTAGACAGGACGAAATGGCTGGATTTTATCATCCAAGATGATATGCTATTCAGAGGGAGTCAGTTGTGCATTCCATGAAGTTCTGTGAGGGAGAATCTCATCAAGGAGAAGCATAGTGGAGGATTGGCTGGACATTTTGGTCATGATAAAACCCTTGCTTTGGTTGGTGAGAATTATTATTGGGCACAATTGTAGCAAGATGTGAAGAAGTTTGTACAGAGTTACAGAGTATGTCAGATGGCGAAAGGAGTGAAGCAGAATACAGGGTTGTATCAGCCATTAGCTATACCAGAGAAGCCTTGGGAGGATATCAGTATGGACTTTGTTCTTGGTTTACCGAGAACTCAGCGGGGACATGATTCAATTTTTGTGGTGGTTGACAAATTTTCAAAGATGACACATTTCATTCCCTGCAAGAAGACTAATGATGCTGTTCATGTAGCAGAATTATTTTTCAGAGAAGTGGTGAGACTACATGGTTTGCCAAAGACCATAGTTTCAGATCGAGATACTAAGTTTGTTGGATATTTCTGGCGGACATTGTGGAAGAAGTTGAAGATAGATTTGAAGTTCAATTTATCACATCATCCACAGACTGATGGACAGACAGAGGTGGTGAATAGAAGTTTGGGAAATCTGCTGAGATGTTTGGTTGGAGATAAGCCAACAGGATGGGATTTGATTTTACCACAAGCATAATTTGCATACAATAATTCTGTCAATAGAAGCACTAGTAAATCACCATTCCAGATTGTATATGGAAGTAGTCCAAGAAATGCATCTGAATTGAGAAAGATAGATAAAGGAGAAATAAGTAGTGCTGAAGCTGAGGATTTTGCAGAACACTTGAAGAACATCCATGAGGAGGTGAGGAAGCATATTACCAAGATGAATGCGTAGTATAAGGCTAAGGGAGATGAGAAAAGGAGGCATAAGGAATTTTAGGTTGGAGATGAAGTCATGGTTCATTTGCGGAAGCAGTGATTTCCAGTTGGTACATATAACAAGCTGAAAATGAAGAAGTTTGGACCATGTAAGATATTGAAGAAGCATGGTTCAGGAAATGCATATGAGGTAGAGTTGCCTACTGAGCTGAATATTTCACCAGTGTTTAACATTTTAGATTTGACAGAGTATCACAAAGGAGGTGTTGAAGATGAGGTTGCAGTAGCACAGTGGAGTATTCCAGTAACCAGTTCAGATATCAAGGAGATTGAAGACATACTGGACAGTCATGTTGGCAGAAGCACAAGGAACAGGACATATAAAGAGTATTTGGTCAAATGGAAAGGACGACCTGTTGAAGATTCATCATGGCTAACAAAGGAGGAGGTTAACCATCTTGGTTTTCCTCTGCACACCTGAGTCGTGACAGGGTCACTTCTCAAATTACCCTGGGTGTCTGATGCAGGAGCATCCTGGGTGTAAGAGCAATCTTGCATCACCCAAAAATATTTCAAAATATTTCTATTTTTGTATTCAATAAGGGCTATCTTGTGCAGAGTTGCTATTTATGGAAACTGGCTATTTTTAGTAAGTTGGTCTTACGATCTCGGAATGTTCTAATTTTACATGTGGAGGTTCATCTTAGTCATATCAGCCTGCCAGCAAAGTTTCATGGCTAGATCAGGTCTAGTTTTGAAGATATTGAAGATTTTCGGTATTGGCAGCAGGGTACAGAAACTTCAAACTCAATTTTGAAGGCTTTAGAGGCCCCGGATGAGGTTGAAAATTTGGGTGATGGGTGCTTTGCGCCAATCAAGCTTGTAGAGCACTTCGTGGCATTTCCAGAATGGGGTTATAATAGCCAATCGGGTCAACGGGTGATGACTTATGGTCCTCGGAAGTTGGGTCACTTGAAATGGCAGAAAATAATTTTTTTTCAAAATTTATGTTTGGGTTTCAAAACTCATTTTGAGCTGACTTTGATGTAATAAATTGTAAAATAAAATAATTCTAAGTTTGGTTGGCCCTAAGGGCTAAATTTCTAGAACCTTCTCGAGCGGTGGGAATTGCCTATATAAAGAAGGCCGTAGTGTTGTCTAGGGCAGTTCTGGTTAGTAGATCTGGGTATTGATTCGAGGCTTTGTCCTATAGAATATTGTAAGGGAATGCCCATGTGGCTTTACATATTGTAATTCTGAAAGTTTGTAATTGCACATTTGTGGAGATAATAAGAAGCCAATTTTCTATTCTTGCATATTATTGTTGTTGTTTCTCTATTTCTGTTATGTGTTTGCGGTATTAAGGGGAGCACCCTTCATCACATATGGTAAACTAATTGATGTCTTAGAATATTAAATACATGACTGCTAATCATGTTGATATTGATCAGTGAGTGAGTTATGATCAAAGGAAGGTTAAAAGGGAAATTGCTAGTACAATTAGTGATAGGTGATAAGTGATTTGAGTGGTTTGTCACATTTGTGTTATGTCTTGTAATGAAGTTATAGGATTTGGTTTCCAATAGTGTTTGGATGTTATAATTTCAATCAAAACTATTTTGGATGACCTAAGTGAAAGATAAAAGACCAGAGAACAAATTCAGAGTTATTAACAGGTTGAAGTGTTAAAGTTCTTGAGCAATAGTGATTAAATATTTGATCAGTGATTGGTGAAAATGTCATGGTGATTGAGGTTAAGTCAGTCATGATTTGATGATGTGTATTAAAGATCAGAGGTGATGATCTAGCATTACATTATTTGATGCTAGCGTGTGGAGAAGATTCAAGAAGATGGAAGTGTGTAGTCAAAATGTGTTTGACTCCTGGACTCAAATTTCTATGTAAATCGTTATGATAGCCAATGCGTTATAGGAAATTTATTATATACATTTAATATTGTTGTATGATGTGTTGGATCTAACAACAAAGACTAAAAATTTACTAGTATGCCATTTAGGGAAATTCTAAGGTGGTGGAAAGCTTAAAGGCTTGACAAACAATATATAAAGGATGAATTTGATAGTTTTGAGAGTTGATCATGTGTGAAGTAGGTGCGGTGTAAATTACAAGTTGTGATCAATCCAGGGAAGAGATAAGTATGGTTACAAGATATTTTATGCTTCTTTGGATCTGATCAAGTAGGGGTAGTACTACTCTATAGATCATTGTTCATGTTGTGCCCTAATAGTTACAACAGTCAAAATTCCATAACAGGGAATATCCTAGCGGTTGTAAATGCTCTAAAAAGGTGGCACATTAGCTTGTGTTTGAATTCCTCTAACAAGGATACTCTTGACAAGGTAAAGGTTTTAACAGACCTAAAGGTAAATCCCTTAATTGGGTAGCACCTAATAGTGCTTTTGTAAAACTCCTAACAGGGTTAAGCTCCTCACAAGGGGCACTTTAGAAAGGTACAACATTTAGTGGGTACCAATCCCCACCGTATTTTTTTTCCCGATTTGTGTTTCCATGAGATAAACATCTATGTCAAGTGTTTCATTATTTTTTGGACGTGTTTATGCTTAATATTTTTATTTGATGATGTTAAAAGATAAATTTATGAATGTTGTGGCAAAGTTTAAAAGGACAATACTTGGAGAATTGATAGATTACTGATTCACCCCTCCCCTCTTAGTAATCTGATCTTAGTATTAGCAATTGGTATTAGAGCTTAGTTCCTCTAGTGTGGTAAAGCTTAATATCTTGAGGTAGAGATCAGAAGATGATGCAAAAGGAAGGACCCAAATTCACAAGATATAACTACTCAGTATGGTGCAGATGGATGAATTTATATCTCAAAGGTATGGGTGATCAATATTGGGATCATGTGGTTGCTAAATATACTATCCCTTCAGGAATCATGGATGCAAATTAGTTGAGGATCATACAAGAAAACATTTCTACTATGGAAGTAATTGCAATTACCCTTTCATATGTTGAATTTATAGATTTCAAAGACTTGGATATTGCTTATGAGATGTGAGAGAAGTTAAGAATTGTCTATGGTGGAGTTCCACATGTGAAGAAGATAAAAATTGATAACTTTAAAGGAAAATATGATGAAATGAGAATATAAGACAATGAGAACATTGATCAATATAGTCAAAGAGTCAAAAAAATTGTTGCTTCTATTAGAGGTGTTGGTGGTAATATTCTTGAAAAAGATAGGGTAAGAAAAGTATTAAGAAATATTTTACCTCAGTATTCTATTAGAGTTTTATCTATTCAAGAGCTCATATCTCTAGGAAATATTGTTGTTACCCTTGATGCTTTAATAAGAAAGTGGATACATTTGAATTAAGCAATTATGGCAATAGTATGCCTAAAGTGGAATACGCTTTTAAGTCATTATTGACTATTGCACCATATAAGAAAGGAAAGGAAATATCTAAAAACCCTTCATCATTTAACTCTAATGATTATGAATTTTTCATGTCTGAAGAAAGAGAGTAGGAAGAATTGGAAGAATTGTTTGCAAGGAGATTTCCTAAAGGAAAACATAAATATAAAGGTGAGCTACCTTTGAAATGTTTTGCATGTAATAAGATTGGACATATAGCCTCTAGATGTCCTGATAATAACAGGAAGGAGAAACCAAGGATATTCAAGGACAAGAATAAGAAAGCATACAAACCTTGTTAAGGAAGGTGTCACTAATTAAGAATAGGATGGTAGAGATGAAGAGGAAATTGTCTTTGTTGTAGTGAAGGAAGAACCCTCAGAAGAAAGCGAAAAATCATTAGTATCTAACTTGAATTAAAACAATGACTGGATTATTGACAGTGGATGTACTCACCACAAGACTAGTGACAGAAAAAAATTCATTATAAAGATGGAGGAATGTGATGGTGGTTCAATGAGATTTGGTAATGATTCTCCATGTATGGTGAAAGGTAAAGGTTCCATTTCTTTAAATGATAAGATAAATTGTGATGATGTTTACTGGGTTGATGGTTTAAGATACAACTTGTTAAGTGTTTCTCAGTTAAACAATAAAGGATATCGATTAGAATTCAATGAAGGTATGTGCAAGATCATTGGTAAATTGAGAGATTTAATTGCTACCAGTGAAAAAACAAGAGGTAACTTGTTCCATCTTAATTCTATTGTTAAGAGTCATCTGATTGCTAAGGTAGAAGATAATTGGTTATGGTATAAAAGGTTTTGTTATGTTAATTTTGATAATTTGATCAAAGTTAGTAAGATGAAGATAGTAAGAGGTTTTCCTAACCTAGTGTAACTAGACAATGTAATGTGCAAAGAATGTTAGCTTCGAAAGTTAACTAGTTCAAATTTTATCATCCAAAATTACTCTTCTAAAAGTATCTTAGATTTGGTTCATACTGATATGTGTGGTCCAATGAGAACATGAAATTATTATGGTGATAGGTATTTTATGTTGTTGGTTAATGACTATTCCAAAATGATGTGGGTTGTTTTTCTTAAGGACAAATCGGAAGCTTTTTATATGTTCAAGATCTACAAAGAAAGAGTGGAAAAGGAGACCGGTAAGACCCTAAAATGTCTTATATCTATTGGTGTAATTAAATATTCCTAATTACACTTTACTTAAGTTTACTTATGATAATACATTTACATAGTAGTTTTTCATTGAGACACCTAGGAGTTTGCATTTCATTTTAGCACATGTTGTAGGAGAATTTCCACTTCAGGTGTGAGATCCACCTTTAGTGATCTTATTACATTATCATACCTCTCATTTTTGCACATGATGCACATACTTTGTTGTACAATAGAGGATGATCCAACTTTGGTGGACATGTGATTACACCTTATCTAGTTGATAGGTTATCATTTGCTTCTCTCCTAGTTATCATGCATTGCCTTTATATTCAGGCACATCTACTTTGTACTTAATTCATTATATTTCATTATTGATCAATATTGAATCAATCATTTGATCATATCATTTTTTCTATCTCTCTTGTACTATAAATTGAGCTTCTAGATCTTGGCATTTTCATTCTTTTCCTTAGACAAATGTTTACAAGGTATCAGAGCAATATCAAAATTATTACAAGATTAGATAGAGGAGGTGAGTTCACTTCACATGAGTTCATTCATATTGTGAAGAACATGATATCAAAAGGAAGATGTCAACTCCTAGGACACCTTAGAAGAATGGAATTGTTGAAAGAAGAAACAAATCTATCATTGATTATGCTAGGACATTGATGATTCAAAACTTAGGTGTTGCACAAACATTTTGAAGAGAAGTGGTAAGTACTGTTGTTTACACATTGAATAAAGTTTAATTGAAGAAATGTGTAAAAAACTCCTTATGAGTTGTGGCATAGTTGATCTCCTAGTGTGAGTTATTTTAAAAATTTTGGAACTAGATGTTACATTAAAAGAGATGAAAACTCAATAAAGTTTGATCCAAGAAGTGATGAGGGAATATTCTTGGGATATTCACAAACAAAAAACATTACAAGTTCTTAAACAAGAGAACAAACAAGATAGTGGAAAGTGTTTATGTAAGAATAGATGAATTCTCTAAATAGAATGATGAATCCAACAAGAAAGAACTGGATGATTATCATGGGTTTGTATATGTACAACCGGTGGAACCAAAAATTGCAGATGAGCTGATGGAAAGATAGGTTAATGAAAAAGAACAAGTACAAGTGGTTGAAGGTACTTCAATATCAGAACTGATATTGCCAAGGTATGTTAAACTGAATCATCCACTTGATCAAATTATTGGTGATCAAAATATTGATGTTTTGACAAGAAGAAAAGTAAGAGAAAGTAGATATTTATTATCTGAACTTGAGCCTAAAACTATAAAAGATGTATTAAAATATGATGATTGGTTGAGGCTATGGAAGAAGAATTAGAATAAATTAAGAAGAACAAGACCTAGACATTAGTACCTAGACCGATGGATAAAAATGTAATCGGTACCAAGTGGATTTTCAGGAATAAGATGAATGAGAAAGGTTAAGTAATAAGGAATAAAGAAAGATTGGTGTGTAAAGGTTATGCATAGGAAGAAGGACTAGACTATAATGAAACATTTTCACCTGTGGCCAAACTTGAAAGTGTGAGGATATTACTTGCTTATGTTGCTTACAAAGGATTCAAAGTATATCAAATAGATGTAAAATTATCTTTTCTCAATGGTGTATTGGAGGAACTCTACATTCAACAACCATAAGGATTTTTTAATGATCAAGAAGGTAAGAACATGGTATGTGAATTACAAAAATCTATATATATATTGAACCAAGCACCTAGAGCATGGTATGAGAGATTGCACTCTTATCTTATTCAAATTGATTTTACAAGGACAAGTGACAACAATAATGTATATTTGAAGATTGAAAAAGATGACAGGTTATTGATTGTAGAAATATTTTTCGATGATATCATATTTGGAGGCAATGAAGAAATGAGTAGATCATTTGTTGATGAGATGAGAAAAGAATTTGAGATGTCTATGATAGGTGAGATCAAATTATTTATTGGATTGCAGATTCAACAGTTGAAAAAAGATATATATATTAGTTAGTCCAAGTATGTGAAAGAGATATTGAAAACATTTGGGTTGGAAGACTCAAAACCGGTAGGTACCCCTATGGTAACCAGTTGCAAATTGTCAAAAGAAGATGATACTAAAGAAGTGGATGAGACTCTTTATTGATCCATGATTGGTAAGCTACAGTATGTGGTACACAATAGATCATACATTTCATAGGTAGTTGGATTGGTGGAAAGATTTTCTTCTATTCTGAAGGAATCACATCTAATTATTGTGAAGAGGATATTTAGATATCTTAAGGGAACTAAAGACTATGGTCTTTGGTATGGACATATAGGTGTTTTTTCATTAAATGTCTTTATTGATATAGATTGGGCAAGAAATGTTAATGATAGGAAGAGCACTAGTGGTGGTGCATTCTTTCTTGGAGATAGGCTAGTATCCTAGACAAGCAAAAAGTAGAATTATATATCACAATCAATAGTTGAAGTTGAATATTTTGTTGTTGCAATTAATTGTACACATGTTGTGTGCATTAAGCATATTTTGGAAGGAATTCAAGAAAAAGTAACTGAACTGGTGGTTATCTATTATGACAATTGTAAAGTGCCATTAATATTTCTAAGAAGTCGTTGATGCACTCTAAGACTACGCATATAGCTATAAAATATAACTTTCTTAGATAGCGAGTACATGAGAAAGAAGTAAACTTGGAGTATGTACCAACTAAAGAATAGTTTGTTGATATTTTCATGAATCCATTGCCTAAGGATACTTTTGAGTATCTAAGAGGTAAGCTAGGGGTCATTCCCCTATCTATTGTGAATTAAGAAAAGATGTAGATGTATCAATCCAAGTGTATTCTAGTGAATATATTTATGATTGGATTGATGTAGTGAGGCTACTCCATAGGGGGAGAAGTTTTATTAGATAATTGAGAGGGGGGGTGAATCAGTTATGTCTAGTTATCCTATAGTCCCAAATTCCTCTCTAATGTATAATACCAACTTGAACAAACAAACTAAACAGCTCGGTAATAACTTGATTATACCTTACTAATTCAAATGAAACTTCCTTTGCTCATATTCAGATCTATTCTAAGCTCAAAATCATTCTGATCATCATAATCTCTTCAGTATCCTTCTTCCTCTAACTCTATTTTTCTTGGTTATCTCCTTCTATTACTTGGTTAGGTCTACAGAATCACTCGGTACTTACTTCAACCTGTCTAACCAGCTTCACATGTATGTAATCTTTTTCTCTCACATGACTATCTCTTTGAATTTCTTCTTTCCTTATGTAGACATGTAAACTTCTTTTTTTTCATTCATAGATTTTGCCTCTTAATCTCCATCATTGATTTTGCCTCTTTAACCTTCCTCAGAACTTGTATCTTAAAATGTTTTCAATCTTCATCATCTAATCAACCTTGAATTTTGTCAGTCGTAGATCTTCATAACAAAATTTATCTTTGTCCTTGGAATCTTCTAGATTATCACATGTCAGCAATCACATGTTCCTCCTTATTTCTCCCGCTCAGTCAATACCTTGATGAGTCATTTTTTTCATGCTTGATTAATACCGCACTCGGTATACACTACATCTTCTCGATGTACACTAAGTTCTTCATATATCGACTAAAGTAACTTGTACATTCTTGATCTTCAACACTTAATAGAATCATGTAATATAATTAAATCACTATCATACTATCATAGACTCATCAATAAGTTTCCCAATGAATACCTTGTTCATAACTTACTCATACATCTCATCATCATGCTAATATCTCCTTTCCTTCACCAACTTTACCTTTTTTGGATGTTTGCAACTATCATGATAAGTAAAGTCAAAGCTAGTTGACATCAATGACAATATAATAATTGATCTAATGTCTCACATATACTTTAGTAGCTTGGTGATCATCTTTACATTCTCTCATTCTATTCTCCAAGTAGTCACTCAGTTGTAGTTCTAACAATCTCTCCCTTTGGTATTGATGGCAACACAATATGAAATATACCATAGAATACCAAACATCTTAAGTGTCTACAACTTGGTCTTTATGATGTGATTCAGTAGCTTTCCCTTAGCTTATGCTTTTAATATGTTTAATCACTACATAGCATCTGTCTCTTTTCTATAGTATTTCTCTTTACTGTTCAATGCATATTCTTTCCCTTTCAATTATCTTCTTTCCTAGCTGATATTTCATGCATAATCATCTCTCCCTTTGATAGTAATACCAAAAAATAAGTATCTTTGTTCTTGCTTTACAAATTCTTGTACCTTTCATGTACACATTTTCTCAGTTTCAGCTTGTCTTCTAGTTACTTCACAACCTTAGGAATCCCCAAGTGTGAGCATCTTGCATCAACATAATGAGATCTTCTGATAAAGTATAGGTTGATGCAGCCCCATATCACCGTAGTGACTATTAGATAGGGGAAGGACCCCTAGTCTACTTCTCAAGTACTCAAATGTATCCTTCGGTAAGGGCTTTGTGAATATATCAGTAAGTCTCTCCTGTGACTTCACATATTCCAATGTGAACTATTTCTAATGAACTTTCTCCCTTACATAGTGATATTTAATAGATATGTGCTTAGTCTTTGCATGCCTCATTGGATTCTTTGAAATGTTAATAGCACTTGTGTTGTTGCAATAGATTGTCACTGGATGAGTTATTTCTTCATTCATACCTTCCAATAATTGCTTTATCCAGGCTATATTATAATAGTTGGCAGCCACAACTACATATTCAGCTTCAGTAGTGAACTAAGAGATGCATCATTGTTTCTTGCTTATCCATGTTACTAGTCTTTCTCCTAAAAAGAAAGCTCCTCCAGTAGTGTTTTTTCTATCATCAATATTTCCTTCACAATCAGCATCTATATAGACTTTAAGGTCAAAATTGTCTTTATTCTTATACCAAAAACCATAGTTCTCGGTGTTCTTTAGATATCTCAAGATTATTTTTACAGCATTCATATGTGTCTCTTTAGGATTAACAGAAAATCTAGCTATAATGCCAACAACATGTGCAATATCTAGTCTAATATGCACAACATACATCAGTTTTCCAATCATAGATCTATATAGGGTTTTATGTACCTCTGTTGACTTGTCATCCTTTGTTAGCTTGCATCTGGTTACCATAGGTGTATCAACTGGCTTTGAGTCTTCCATGTTGAATGTCTTCAAGATTTCTTTTATGTATTTAGACTGTGTTATGTAGATACCTTCCTTAAGTTGTTGAATTTGTAAACCAATAAAGAATTTGATCTCCCAAAACATTGACATTTCAAACTCCTTTCTCATTTCATCCGCAAAAGATTTGCATAAAGTATCATGACCTCCAAATATGATATCATCAATAAATATTTCAGCAATAAGAATTTTATCATCAAATTAACCTTTCAAATATAGATTGTTTTTATCACTTATTCTAACAAATCCAATTCTTATGAGATAAGAATGCAGTCTTTCATACCATGCTCTTGGTACTTGTTTCAGTCCATAAAGTGCCTTGTGTAGCTTACATACCATATTCTTTTGTGTAGAATCTATAAAACCTTCAGGTTGTTCAATGTATACCTCTTCTTCAAGTATCCCATTCATAAATGCAGACTTCACATCCATCTAATATACCTTAAATTCTTGGTAAGAAGCATATGCAAGTATAATTCTCACTCCTCGTCTAGCAACAGGTGCAAAAGTTTCTCCATAGTCAATTCCTTCTTCTTGTGTATAACCTTTGCAGACTAATCTTGCTTTATTCCTTGTAACATCTCCATTCTCATTTAATTTTTTTTTCTAAAAATCCATTTGGTGCCAATCACACTTTTGTCTTTAGGCCTTGGTACTAATGTCCATGTCTTATTTTTCTATATTTTCTCAATCTCATCATTCATTTATTTAATCCAATCATCATTTGTCAATGCATCCTTAACAGTTCTAGGTTCAAATTCACAAATAAAACATGCATTGTCCCTCAACGTACTTCTTTTCATCACTCTTGCTCCTTTGTTACCAATTATCCAATCCTATGGATGATGCCTTCTCATATATTTTTCTAGTATAGGCTCAGATCTTTGTTCTTCAATGTTTTCTCCACTCGATTCATGATCATCATTCTCCTCAGTAACTATTTTCTATTGCTCAATCTGTAAGGATTGTTTCTTGGTAGCAGTATTATGTTTCTCGGTGACACCAAGCTATTTCTTGGGTAAAGTGTTAGGTTCTTCTTTTTCTATGTAAATAAATCTTCCATAGTCTTTTGGTTTCTTCTTGCTTTCTTCATCATTATTTTCTGCAAGCTCATCAACTCTCACATTTTCACTTTCAATCATCTTATTAGTAGTCTTGTTCAAACATTTATATGTCTTACTCCTAGTAGAGTATCCAAGAAATATGCCTTCATCTCCTTTAGATTCAAACTTTCCATTTCTATCATCTTTCAGAATGTAAAATCTACTTCCAAATATTTTGAAATAGCTCACATTAGGTGTATAACCATACCATAGCTCATAAGGTGTCTTGTTTGTCTCTTTCTTCAGTTGTACTCAGTTTAGTGTATAGACAACAATATTGATAGCTTATCTCCAATAAATTTGTGCAACCTCTTTTTCAATTAGCAATGTTCTAGCGCAATAAAAAAATGATATGTTCCTTCTTTCAGCAATTCCATTCTGCTGAGGTGTCCTTGGTGCTGATACCCGTCTCTTGATTTCGTCCTCATTACAAAAGTTGGTAAATTCATCAGAAATGAATTCACCTCCTTTATCTGACCTCAAGCATTTCAATTGCTTACCAGTTTCTTTTTCCACTTTTTCTTTGTACCACTTAAACATTTGAAAAGCTTTTGATTTTTATTTTAGAAACATAATAGACATCATTCTAGAGAAATCATCAACAAATAAGATAAAATATATGTCTCCATAATAGCTCTGAATTTTCATTAGACCACATAAGTTAGTATGAACTAACTCCAAAATTGTATTAGATGAATAATGTTTCCTCTTAAAACTAGACTTTGTCATTTTACCCATTTGACATTGTTTTCACATTATATGGTTAGGTTTAGATATACTCGGTAAACCTCTAACTTTCATTTTCTTATTGATCTTTACCATGTTGTCAAAATTCACATGACATAGCCTCTTGTGCCATAACCAAACATCATCAATCTTAGCCATTAAACATGAAGTTTCAGCATTCTCTAGATAAAATAGGTTACCTCTTGATTGTTCACCAGTACTGGTCAGTCTTCTAGCATCATCATATATCTTTACTCTTATATTCTCAAATGCAACGCGATGACCTTTATTATTCAACTGTTCTACACTCAATAGATTATAGTTAAGTCCTTTCACCCAATAAGCATTTTCACATCCGATCTTGATGTTTAGCAATATTGATCCTTTACCTTTCACTTGACAAGGTACATCATTCCCCATTTTTACAAATCCTCTATTATAATTTTTGGTCATGGGAAAAAGGAATCATCACACATTGTAGATGTCTTAATCTCTTTCCTCATCTTTATGGACTCATTCCTGATTTAAAGTCATAGGGGAAGCAATATGTTTGGGGAGAAAATAATGTTCATATTATAAATTTGATTGTTAGTAGCTTCAGTTTGTGTCTCATCTATGACATCTACCCCAAAATTAGAGGTGTTCAGTGTCCACACATAATTTGCACAATCATTTGGGAGATTTTTGGTGATCCACATGATCCTCCATTCCCAGATGATCTTGCTTCAGATTGCCTCATTCTTCTTGGTGATGTAGATAACATTCCCTATGATGATTATATCTTAGACAAGATTGAAGAATTTGCAATAATTGAGAGAAAGGATGATCCAGCGACTCATCTTGCAGCTCCTACTTCTCTAGTTGAGATCACACAATCATCTCTTGTTGGTGATTCCAGTGATTCATTGCAAGAGATATCTATTTGTCTTCATGATTGGAATTCATGTTTTCCAGATATTGGTTTATTATTTGTGGAGTCTCATATTGCAGATTTGGGAGACATACTTGAGGGGGTTTCTCTTCTCTTTGATAATGGTTTCATCATAGTTTGAGATACTTCTTCACCTTATTTGGAGATTGGCCTTTTTTATTCTTCTCCTTTACTTGGTTTGTCACATTTCATGGTTCAGTTTGCTGATGTGGTATATTCCATGAGCTTGGAGATTCATATTCAATCTTCAGAGATACATATTTGGAGACTTTCTTCCTCATTTCATTTGGATATGGATTGGTTCATGGCATCATCATCATACTTTATTTGCATTCCACTTCCTATTTCCTATCCAGAATCAAAAGCATTCCTACATTTGTACTTGGTATATCTTCTTCCCAAGGGGAGAAATGTTGTTTGTAGTCATTGGACTATATTTTGTCTTCAAGAACTCACCATTTTTGTAGGAGATTCTTCATTATGGGGGGGATATCATGTCTCCTACTATCATTCTTATGGGGGGGGGGGGGTAATTATTGGTATATACATGATGTATGTAGTTCTTGGGGGGTCTTGAGTACTCCATCCATCCATGCATCTTGTGTTTTTTTCTCTCTTTTTGGAGGAGGGTTTTTTCCATGACGGTTTCCCTCTTTCTCCACTTTATGAGAGATTTCATTTCATGCATTACATTGCAACATGGGTACCTAACATGGCCTAGTATTCGGGACTCATCTTGCATTGTGAGTTTAAGTGCATTCCCCTAAGTTGCACTTAAGGGGGGGTGTTGGTGTAATTAAATATTCCTAATTACACTTAACTTAATCTTACTTAGGATAATGCACTACATAGTAGTTTTTCATTGAGACACCTTGAAGTTTGTACCTCAATTAAGCACATGGTGTAGGAGAAATTCCACTTTAGATGTGAGATCCACCTTTAGTGCATATATCACATTATCATCCTCATACTATTGCACATACTTTAATGCATAATGGAGGATGATCCACATTTGGTGGACATGTGTTTACACCTTGCATAGGTGATAGCTTATCATCTCCTTATCATTCTATCTTATTTCCTTTCCTATATAAGGAGGCCTATTATGTACATTTTTATCATGTCCATTATCAATAATATCATTCTTGCATCTTAATGTAATTATCTTTCCAATCTCTTGTGGAAGTTAGCTTGGTCTCGCATTCAATCTTGGGGGTGTTGTAAAGTCACCTAAAACTCTAACAATAATGTTCAAGATATTCAAACTTATCTTCATCACTAGTCATATGATGTGTGCAATCACTATCTATAATCCAAGTATCATTTTTTCTTACTTTAGAAATAAGTGCCTTTTCTACAAACCTTTCTCCTTCTTCAAAATCTTCCTTCAACGCAAAAAACACCACTTCTACATCTTCAGCATTTTCAAACTCGGTATCATCATCTTCATCAACTAGGTAACATGTCTTTTTTCCTTTATCTTTGTAGTCTTGGTTTTCTCTGTTTCCATGTTGTCAATTGCTTCTGTGATCTCGGTAATCTATTCTATCATTATTTATTTCATTTGATCTTTCACTTGTCCTCTTATTATCATTCATGTCAGGACATCTTGCAACAATATGACCAATCTCTTTACATTTGAAACATATCAAGGGCAGTTTACCTCGGTATTTTCCTTTTCCTTTTGGTAGTCTTCTAGCCATTAATGCTTCAAGTTCTTCAAGATAATCTTCTTTTGCTTCATAATCACTTCCATTTCTTATCTCATGCCTACTACTTGCTCTTCCAGTATTCATCGATAACACAAATTCAAATTCTACCTTAGGTGCAATACTGTTATCAAATTTGTTAAGCTCAAATGCTCTCATTTCATGTATTATAGAGACTCTAATAGCATAGGTAGGCAACAATGTTCTGATAATTTTACTTACCGCAGTTTCTTCTTCAATAATTCTACCTCCTTCTCGGATAGCATTTACCACTTCCTTGACTTGGTTATTGTACTAAGTAATGTTTTCACCTTCTTTCATCTTCATATCATCAAAATTTCCTCCTAAGCTTTCTGCTTTTTCCCTACCACATTTTGATCTCCACCATGGACTAGTGTCAATTTGTCCCAAATTTCTTTTATATTTGTACATTTCTTAATGTCTTCAAATTTGACATTTGATAGAGAAGAAGAAATCTCAATCATAATTACATTATGCTCTTGTTTCTCTTTCATCTGTGTGACATTCAAAGGACCAATAGGTTCTATGAAGTCATTTGTCAAATAATATAGTGCAGAATCCCCAATGCTTGATACATACAACTTCATCTTGCTATGCCATGTTGAGAAATTATCCTTATTCAGCTTTGGTACCTCTCTCTTATACATCTTATGATCTTTAACTTAAGTCCTTAAAAGTTCTTCCTTTAATTACTTGTGCTCTGATACCAATTGTTAGATAGATGAGAAGGGGGGGGGGGGGGGGGGGGGGGTAAATCAGTTCTTTCTAGTTATCATATAGTCTCAAATTCCTCTCTGATGTATAATACCAACTTGAAAAAACAAACTAAATAGCTCGGTAATAACTTGATTGTGCCTTACTGGTTCAAATGCAACTTCCTTTGCTCATATTCAGATCTATGCTAAGCTCAATATCATTCTGGTCATCATAATCTCTTCAATCTCCTTCCTCTAACTCTATTCATCTTGGTTATCTCCTTCTGTTACTCGGTTAGGTCTTCAAAATCACTCGATTCTTACTTCAACCTGTTTGACCAGTTTCATATGTATGCAATCATTTTCTCTCACTCGATTCTCTCTTTAAATTTATTGTCTCCTTATATAGATGTGTAAACCATTTTCTTTTCAGCCATAGATTTTTCCTCTTAATTTTCATCATTGATTTTGCCTCTTTAACCTTCCTCAAAACTTGTATCTTAAAACATTTTAATCTTCATCATCTGATCAACCTTGAATTTTGTTAGTTGTAGATCTTCATAAAAAACTTTATCTCTATCCTTGGAATCTTCTAGATTCAACCATCTCATCGTCTCATGTCAGAAATCACATGTTGCTCCTTATTTCTCTTGGTCAGTCAATACCGTGATGAGTCAATTTCTTCCTGCTTGGTTAATACCACACTCGGTATACATTGCATTTTCTTGATGTACACTAAGTTCTTCATATACCGACCAAAGCAACTTGTACATTCTTGATATTCAACACTTAACATAATCATGTAATACAATCAAATCACTATCATATTTTCATAGAATCATCAATAAGTTTCCCAGTGAATACCTTGTTCATAACTTACTCATACATCTCATCCTCATGCTAATATCTTCTTTCCTTCACCAACATTACCTTCTTCATATGTTTGCAACTATCATGATAAGTAAAGTCAAAGCTAGTTGATATCAATGACAATATAATAACTATTCTAATGTCTCACATACACTTTAGTAGTTCAATGATCAGCTTCGTATTCTCTCATTTTGTTCTCTAAGTAGTCAATCAGTTGTTGTTCTAACAAGTCTGCATGATGTGTTGTGTTGAGTCATATTACAACAAAATAGATTTCATATGTGTTTGACACCTTTGGAATTGTTGGCAAAGGGGGAGAGAGTATCTGAGAGAGAATGTATATAAAGAAGATTGTTCAAAAGTTCAGTGTAAGGGGGAGTAATTGTAAGATCAAGTCCTAGTCACAATTGAGAACATTTGTTTGTTTCTAGTGTTGTTGGTATTGGTGAGAGTATTACCTTGAAGACATGAAGAGAGAGTGTTTCTATCAATGCCAAAGGGGGAGATTGTTGGCATAACTGATGCTAACTATTGTAGTGATGATGAAGTGACTATTGGTGTTACAATAGGATTGATATGATTGCATAAGGATCAATTATTGAGTTGTCATTGATGTCAAGTATTGACCTAGTGTTTCTAGTATGTTGATGAGTATATGAATGGTGATTAGAGTGTTTTGGTGAGTTTCAGTTGTAGTGATTCATAAGGGAAAATCAATGATGTATCATAATGTTAAATACATGACCATTACTATTGATATTGACCAGTGAGTGAGTTATCATAAGAGGAAGGTTAACAGTGCAACTACTAGTACAATTAGTGACAAGTGATAAGTGATTTGAGTGGTTTGTCAAATTTGTGTTACATCTTGTAATGTGGTTACAGGATTTGGTTTCCAATAGTGTTTGGATGCTATGATTGCAATCGCAACTATTTTGGATGACCGAAGTGGACGATAGAAGATTGGAGAATAAATTTAGAGTTATTAATGGATTGAAGTGTTAAAGTTCTTGAGCGGCAATGATTAAATCTTTGATCGATGTTCGGTGAAAGTGTTGTGGTGATTGAGGTTAAGTCATTCATGATCTAATGATGTGTACTAAAGATCAGAGGTGATGATATGGCATTACATTATTCGATGCTAGTGTGTGGAGAAAATTCAAGAAGATGGAAGTGTTTAGTCAAAACATGTTTGAATCCTAGACTCAAATTTCTATGGAAATCATTGTGATAGCTAACACAGTATAGGAAATTTATTGTATACATTTAATATTATTGTATGATGCACTACATCTAACAAAAAATATTGAAAGTTGAATGGTATGTCATTTAGGGAAATCCTAAGGCGGTGGAAAACTTAAAGGCTTGACAAACAATATATAAAGGATGAAGTTGATAGTTTTGATATTTGATCGTGTGTGAAGCAGGTGCGGTGAAAATTGCAAGTTGTGATCAAGCCAGGGAAGAGATAAGTACAATGAGAAGACATTTTGTGCTTCAGTGGATCTGATCAGGCAGAGTTAGTGCTATTATACATATCATTGTTCATGTTGTCCCCTAATAGTTACAACAATCAAAATTCCCTAACAGGGTGGATCCTAGTAAGTTCCTATTGTAAATCGTCTAACAAGGTGTCACATTAGCTTTTGTTTGAAGTCTCTGTAACAAGGCTACTCTTGACATGGTAAAGGTTTTAACGGACCTAAAGGTAAATCCCTTAACCGGGTAGCACCTAACAGTGCTTTTGTAAAACTCCTAATAGGGTTAAGCTCCTCACAGGGCGTACTTAAAAAAGGTACAACATTTAGTGGGTACCAATCCCCACCATGGTTTTTTTCCCAATTTGGGTTTCCCTAAGATACACATCTGTGCCAAGTGTTTCATCATGTTTTGGATGTGTTTATGGTTAAGATTTTCATTTGATGTTGTTAAAAGATACACTTGTGAATGTTGTGGTAGAGTTTAAAAGGACAAAACTTGGATAATTGATAGATTACTAATTCACCCCTCCCCTCTCAGTAGTTTGATCTTAGTATTAACAAGTATAACATCACATTCATGAAATTCTTGTCTCCATTATTATCATATCCTTCAAGGATCTTGTATGAAATGATATTTGCTCCAAGCTATTTAGCACAAGCACAAGATGACATTGAAAGAACTAAGTGTGATTGATTAATGCGAAGATAGCAAGTAATTAAGATAGAAAGTATGCAAGTGAGCATGATTGTGATTTAGGTTCAAATAAGGGATAAAGATGTTCTTTTATAGCAATCCTCACAAGAATAATGGGTAGAGATTAAGAGATTAAAAGATGAACGGTTAAATTAAAAGGGTAGGTAAGAACTAATAAGATTAATAGGTTAATTTGATGAAGGGGCGAGATTAAGCAATAGGTATGACTTGGTTAACTTTTGGCAATATACCGCAAGATGCATTGGATTTAGACATGTTGGGAGATGTGAGAGGTAAAAGATAATGAATTAGTTAAATACATAAAAGTATTCATTTAATTAATAGTAGAAAAAGGTGGTGGGATTAGATAATTAAATGAATAAATATTTATTTAATAATGAGGGAGAAAACGCTAATGAATTAAATAAATAATAATAATATTTATTTAAATAATTAAGAAAAAGGATAATGAACAGATTATAAATAAATAATAAATATCTATTTAATTAATAGAAAAATAATGGTAAAATAAATAAGTAAAATATATGTTTAATTAGTGTTAGTACATAAATTTAAAACTAAAAGGTATTGCCTCCACCCTCTAAATGAGATGGCCTCTCTCTTGATAAGGCCCAAATGATTCTCTATCTCCTTGTCCTAGCTGTGGGTGTCATGGTGGTGGTGGCCTCATCTAACCCTCAACACTAGTCAAAACACTGGTTGTCCTTCGTGAACGAGATTGTCACTTCCTAGACCTCCTAGCTTTGTAGCTTAGTGCCCTCTAATCTGGTGACACCACTCTCTCATAAAGGTCACGATAGTACTTGGTCTCCTATCTGGAACTGTAGAACTACAATATAAGATTTTTTGAAGGCCCTAAATCATCCAAAGAAAAGTAATAGCTGTAATACCCCAAAAATGGGCTATAAGTTCATTAATCTCCTACATCGACAAATCGAACAAAATCGACATCAAAGTCCTAATCTAAGGCACATCTAAACATCATCGAATCATAATTGATTATCTTAAATTCTGCATCGGGGAATATTCCTAGTAATATTCCTAATTATCTTAATTATCTTTAATTTAATGATTATTTGGCAATAAATCACATTTATCCTAAGTTTGATTAATTGAATATTTTCATATTTAATTAATTAGATTTAATATTTGCCACTTAATTGTGTAAATTAAATTTAATTCTATCTATTATTAATTGTATTATTTAATTTTGACAATAAATCAAAATTCCTATGAATAATTGATTAAAATCTTATTTAATTAATTAAAGCATGTTGTCATTATTTAATAATATAATTTTTAATAAAAGTTTGGTAAAATAGTTAATTAACCCATAAATTAATTATTTTATTTCAAAAATCAGTTGAGTTGAGGATAAATCACTTTATTTATTTATTTAATTCTTAATTATTATGCATATTCAAAAGAAACAGTTAAACTCCAAATTAGAAAATCAATGCAAGTTATTGACTTTTTGGAACTCAACATCCTTTTGGAGTTCAAAAAGCTGATCTAAACTCTAATTTGAGTTAAAAAGCTATTTTTACATGCTTTTGCATGATTTTGAAAATTAACTATCTTTCATGATCAGATAACTCAAAAATCAAGTTGAGTTTATTTGAGTGATTTATGGCTTTTCCCATGCACCTCCAAAGCCCTGGATTTCTATAAAAACAAGGCTTTAGCTCTTCACAAATCATCTGATATTTTGCACAATCACGCTGGAGAATTGGAATTGAAGAATCAAAGCTCTTGCGAATCGACATTTTTGTGAGATCAATCTTATTTTTGCATTCATATTTCATATCATTATTAGATTAGCATAGCATATCAGTTTTCAATAGCATTCATATCATATCAATTTATCATTCTTATTGCATCATAAAATATCAAAAATATAGATCAAATTGCATTCAAATCCTTCATTTAGGTGTCGTCTAGGTCACTGATCTCGATAATAATCTGAGAACATTAATCTCGCACCTATTAGAAGGCAGTAAATCACTTGGTTAGATAGCTTTCAATTTTGCACGATTTTGATTATCACTAACCTCTAATGTTTTACTGAGTGTTGTGTCTACAGATCAGGTACAATTTTCACACACACATTTCTGGCACCCACCGTGGGGCCCTGAAACGGGTTTCCAATTCAATTCTTTCAATTTCTATCTTTTTATCCTCGGGATCTGTGCAAAATTGTGATTTTTAATTTTGTCCGTACATTTGTCATATGAGTTTCTGAAAAATGTCGTATGGGAGCATACCCACTGTTGTATGATACTCTACCCACTGTCGTACGACAGTCTATCGGATCGCGACTCGTTTCATTTCATACCCACTGCCATTTGAGAGATAATCTGTCGTATGGTAGCATACCCAGTGTCATACGAGTTTCTGGAATGTCGTCTGAGAGAATACCCACTGTCGTACGAGTTTCCGTACCATTTTTAACTGTCGTTTCATTTTTCAGAGCAAAGTATCAAATTTGATTTTTATATTTCGGCTAACTGCTAATTTTGACAATTGAAATTCTCTATTTTTGATTGCTCTCTGCTGGTTTTGATTGGGAAAAGTGCAAGAATTGCTAAAAATCAGGTAAAATCTACTAAGCACATTGTGAGGATCACCAGGTATTCTCCTTCATCTAATAACATTTTGATTTGGGCTTAAAATAAATCTCTTATGTGTCTAGCTTGTGTGCATCTTCTCATGCTTTTATTCTACACACTTGCATAATTTGATACTAGGTTGTGATCCCTTAAGGATTCATTAAGTAGTCTTAGGATACTTGTGATTGATCTTGATTGCTATCTTGGGTTATTGGACTCGCTAATCCGCCGGCCCCTCATTTCCGCCCCGTGGTTGCAATCTCAGCGCCATAAAGGGGAGGGGTCAACAGGACAGAAGCGTTAAATGTTCCACTTGGCAACCCTTTTGTGCTTTTAGGAACTCACTTGTTTTCTAAGTTGGGGACTCATTTTTAGCTTGTGTGAGGTGTTAAGTGTTCCACCTTGTGGACTCATCTCATATTTGCTTTAAGCGTTAAGTGTTCCTCTTTCTACTTTTTGAATGCTTTTGGTAGATTTACTTTCGGAACATATATCTGTGCTCACATAGTAATTAGGCCCTATGAACACTATTCGTGATTCTTGAGAGATTGGATTCCTAGCGAAATCTTTCTTGATGACGGAATCCTTGTAGGTAGGGAGGATACTTAGTGCGTTTCACATTCAACTTGGTTAGTGAGTCTTCTCTTATTGATCGACACATTCTCTCTCTGGAGAGGTTGATAGATCACGTGGGGTTGATATCACGAGCTTTGGTGAATCAAAATTGGTTAGTGCGTCTTCTCTTATTGATTGATACATTCTCTCCCCGGAGAGGTTGATAGATCACGTAGAGTTGATATCACAGACCTTGGTGGAACAAAACTTTGCCTTAGCGTGTCGGATTAAGCTGCTTGCTTTGTTTGGGTTAAAAGTGAAGAGGTGTCAAAACCTTGAATCTGGAGCCAAGTCCCCTTGTAGTATACTATTGTGAGTCATCTTTAGAGAGGGTTAACCATAGCGGACAATCCCTTCACAGGGCAAACTGCATTGACGGAACCTCAAGCGGTAATAGCCATTTTCGCCATGGTAGTGACATCTGCTATATAAATGTCCTTGTGGAAGAAATCTCCATGGGTATGGTTCATTGTTGGGTTGTCAGATCTCCCTAGCAGCTCTTGAAGATTAAATTCTCAGACTGTGTCAAAACCCTGGTGCGCCAAGATTGGAGTTCACCCCTTTGAATCATAAAAGTTGCAGAGTCAAACCATTACTAAAAACCCTAGAGAGGCCAATTTTTCACTTTCAGGTATATGTGCGTTATTGCAAAACTTTTTCAGAACATACACAATTAGTACTCTCAAGGATTAGCACAATTTGGTCACTTGATTGTTCATGTGCAAGGTTGCTTTTGCCCTTGTTCATTATTTTCAGACGTGCTTGGAATCACTTGCTTGCTGTTCTGCGTGCTTATTTATCTACTTGGCTATTAAAAATGATCAAATCTGGTATAACCTTCAAAATCTGGACAGTACAATTTCCAAACAATCCAAAACTAAAAACCTTAAATTTTGCAAAAATTGACGTAAAGTTCTTTCTGGAGTCAAAAGTCATTTCAAGAAGTCAAAAGTCATATGACTTTTTGTCAAATGTCATTTCAGTAAAGCCCATATGTCGTATGATTAAGAACCCAGTGTCGTACGAGTTTTCAAACCAGCAAAAATTCAAGAAGCCAAAAATTGTTAACAACTATCGTACGAGTTTTGTCAACGGTCATTTCACATCTACCCAACTGTCGTATGAGTTTCACAACTGTCGTTTCATTTATACCCAACTGTTGTACGAGTCTGCAGAGTGTCGTTTGGAAAAATTTGAGAAAGTTGTCAGAAATTGTCAAATTGCAAGATATCCAATGTTTCCAGCCTAGATCCAGAATTTGTCAAAAATATCATTGTGTCAGGAACAGAGCAGTAGCTATTGAGCATTCTACCATTTTCTGAGTTTGATCTTTTGAATCTGATCTAGTCTTCTGTTTGATCAATTTGAATCTTTTTTATCTTGTGTCAAAACCTTGTCATAACTATCAATCTTCAATCAATCAATCTTCAAAAACAAACTAAGTGTTGAGAACTCGTGTCCGCTATCTTTTGGGTGATCTATCCCATACATCCAGGGCACAGTTTCCTTCACCCACATCTCATCAGATCTTCAAAAATTATCATAATCTTGACAAGGTTGCGCCATCCGATTTTCTCGAATCAAATTGTTCTTCAGTTGTCTTCATCCTTTTCTTCTGTTTCATTCAAAGTTAATGGTGGAGACCAGAGCTTCTTCACACAAGAAATCAGAAGAAACATCTCAGAACTTACTTTTGACCAATACCCCGGGTCCAACTCTTGAACAACTCATCAAGTCAGGTATCTACGAAGACGACGGTCTCGATAACTTTCGATTAAAAACTGGTTACATACCTCCTCTATCAACTCACAGAGGTAATCAACAAACTCCTCCTCAATCTATTCTAGGGAGCCCAAAAACTCCTACCATGTCTCAAGCAGGGACAAACCATGGTTCTCTAGGAGGAGGATCCCAGGGACACCATTCTCAACATAATGCCGACCAAGACCCTACACCCTCTGAAATCCATCAGTGTCAGAATGACGATGAATTCAAAAGAATGATGAGGCATTTCTTGAAAATGGATAGAGAGGCATACTTTTTGCAATTAGCCCAAGAAGGAGCTAAACTTCCTCCTCACTTCAATGTTGAAGATATCATCATGCATGAGGAAGAAACTCTGATGATGGCCATAATGAACCAGCTGCACGCTATGCAGGTCAAAATGAATAAAATTGAGAAAGAGAAGGAACCCAAGGAATTCTCCATGGAGGCCCTTTGTCCTTTCCCTTTTGACAAAGACTTGTATATGCTTCCATTCCCAAAAAGAGTGGAGATACCAAAGTATGACAAATACAATGGACACTCTGATCCTAAAGATCATGTCAGAGATTTCTGTACGCAATCCATGGAATTCATGCATGAACCGACTTATCTAATGCGTCTTTTTCCTAGATCCTTGGGAGGAGCATCCATTCAGTGGTTTTCAAGATTACCTTGTACGATCAAAACTTTTGAGGAATTGATTAAATTGTTTTATCAACAATATTCCTACAATATTCAACATCTGATTACCATGATCGATATCTGTAACCTCAAGCAATATCCAGGGGAATCATTCCTAACTTTTCTCAAGAGGTGGCGAAAGAAGTTTTCTTTATATGCTAGACCAATTCCCGAAATGGAGAAACTTGAAATCTTTATCAATAACCTTGTTCCAGAGCTCAACTATCCATTACAAATGCAAGATCATGTATCTTTTGATAAAATGGTGGATAATGCAATCAAGATTAAGAAAGTACTTGTCAAGAAAGGAGAAATCACACTTCAAAAGGACAAGTCTGAAGCGGGATCTAGCTCAAAAGATAAAAACAAGAGCTGGAATAGAAACAAAGGTATCATCTCTGACGGTGTTGTTGACACTATCCACACCCCATCAAAGGCACCGGCCTACAATCTTACCCTTGCCACCAAAGCCATTGAAGCTTCAGAGCAAAAATCTGCTGAACCATCTCCAAAGAAGCCATTCAAACGATGGGATAATAAATGAAAGTTTACTCCTCTAGGAGAATCTTTGGAATCTGCTCTGAGGACCTTGATAGCTGATAACATGATCTCTTTACCACCAATCTAAAAACTTGATTCGGATCCAAAACCATATTGGTGGAAAGATAATGAATTCTATGCTTTCCATCGGACTAAAGGCCACAGAACTAATGGATGCTTCCATTTGAAGCATACCATTCAAGACTTGATAGATCAAGGGGACATCACAATCGATAATCCTACTAGCAATAATGATCACACAGCATTTACAGAACCTTTTCCACAACATGGCAAGGGAGTTTCCACTTCTTAGCCTAACATGGGGGCAAAAGTCAACTATGCCTACCCTGGAAATGATGTTGTCATCAATATGGTGGAACCATGCCTCTCTGAGAGCTGTAATGTCATCATGATTGTACGAAGAGATAGAAATCATTCCTCAGCTAATGCAGTTACCAGATCACAAGCTCAGATGCATCTGAAAGGACAAACACCAAATTCATCTGATGTCCCTAAGATACCTTTCAATCTCACATCTACTTCTAAAAAGAAAGTTGCCTCGAAATCTTCCAATCCAAAGGATACCAGACCTATATCTTACAGCATCGTACAACAACTCCAGCATACCAATGCCAAAATCTCTATGTTTGAGTTACTTCAAATATCTCCAGCTCACAGAGATATCCTAGACAAAGCTTTGCTCGGCTCTAATGTTCCTGATGATCTAGATCTAGACAGGTTCCAGACTATGGTTGGTCATCTAACATCTCCGCAATATATCTCCTTTTTAGAAGAGGATGACAACTCCCTAAGTCACCCACATAATCAGCCCTTGCACATAGAAGTCTTGATCTAGAACCATCGAGTCAAACGTGTGTTGATAGATGGGGGTGCAGGCCTCAACATTTGTTCTTACAACTTAATCACACAGTTGGGATTCTCAGAGATGGCTATTGATCCTCGAAAGAAGATCACCATAAAAGCCTATGATGAACAAGAAAGAGCTTCTAAAGGCACCATTGTCTTGCCCATCCGGGTGGGTCCAGTCATCAAAGATACCACATGTCAGGTGCTCGATCTACCATTGGCTTACAATATCCTTCTAGGGAGACCCTGGATACATGAAATGCAAGCTATTCCTTTGACATACCATCAATGCTTGAAATTTCCCTATGAAGGAGTGGAGGTTACTATCCTAGCTGATCTGAGTACAAATTGCAATACATTGAAGGAAAGTGCCGATAAACTTGTTCCCAATAACAGAGAATCTTCCATCAAGCAACAAAATGTGGCTTCCACATCTAAGATGGACGACATTGCTAAAGAGATCAATATCAAAGAAAATGGGATGGGAGAATACACTATAGAGCCAGTCTTGTCTCTGACATCTCTCCCAATCTCACCTAAGTCGTATGGCCAATCCTTGAAGTAGTCTAAATCAGAACCTAAGGAACCTATGGAAGCATACAAAAGACATTTTGTGGTGGAGCAAGTATCTAAACAAGAATTTGAAGAGGATGAAGCTGTGCTGGCATGGCTATATAAAGAGGATTCTGAATCTAAAATTGTTCAACCTAGTGAATCTATAGCACCTACAGTCCCTTCTAATTCATATGGTCCAGGAAACAAATTGATAGCCAAGATGGGATATTCTGGTCAAGGACCTCTAGGAATTAGGGGAAAGGGTCTTGTGACCCCATTTCACATATTGGTCGAGCCAAAAAAGATACTAGTGGCATAGGGTTTAAGAAGAAACCCTATCATCTCAAAGGTGGTTGTTCTCATGTCATAGAACAAATTGCACCCGAAGAACCCCTTCTTAAGAAAGAAGATATAGAACCCTCTGATGATGATTCAGATAGCTCTGAACTTATCCCTTATGAAAAATTGCCTAAAGAGATTAAAGATCTTCTTGATGATACAGATGATCCTATCAGAAGAATTAATGTAGTAGAAACACAAGAACCTACTGTAGCGCAAGAGATGGTTGCACCACAAGAACCAGCCAATCTCGAAGGCAATCAAAATGATCAAGAAGCAGGGGGTAGTTATTATGACATTGATTCCCATGAATATGAATTCAAGTCAGAGACTGAGGGTAATCCTTCTTGGGGTATTCATCCTGATTTCACACATTTTCTAAGATTTCCTAGAGATTCTGAATCAGAAGATGAGTCAAATGATTATGAATGGGGTGCCATTCCAGAAGAAGATGAGCTTATAACAGAGAAATCTATTGATGTTATTCACCAATATGTCTCTCAACCCAATGTAAGTCTAGAGCGAAACAATGAACTTAACGTGTCTGATCCACCTATGGCTGAAGAAGACTCCCATGATGACGTTGAGCCTATTCACGAATTGAACATTTTGAGCTGTAATATCACCTTTGAACTTGAGCGTCAGGTTAGGACCAATGATGACATATCCACATCCGTGAACACCATATCCCAAGCCTTTCCCGCTTTGACTATCCAACACCCTGATCTTATCGACCAAACTTCCACAAACCCAAACCATGGTATGTATACCTTCCCAAATGACTATGCCCTTGCCTGCTACCTCAATGCAGTTGAGCCTATGAGTACTTCCATCAGTGAACCGAGCATCAGCATGACCGAGTCGGACATCAAATATCTTAGTCAGAAAAACAAGAGTAAAAAGAAAAAGAAAAAGAGTTCTGAGGGTGAAAACCACTTTGTGGCAGTCTCAGAACCAACAAAAGTAAAAAGAAAAGACGTATCTGAAGGTGAAAACCTCTCTGAGGCACCTAAGGATGAGATATTTGATGTCCTTCCGAGTCATTTACAGGATAGATCTCTAGTTCTGATTGAGCCAACTCAATCCATCAATTTGGGTACAACAGAGGTACCACAATTGGTACATGTAGCACAATCTCTATCAGATGAAGAGAAACAAAACTTCACTACCTTCTTATCAGAGAAAAAGATCAACTTTGCATGGAAATATTCAGATATGCCAGGATTGGATCCCAATCTCATTATGCACCATCTATCCATTGCTCCCAGAGTAAAACCAATCAAACAAAAATTGAGAAAGATGCATCCTCATGTTGCACTCTTAGTCAAAGCAGAACTAGAAAAACTCCTAAAAGATGGATTCATCCATGTCATAGACTATGCTGAGTGGATTTCCAACATTGTACCTGTTTCAAAACCAGATGGTTCAATCAGAGTGTGCACGGACTTTAGAGATGTGAACAGAGCATGCCCTAAGGATGACTTTCCACTACCTAACATTGATATGATAGTGGACATGACTGCGGGCTATGAAATGTATTCCTTAATGGATGGCTTTTCTGGATACAACCAAATCAAAATTGCTCCAGAAGATCAAGAGAAAATAGCTTTCACATGTGCATGGGGAACTTTCTGTTGGAATGTTATGCCATTCGGACTCAAAAATGCTGGAGCTACATATCAAAGAGCAATGACATCTATTTTTCATGATATGATGCATAGAACAATGGAAGATTACGTAGATGATACCTTGGAAAAATTCATGATTAGAACTGACCATCTAACAGACTTGAGCATGATCCTCGACAGAATGGAAAAGTTTAGTCTTCGACTAAATCCTAAAAAGTGTGCTTTTGGAGTCACTTCTGGAAAGCTCCTAGGATACATCGTCTCCAAGAAAGGCATTGAAGTGGATCCAGCTAAGGTCAAGGCTATAATAGAGATGCAACCTCCCACAAATATCAGTCAAATGAGGACGTTGCAAGGCAGAGTTCAATCTATCAGAAGATTCATATCACAGCTAGCGGACATCTCACAGCCTTTTACAAAAACATTACATAAAGGTGTGACCTTTGCATGGAATGAAGAATGCGAGAACAACTTTAAACATATAAAGAAGTATCTATCAAATCCACCTATATTGATGCCTCCTATTCATGGGAGGCCATTAATATTATATGTCTCCACAACAGATACATCACTGGGGGCATTGCTAGCACAACATGATGAGAACAAGAAAGAAAGAGCCATCTACTATATCAGCCGAACTTTAGTGGCCTATGAGAAGAACTACTCAATGATAGAGAAGGCATGTCTCACTGTGATCTTTGCATCATAGAAATTGAGACACTACATGTTAGCTCATACCACTCATTTGGTAGCTAAAATTGATCCACTGAAATATCTCCTAAGCAAAGCTGCCCTCACAGGTAGACTAGCTAAATGGGTCATGCTCTTGAGCGAATTTGACATTGAATATGTTGAAAGAAAAGCTATCAAAGGACAGGTCATCGCTGATCAATTAGCTGAAGCACCACTGTTTGATGATACACCCATGCAAATGGAATTTCCTGATTCCTCTATCATGCACCTCTCTTCTAGAGCATGGCAGTTATTCTTTGATGGCTCCTACACACAGAATGGATCCAGAGTAGGCATATTGTTCATTACTCCTCAAGGATACTCGATACCCAAAGCATTCAGATTAAAGTTTCCTTGCACAAACAATATTGCTGAATACGAGGCACTTCTCAATGGTATGAAAATGGCAATACAGTGGAGAGTTACAGAGATGCACATTCATGGAGACTCACAACTGGTCATCCACCAGGTCAATGATGTGTACCAAACCAAAGATGAAAAGCTCATTCCTTACAAGAGAATGGTCGATGATTTAAAGAAATACTTCATCTCTATCACATTTGAGAAAATACCCAGAACGAAGAATAAGGCTGCTGATGCAATGGCAACATTATCTACTCTTTTACAATAGCCTGAACATGAACTACGCTATGAGTTCCTGGTGGAAGCCCTATCCTATCCTGCATATGACTCCCCTGAAACCCGCATGATCTGCACTGTTGTAGGTTATGACTCATCTCACTACAAAAATTTGTTCTCCTATCTTCACGACCAAATCATCCCTGACTCCTTTAACCATTTTGAGAAATGAAACCTTATCCGATCCACATCCTGATATGTCATCATTGGTAATGATCTGTACAAACGAGGTCTAGATGGTACACTGCTTCGATGTTTAGAATGGGAAGAGTCTCAACGTGCATTAGAGGAAGTCCACGAGGATATATGTGGGTCACACTCAAATGGGTTAACGTTAGCTCAAAAACTTATTAGGGCTGGGTACTATTGGCCTAAAATGGAAAAAGAAGCTATTAAATTTGCTAAAAACTGTCAATAGTGTCAAGTACATGGCAACTTGATTCATGCTCCAGGGAGGGATCTAATTCCCTTTACTACACAATGGCCTTTTCAACAATGGGCATTTGATCTCATAGGTGCTATCCATCCGCACTCTTCTAATGGACATACCCATATAATCACAGCTACAGATTATTTTACAAAATGGGTAGAAGCAGTTCCTCTAACACAAGCAACGGGGAAATAGATCTCTATGTTCATCCTGAACTACATCATTTGCAGATATGGGATCCCTCACTCTATAATCACAGATAACGGGGGATAATTCAAAAACAAGGACCTAGATGACTTATGTGCCAAGTTCAAAATTACTCAACATTGGTCATCTATCTACTATCCTCAAGGGAATGGACAAGCTGAGGCTTCAAACAAAAATCTCCTGAAGATCTTGCACAGAACAGTGAATAAAATAGGAAGAGACTGGCATCTGATGATCAATCCAGCTCTTTGGGCATACAGAACTAGTATCAAAATGCCTACAGGGGCTACACCTTTCGCTTTAGTTTATGGGTCTGAAGCGGTACTGCCTATTGAGGTTGAAATCCCATCACTCAGAATCAAAATGCATAGACTTGTCACTAATGAAGACTACAGGGTGTCGAGGTTACAAAAACTTGAACTACTAGATGAGCGCAGAAAAGCAGCGTATGATCATCTCAGAGTGTATCAGAAAAGAATGTCTAGAGGCTACAACAAGAAAGTCAGACATAGAGAATTTCAGGTTGGCGATCTAGTGTTGAGAGAAAATCCTAAAAATCAATCACATCGAGAACTCAAGGGGAAGTTCGAACCCAATTGGCTGGGTCCCTTTGTAATCACTGCTACTTTTGGCTCTAGTGCCTATCAACTCTCAACGACTGAAGGAGAACAGCTCCGAGAACCAATCAACGTTCTCCATCTGAAGAAATTCTACACCTAAGGCATTCAGTGCTTGGTAAATGTCCTGAAAAAATTTTTAAAAATTAGAAAAAGTCCTGAAAAAATGAACATCTTGGTGAAAACCTAGCAATAGGCGCCTTGATGATTCACAAAAAAAATCAAAAAATATCAAAAGTACAAAAAAAAATTGAAAAAATGAAAAATACAAAAAAATAAAAAAAGAAAGAAAAAGTGCCTTGGTGAAAACCTAGAAACAGGCGCCTTGGTAGCAAAAATAGAATCTCTACCAAGATGGTGAAAACCTGGCAAACAGGCGCCACTTGTTCCAAAATGCTCCATCTATCAGCACAATCTTGGTCTTTCCTAGCTTTCAGTCTTGCTTTATTTTGTAAATATCTCCCAGTTTATTTTTGCATATCCTGGTTTCAATAAGTCGGTCTGTACACCAATCAGCTCAAGTGTCTGTATCCTATCAATGTTCAAACTTGGGGGCAATCAATGTCATATCCTATGGCCTCCAATGTATCTTAGACATGTCATATCCACTCAGAGTCCTTTGAAGCTTCATGTGAGTCAGTCAGTCAGTCTTGTCTCCAGAAAGGATTTTGCATCTACAACAATCAAACATCAAAACTCAACTGAAAACAATCTGTGCTTTTCATGCTTTTATCTCCTTGTATGCTTACTGATTCGCATTGAGATTTTTGCATATTGTGTCCCTTCGAGCTCTTCGATGATGTCCTTTATAGGATTTAGAGAGTGATGACTGGGGGCATAATCTTTTCTTTGTCTTCTGCTTGTATGTGAAAATCTAACAACTTTGAAAATTTTGGATTGAAATGGTGTCCGACTGTAAGAGCCTCTATCTCGAATTGGATGGCCATGCGTACCTCAACCATTGATACCCAGACAATTTAAGGAAGTTTGATCTAACTATTATCTTTTTGAGTAAGTTCTTTCTCCTACTGTGGAACGCGAGCTTGCCTAAGGATGTGAACGATAAAGGGTCACTACGGGTAATTCACATTGGATTTAGAATGATCTCTTGACTGTTTGATGTGTTTGTAACGCAAGGCGTACTCAGGTCATCACGACGTTTATGTTTTGATGCTTGTACAAATTGCTATATCAAAATGGATATGATATTCAGGTCATCTTGGCACTTATGCTTTGGTGCTTATATCTAATCCAACATTCTGAAAACAAATCAATATTCATATGTCCATGGTTGTATGACCAGTGGGTGTTGTATTGATTCTTGTGCATACAAATCGATATTCATATGTCTATGGTTTCATAGCTAGTGGACATTGTATTGATTTATCTGGTTACTTAAAATTTCAATGATGATAACAAATCGACATATGATCAGTGACTAGGTCCTCGGTCTTAGGTTGCATTTCATTTTGCATGTCTCATTGCATTTTACAAATTTGTATGATCTCACCATGACTAAATGAACTTCAAAGCTTAAATGATTCTTCAATCACATCTTCAAATCTAACAAGAGCTGAACCTAACTCGAAGGTCTCTTAACGGAATCGCAAGCAATAATCCTCCTGGGTCAACCATCTTTTTGACATAAGACTAAGTACTTGTCTTCATCAACCTGCAAAACATATCATGTGTATCGTTGCATTTACATATCATATCATAAACACTTATTGCATTACATTTACATCCATTGCATAAACATACATATTTCCATAATCACTACATCTACATAACATTCGTACATATGAAAGAAATTATCAAATTGCATTGATCCATACATACATTCTACACTACTCATAGCATTCACATCACATGATATCATCATACGTAACAAAAATGACAAGTACACATGATGTCACAACCAAAAATATCGATCTCATCTATATATCAAAAATCTCAACTAGTCAGGGGTGCACTACTGGCATAGGGTACAAATGAATAAGCTCCATAGAGCTATCAGACACAATGATGTATCAGTAAGAAAGTAACAAAAGATCAAGAGAAGTCAACTGTCAGCATGCTCCTCTGCATCTGGTGGAGGAGGAGGAGGTGCATCTGGTATCACCTTCGCTCTCGGTGCCCTAGCTCCCTCTGATGCTGCCATATACTGAGAATAGGTAGGCACTCTCTGTGCAGCAGGGACTATTGCATAGTACGCAAATACATAATATGAGGCCCACGCTATCTGATGAATCACCTCTACCTGTAATCTCTGTATCTCGGCACGCTGCTCTATACGCTGCCTATCTGCCTCTCGATGCCTCTCCTCTAATCTGGCCTGCTCTATATTCAGGTCTCGAACTTGAACTGTAAGCCGTCTGATAATCTCGGCCAAAGTAAGAGGAACCGCAGGCTCTGCATCAGCTGCTGGCATATCTGTGTCCTGTGCTGGCTGTGCTGGCTGATCTGCATGTGAAGGAATGCTCATCCTGTGCGCCTTACGGCATCTAACCTCAGCACCCAAATCAAATGTGTCATCCACACTGGTCCCACCTGGAAACTGCTCAGCTCCTAGAACATCATCTACAGATCCTACTCCACCCAGTGTGCCTCTCTCACCTCAGCTCCGTCTCTATGTGCCGGAAGATGTGCCCGCTGTAGATGTAGGAGGACGTGGAGGCCTCGCATGTCCTGGTGCTCTCTGTAAAGGAGTCATAGCTCTTTGTCTCGGAGGAGTAGGCTGTACCACCTGTGGTCTCGGTCCTGCTCTCATAGGAGCCCCTGTAACATCCATCGCCTCCTCCATGGAGGGTATCAGCTCTGTCGGATCAAAAAATTAGTGTACCTAGTGATCAGCAAGCCATGCCACATATGCATCTGTCACCCCGGCATCAACAACCTGTGGAAGGTAGTCCCAATCCCTACCAATAATCTAGCTATACTCCTCAGCACATACAGTATAACTCAGCCGTGGTGCCCATCTGAGCCCTATCTCATGCACAATGCGGGCATAAGCAGTATAATCCTGCGGGACATCCTGAATGCGTCCATACTGACGCCAGACTTTGGTAATCAAAAATCTCTCCAAGACGGTGGAGGTCCATCCTATCAATATCCTGCTCTGAAAAATGAATGACAACTGCTCTCTCGCAGTAGGCCAGGCCTCTATCTGTACATATGGTCTCCAAATCACAAAGGTCATGTCATCCAAGCATCGACGGAAATACTCAGTGTGACCCATGCGAACCTGAGTAACGTAGCCAGCATATGTATATATAATCAGCTCCTATGGCTGTCGCTGACTCTGAAACACTGGTCTCAAAACTGGGATATGCTCCCAAGCCCATATCTGTAGTACCACCGCTCCTGAAGCAAATGTCTTGCAGTCCTGATACACGAGCTCGTGCATCTCGGAATACAAGTGCGCCAACAGACACTAACCCCAGGCAAGCTCAGTCGGTGTAGCCATCAAGAGGGCTACCATAGGTGCCCATCCCATCAAGAAACCGTTTTGCTGATGGCCAGGCATAATCAACTCTCCGATCATCCCCGCAATGATACACTCTAGATGATGTGTCTGACCATATCTCTGCACTAGTGTCTCCCAAGATATAGACCCAGTCAGCTGTGTCTCATCACCGAACAGTTGTCTGAACGCATGCAGTCCCCTCGATCCTCCACTAACATACTCGGGACGTCACGGAGCATGGAACGGAATGCGAAGAATCCTATAAACATCCTTAGGGGTCACAGTGATCTCCCCAGTCAGAAGGTGGAAAGTCTGGGTCTCAGAGTGAAACCTCTCAATCAGGGCAGTCAATAAACCATGATTTACCCTAATATCGGGTAAATGAATCAGGTGCTCAAATCCACAGGTAGCGAGATGAACCCTCATCGGGTCTGGCAAGGCAACACATAATCTCTGGGTGGCCGGATAAGAATGGCGAACATGTACGTTAGGATATGTAACCTAAATCATAATGCAACAGGGTGTTTTGTCAGAAATTCAGTTCGAAATAAGGCCAAAATATTAGAATGACACAGTTTTTGAAGTTTCAGAAGGTAGGGCAAAGTGTCCGCAATCAGGCAAAAAAGATCAGAAAAGTTTCATTTTTGACCTAAAACTGAGTTTTTCACATGCTATTTTTCAAACGACATTCCAGACTGGCATGAAATGTCGTACGACATTCCACAACATACCAAACGACATTTCATAGTCGTACGACATCGCACTTTGATTCATACGAGTTTCAAGGGACCCGACGAAATGTCGTACGACACAAGGGTCCCTATCATACGACACTTGGGCATGCATGAAATGACATTCTACATTCAAATAAAATGTCGTACGAGTCTGGATTGGGACTCGTACGAGTTTCTACAGATGCGAAAATTAAAAACTAAAAATGCGTATGAAAAAAATTAAAAATGCTATAGAACATCACAAACATGCATTTTCAAGGGGGAACAGAGGTCCACCTACCGGATGTCCATACTGTCGAGGTCTGTCATGTCTCCGACTGCGCTCAAAATGGTGCAAACTCACAGGTACCTTTAGTTCTCGCTGGTCTGCCATTTTCTCGCTCAGAGGGCTCCATAGAATCTCTAAAGTCAAAGGGTTGAAATGAATTGAAAATGACCCCTAGCTAATTTCGACGTTCTGAATTCATTTTCGGGATCAAAATCGAAATCTGAGATCGTTTATTATGTCAAAATCGTGATTTAAAATTTTTGGACCCAGGACGATCTACTGCTTGCATAATCGACCTTCAATCATCACAAGGAATCCAGTATTCAACTCAACTGATTATCTAACATCAACTATCGACATTTCAACTATGGTCACCTCATGGTTTAACCTAGATAAATTCGGTCTCCAGGACCTCCAAACGATGCAGAATGCGTTCTCGGACGTAAATAACCACTTCTCAAATCAATTAACATGCTTCTAAACTATCAACGCTGAATTTTCTTGTCAGATTTTAATTTTAATCCCGAAAGGGGCATGGTATTGCACATCATTCAAAGTCTGTAAATCAAAATTCTATCGATCAAGTCTATCAATATCTTTCATCAGTGATCAAGACAACAATCACGTCTAGTCACTGATTCATCAAAAGTCCTCATCGCTCGGGGCAAATCTATCATCACTTGGGGCATATCAGATTCATCGATCCATATCAATCTGGTATTCTCCTAATCTTGTAAACTGTATCAGTTTTTGCAACCATCAGATCATAGTGGTCTTTCCTTGGTTCTTCGACAACTGAAGGGTTTGGATGTGATACTTGCTAGTTCTGCTAAGACAATCGAGTCTAGAACGGGTCACTCACTTCTTATCAATCCTAAGGTTTGGAATCAGGTGTTTTGACACTTTTTCGCAATCATAGGTTCATTTGCTGCTACAGTGAATATTATCTTTGGTCATTCAGGACCTATTATCTTCATATCAATTCAATATCAATCAACTCCTATCTCAATATCTTTCAATCGGTTTCTATCTTGAGATCGGTTTATCTTTTGAATCAGTTTCATATCTCTATCAAACACAAACTTTCTTTGAACTACTGCGCTTCGCACAGTAATTCAAAGAGGGGCAAAATGTAATACCCCAAAAATGGGCTATAAGTTCATTAATCTCCTACATCGACAAATCGAACAAAATCGACATCAAAGTCCTAATCTAAGGCACATCTAAACATCATCGAATCATAATTGATTATCTTAAATTTTGCATCGGGGAATATTCCTAGTAATATTCCTAATTATCTTAATTATCTTTAATTTAATGATTATTTGGCAATAAATCGCATTTATCCTAAGTTTGATTAATTGAATATTTTCATATTTAATTAATTAGATTTAATATTTGCCACTTAATTGTGTAAATTAAATTTAATTCTATCTATTATTAATTGTATTATTTAATTTTGACAATAAATCAAAATTCCTATGAATAATTGATTAAAATCTTATTTAATTAATTAAAGCATGTTGTCATTATTTAATAATATAATTTTTAATAAAAGTTTGGTAAAATAGTTAATTAACCCATAAATTAATTATTTTATTTCAAAAATCAGTTGAGTTGAGGATAAATCACTTTATTTATTTATTTAATTCTTAATTATTATGCATATTCAAAAGAAACAGTTAAACTCCAAATTAGAAAATCAATGCAAGTTATTGACTTTTTGGAACTCAACATCCTTTTGGAGTTCAAAAAGCTGATCTAAACTCTAATTTGAGTTAAAAAGCTATTTTTGCATGTTTTTGCATGATTTTGAAAATTAACTATCTTTCATGATCAGATAACTCAAAAATCAAGTTGAGTTTATTTGAGTGATTTATGGCTTTTCCCATGCACCTCCAAAGCCCTGGATTTCTATAAAAACAAGGCTTTAGCTCTTCACAAATCATCTCATATTTTGCACAATCACGCTGGAGAATTGGAATTGAAGAATCAAAACTCTTGCGAATCGACATTTTTGTGAGATCAATCTTGTTTTTGCATTCATATTTCATATCATTATTAGATTAGCATAGCATATCAGTTTTCAATAGCATTCATATCATATCAATTTATCATTCTTATTGCATCATAAAATATCAAAAATATAGATCAAATTGCATTCAAATCTTTCATTTAGGTGTCGTCTAGGTCACTGATCTCGATAATAATCTGAGAACATTAATCTCGCACCTATTAGAAGGCAGTAAATCGCTTGGTTAGATAGCTTTCAATTTTGCACGATTTTGATTATCACTAACCTCTAATGTTTTACTGAGTGTTGTGTCTACAGATCAGGTACAATTTTCACACACACAATAGCACCCTTATTTTCTCTTTGGGCCCTGACCACTATTGTATTTCTAGCAAGAGTGGTAGCATCCCTCTCCATAGTCATCTAAACCAGCGCTACTTATAAGGAAGCCACATGTGGATGAGAAGTGGATAACTCTCCTTAGACTTGATCTCTCTCTCTTGAGAAATGTCATCTTTCTCATATAAAAATATAGTCATTTGTACCTAACAAGCCTCCTAATCACCACCTCGACACCTTCCACCATCATCCCTGCCAAATCCAACATCAAAAATCCCCTAATCATGTGCTTATTTTTTACCTATATTAGGATGTGCCTGAACATGTACATGTACTTACACAATTGCACAGATCATTGGATTTAATGAAACCCACTACCTTGGCCTCTATCACCTCCATCCCCTTCACTGCCTCCATCATCACACCCTCCATTACTATCTCCATCCCCATCACCGCCTCTCCCTCATCCTTCCTCTCCTACCCTGAGGTTGTCTTCGTGAGGAATAGAACATTTGGATTGGTCAATGGTGTAGGCCTATGGGCCTAGAACCACACATCATACTAAGGAGTGATACCTACATTTTCAACCTCTAACCCTTATACCCCATTATTCGGGCTCTAGCTCATCGAACTTTGCAAATCAGTCTAAGGACCGATCATAGTTTCCCAGAATGGTATCACCCACATTGATCAAGCAAATTAGAACTCCCCACTAAGCTCCCTCTAACTCTATAAACTATCACAATACCCACTCTGCCAACTAGGCTTTGTAATATGCTCACATTGTTGATGGTTAAATGAGGCTGACAATATCAGTATGGCCTCCATGTAAAATTGACCAACAAATCTAACACATGCCTCCAACACTCTACATGTTCTTGTTGCCTCTTTGTGATGACACCACCATAATGGTATACATACAACAAAACCTGCTCCAAAGCCCGATCATGTATTGGCCTCATGATAGCCATTTGCTTCCATGCCCAAACATGGCTCAATGTCACCCCATAATTGATTGAACATGCTCTTCTATAGACGATGTCATGCAACTAAAAGTAGGTCATCGCGAGTATGCAAGGCCTCCAAGTAAAAATTGTGGCATGAGTCATCACCGACTCTAGAACTAAACCCAATCAATAGGGAAGTCGTGTCGATGCGTGCAAGGTAGCAAGACCCCTGCAATCATTGAACATTTCACTATGAAATGAAATAAAATATTTTAATGACATCTATCGAACCAAAAACAAAACCCCCCAATTCATCTTCATACACTTTTGCATATCAGCCAATGTGTACCTATTCATCAATGTATTAAACCTTCTCTCATAATCCTTAATGTCGAGGCCATGAGTCTCAAACAATATTTGCAATGCAACTTCCAAAATCAGAATCATACACAACTTAGATATGGAGACCCTATTGATATGGGATTAGAAATTGATATTATTTTTAGCCGTAATGGGGGAATTCGTGTTGATTGAATATGAATGTGTAGGTTATTATGTTTGTGAAACAGCAAAACTATTGATGAATATTTACTGTCGACAGACAAATTTAAAGAAGAGGTTACAAATTTTAGTGTTTTGGTTCTGGGGTGTGTGCTATTCTAAAACTGCTTTGATCTCATAGGACTGATTTGCATATACATCTCTCAGAAATATGAAAGAGAAGCACTCCTTTAATACCCATCAAGAGATTGTCTGAGTTCCTCAATTTATAAGGAAGTTTTCTCAACTGATCAAGCAATTAAATCTAAATGTTTTAAATTTGTTATATTTTCCATTTCATTAGATAATCTTTGCATATTATTCAAATCATGGTAAACTTACAACTAAACAAATCAGAATGACTTCATCTAAAAACACTCTTACACAATCTAATTTATAAACGATATTAATTGTAAATAAAATAATTCAACATAAAAATAAAAAACTTCAATCTAATTTACATTTATATAAACACATTTTTTTAAGAATATATACATTTCATGAAACACCAATTGACAGGCCGCTAAATAATTCTAGCTATCAGCTATTTTTCTTTGCAGAAATAATCAAGTATTTTTTGTTCAATGGGCTGAAAGTTTTTTTTCCAGCTCTGTAGTTTTATTCAATGGGCTAATGCTTAATTTATTTTTCTATCAATGTTTAGACTCTAAGAGTTACAGTAATCCAAAAATTTATAACTGACTACAGTTAAATCATAGAGGAATGTCATTACAAGTTGACTTTACAGTTCCAAATTGGAAGCTTCACTTTTCAGGAAGTTTGCCAATGTGTTTATCTAATAACTTTATGATTGTTTGGCCACCCTGGATATAACAACTTTGTGTTGAGGCAGCTCTCCTCCATTCTTCTCTCCTGACTGTTTTGGGCAACAATACATTTACATTAAGCAAAGTAATAGAAAATTAAAACTGTTTGAAAATGAAAATAGAAATAAATTCTTTTATAATTCTATTATATAAAACATGTGTCGATCTATTTATGAGTCTACAAAATGCAAAATTCCTACTATACAAAAGATGTGCTTACCATGATCTTCAATAGCTCTGCAATGAATTCAATCAGATTTTGAAGTTCTCTTCTATCATTGAATTCATGTAGAAAACTCTCCAAATCAGTAGTAGTAGAAGAGGAAGGTCTAGCATTGGGTAGTTGTTGAGAAGGTTGTGAAGATGATGAAGGTTCAACAATGGTTTCTTCCTGAGGAGGTGAAGGGGATGAGAAGCAACACCATGAAAGAAAAGCAAACTTGCCCATTTCTGGCAGTGAGGAAATACTAATACTAGAGAGGAAGGAAAATTTAAAGATGGTTCTTCTTTCCTTCTATAGATCACTCACTGGGCTTTCCTGGCCTTTATCAATGTAACTTATGATCATGGAAAGCATTTTCCCAGTAACCATCAATGAGGGTCACAGTTGAAAAGACAGATTTCCAACACAGTGGAAAAAGATGAGAAATGCAACCCATTTCACTGGTTACCATTATGTAAACTAATTAGATTCGCCATTTGTGATAGTGGAAATAATTAGATTCGTCCACATTAGAAAGCTGATTGTTCCAATTTAAAATATCTTTGAAGCAAGTTTTGATGAATATATTTTAGTTTTGCTGGCTCTAAAGATGTTTTAAGGATATATTCATGTTTTCAATGAATATATTTTAGTTGTATTTTGATGAATATATGCTAGCTTTTTAGGATGGTAATTTGGATAGAAAGTAATTGTTTAAGTATAGATTCATAGTTCAACTATCAATTAAAGGTAATTGAATATATTCTTATTTAAATGATTTTATAAATTTATTTTAGGTGTTATGTCATTGAATTTTCATTTTAATATTTTTTGATCATTTGGGTAGATTTTTTTTTAAAATGTATTGAATAAATGTGAATTATAGATAGAAAATAATTTCATCTAATTTTCTGAATTTCAAAGTTTGCATACACTTCTTTCTCAAATTCACGACTGATAAATCCAAGAAATATAAAAAGTCAAACAAAGCATATTCATATTTTAGTTTTGTTGGCTTTAAAGATGTTTCAAGGATATATTCATGCTTTGAATATATTTTTAATGAATATATTTTAGTTGTATTTTGATGAATGCATTTTACAAGGAGGTATCCTGAGCCTGGTCACTATGACCTCCTTTGTACTTGGAGGCACCAATTCTCCTGAAGATACAAAGCTATTTTGTCGAGTTCCTTAGAGAGAGTTATCTTGTGCTCCTAGGTATTCTCTACCTACTTACTTGTGTCAGTTACAGGTACAGGTACTCATTTATTGAAGGTCGTTTGAGATTTTCTTGGGAGTTTTATGTGGGTTTTCCAACATGTTGTCTGTCTTTTTCCTTTTTTACACCACTTTAGAATTCAAACATTGGCTCGAGGTATTTTCTCTACCCCATTTTGACCCCTCTTTTTTGAGGTCATCTTCTGAGCTTAAACTATAAAACCATAATTAAGACAGCTAACTTAGCCTACTCTATCCCTCAGGGCCAACAAACGGTAGTACATGAATATTAACCTCTTGTCCATCAACTACACCTTTCGGCCTGATCTTAGGCCCTAACTCACCCTTTGTGGATGAACCTTGTAGAAGAATCATTAGGTTTTTAGGGCATTGGATTCTCATCAATGTTTGTGTTACTCAAGCCAACATTCTTGCTTCTACTTCATCCAACTATATTCATGCAAATACTCCTCTTTGAGGAAGAATACTCCCCTACCAATGTATTTTTTATTGCATCCCACAGTTTTGGTGGATCTTTTAGTCCCCATCATCTTCAATGCAAGAGAGCTCAAGAAATAAGCTATTATGCACTCTTTCAAGGATTGATGTTTCTAGAAAAACCTCATGGCTTTCTTTGCACTCCTACCTCCTTCATCATTCAGCGATCATTTAGGGGTCTTAGTTGGTGATCCGGGGTTTTTCCCTCTTTACGATGAAGCTTATCCCCCATCATCTGAGCACTAGTTGACCCTTTTTTTTTTTATCTCTAGTATTCAAAGTTTATCTCCATTTGGTACCGCTCACATACTCTTCATTAAAATGGTTCTTTACCCCTAGAAGATCCAATCAATCGTTGCACATCAACGCATTTCAAGGAGAATTAGCTAACTCTAGGTTCGAGTGACATTTCAGCCCTAATTACAACTCATCAACTAATATTTCAACATCATTCAGTTCAAACCTCTACTTAGCTTCACCTAAGCTTCATCATTGTCATGGATATATCACCCAGGTTTAGGTCTATAAGCAATGACACTTCAATTGCCCTATGAAGACTCGCTCTCGCTACGATTATGGTGGGCTCCCTTAACCAAGCCTCTACCTATAAGTCACTAGCTCATTTTTTAATAGGCACACAGTCATCTCCTAATTGATTCTATTTTTGTTGAACAAAAAAAATATTCATTTCATGTTCATTATTTCTACCGAACAACTGCATTTTTTATTTTGTTGTTTTTGTCGAACAAGATAATATTCTACATTTTTTACGCATCTTTCATCTTGTTTCTTGTGTTTGTTGAACAAAATTACATTTTTCTTGTTGTTTCTATCAAATAAGATATCAAGCAGGTCAAATCCTCCCACTGCTTGAAAGTGTTACGGTTTCATATTCTATTTTGATTCCCATAGGGGGTTCTTTTAACTTTTCCCTCATGGTACTATTTCACTATCGGTCACCCAAGAGTATTTAGCCTTACAAGGGGATCATTTCTAATTCACAAGGGATTCTATGTGCCCTATGCTACTCAGGTTAGAGCATAAGTTGTCACGATACTTTTGACTACTAGAATTTCACCATCTAGGGTGTTGTATTCCACTATTTCAGGTTTTCCTAGCAGCATGATGCTTAGATTGCTCTCCCACAACCCTATTTTAATGGTTTAGGTTGATCCCATTTTGCTCACCACTACTATGAATATCACTTTTTCTTTCTATTCCTCTAGCTACTAATATGTTTTAGTTTTCCAGGTTATCCCTTATCTTCCTATGGATTCAACATATAGTTAAAAAGGTAAACCTATTCGAGAATCTCCATATTTATGCTCATTGTTTTCTCCCCGAAGCATTTTGTCGATTACCATGCCCTTCTTCATCTCTGGGTGCCTAGGTATCCACTATACACCCTTAGTTTTTTGAAACTTGTCACTCAAGGTCATCTTAAGGAGCTAGTATACTAAAGACATGAAAGCATCTTATCAATGTCCATGAACAATAAATCATAGATAAAACTATCGATTATGACTGATCAACTATATAGAATCATCACTAGGTGGATTTTTCTAGTTCCATATTCTAACAAGAAAAATTTAAGGCATAAAGTTAACATATAAAATAGTTCATATACAAAAACCATAAATATAGAATAAAAACTAAAATACTAAAGATTAGATTTCCTAAATGAGCATATTTACGAATCAAAGAACTTCATGGGTTTATTTCATAGTGTGTTAGTGTAGTGGTGGTGGTGTTGTTGTCACCACCATCAAGGTCATTATAATTGCACGCTTGTGCCTTCACTAACCTAATGTGCTTGTGGGTTTGAGCCTTAGCATTGATAATTGAGGATGATGTTCAACAGGTCAAAAGAATTTTACATGGTGCATAAGTCGTGTCATGCCACCATCATTAGTCACACTATAAATTTAACCTACAAAAATAAATGTTTGAAATAGTTTTAATGCAAAATAATTGAATCATCTACTCACAATGTCAACACATCTTCCTCTACCTTGCCAATGTCTGACATCACATTCTAATGCATTCAATTTTAAAGAAAATGAATAGACGTTAAATATACACTTGATATTTTTTGGTTATCCAAGTGTTTGATGTCATTATAGGAATGCCTCTCCATGTATTAATTCTTTTATTTTTAATTCCAATAGATAAACTTTAAATATATATTTAAGAGTGTTTAGTTATGCAAGTCTTTGTTGACACTTAGGAATGCCACTCTATGTAATAATTTATTTAAACATGAATGTGCTTTCATCATTTTTTTTCTTTTCAAATGAGAGTCATTGCATGAAAAAAAGAATCCATGGACAAATTATGCACATAGAGGAATAGATATACCAAATGGATTGGTCTTGTATGTTACAAGGTAAAAGTTGTACTTTGAGGAAGAGGCCAAGACCTTCACATGAGATGTCTTGACTAAACCTTTGCATGTAAGATAAAAGGAAGACATTTGAAAAATTATTTTTAAAAATTAAAAAATATTCTGGATATAAGTATTGATATTTTTGCTAATATACTTGGGTCATGCGCCTAAGAGCCACACAATCAAAGTATGTAAATATTATGATTATTTATTGACATTTAAAAAAATATTCTCCTCTCTATACCAAAGGCAAGGGCTTAGATGTAAACTTAAAAAACTATGCAACTAACCTACAAAATTACCTTCAAAAAATGTCTATCTTGTTTCTATCCAAGACCAACCAACAAAAATTAAAAAAATAACAATCAAAGTTCACAAAAGATCTTATCACTATTATTGAAGTAGATAAGTGACTCCACAACACCCCAAGCACCCTACAAGGCTTTTCAAATGCCACAAGAATTATGAAAATCAAAGATTGTGGCACAACACTATGAGCTTAATAGCCAAAAATGAAGATTTGACTTCAAACAAAAAAATAGTGCACAACCTGAAAAAATTTAGAAAACCACCTGCACCATTCAAAAAAGTGGTGGGATAAGCTTTCTCACAATATCTTATTTTTGAAAAACCAACTCCTATAGAAAAAGTTATGCAAGTTTGAAAAAAGGGCCTATTTTAGGCACTTAAGGGGAAAAAATGGTAGCACTTAGAGGCTTATTTTTGGTAACTCACATGACTCTAGTTTTCACATGTTTGAAATGTTTTAACCATCTTGGAGGGTAGTGGTACCTCGAGATCAATAGCAAGAAATAAGAAAATAGATTTAAAAACTTGGTACTCTCATTATGTATGTTTTTCCTAATCGTAGATATCATGTTATATATTATAAACATCCTAATAAAATTTTGACTACATTAGAGAATATCTTTGGTAAGCCAAATAGGATGAGAACATTAAAGTTGGAGAATGAGCTAATGAGTCTTAATCCTTCAAATTTTGACAATATCCAAGACTTCTTCACGAATCTCAATAATTGACTAATTATAAGGTCACTAAAGAGGATGAATAGTTGATTCTCTCTATTCTTTTTAATCTAGGTCTTGGTTATTCAATATTTGTTTCTACATTTTATGTTACCATGGATGTTTTAGGAAGTGCACATAGAATGTCTTCTCTTGATGATTTTGTAGCACAACTCACAACAGAACAATCAAAGTTAGCACACATGGGAACCTTGAAGTCTTCAAGGTCTTAACACTTATTGCAAAAGATCCAAATTCAAAGGCTTCAAGTGGCATCAAGAAGGTAATTATGAGCGCTACAGCTTATTACCATGCTAGAGTATATAGTGTAATCACCTAAAATTTGTCTAGTAGAACCTAAGCCCCTAATTTTGATTAAATTATCTTTAAAAATATTCTAAATCTCAAAGGCATAATTACTAGACACGATTATGTAAGTAACCTAAATAATCCCCTTGCATAATTAAATTATTTCTAAAAATTAAGCTTGAATCATTTTTAAACTTGAAAAATCATTTAATTGTGAAAACTTACCTTTAGTATAAAGTCCTAGCACTTTTATTAAAAAGAGCACTTTGTGCAAGATTAATCTTGATTGATTGACAATTAAAAGGAGATTTTCTATTTTTTCTTATTTTCCCATCAAGCTTGACCAATCAAAAAATCTTGAATCCTCTCACATGGATTGATCTTTCTTACCGCTCATCTCTACCTAACATCTTTTGCCTCTTAATCTCCACCCTTCATTCTTGAGGAAATTCCTTTAAAAGGAATCTCTTCCTTGGCTCAAGGATTCCAATCTAGATAATCTTGATCATTTGAATCTTAGTAATTTTCATTCTTGCATTCTAGAGTAATCTTGCTATTTTGATACTTGTTAGTTTGTTTTCATCATATGCTTAGTAGTTCTCTTGCATTCTTAATTTACTTCATTCTTAGAATAATCTTGCAATGTTATCTAGGTTCTTTCATAATTTAGCATCATTGTTGTTAGATTAATCTTGCATTCTAGTTTCATTTCTTAGTTTTGCATTGCATTTGAATCTTTCATTTTGTAGTCAAGTCACTAATCCTTCATGCCAATCTGATGAACATTATAAAAAGGATCAAACTCGCTTCAACTAGGAAGCAATAAGCCGTTTTGAGGGTTTATTTGGTTCATTTGATATGGACTCCTATAGCTAAATTCTTGAGTTACTGGTTTATTGAGTGTTGGTTGCATTCCAATTGAGTACCAATATTTAACCACACAGATAGGTGACTCCAAAACACCCCTTGAGACCCTGCAAGTCCAAAATAAATTCCAAATGAGATAATCGCAAGAATATATATCTTTCTAAAATAATACAATATTGATTGATATTGAAATGAACATGTATGGATATAAAAATGTACATGAGAGGCATTTCTTATAAAAGAAAGGTGACAGGAAGGATTAGACAAGATGTTGAAATGTGTCATAATAATATGCAATGAGATAGCTAAAATTTTGACCCAGGTAACTAAAATTAGTTTTCATGATCTTAAGATAAGATCATGTGACACCTAATCAATATTCTTGAAGGAAACCCATGACCTAAGTAAACTTAAGCTATGTGAATAAGTCCCCCACAAGGAAATAGTGAAAACACTAGATAAAAGACCATACCAGCCCAAAACTTTATTCACACCAATAGCTATCACTGTCATGACCACTCAAATATTATCAAAACCAAGTTGATACAAAAATTCATCCATTTTCCTCAAGTTATACTGAAAAATATTGTATTGAGTGATGACTACATAAAATCATATTTCCAAAAATGTTATATTGTAAGGACCATACAGCCAAAAAATCTTATATTTCTTCCAAACAACATTCCTTCTTAGCAAGAGAAATGACTACCAACTAAACTATGTATGTGAGTTTTCTACTAATTATATAACCCCCCCCCCCCTCCCCAACTTCAAACACACACACACATTTTTCTTGCAAATAGCTTCCCTTCTTAGGAAGACAAATGTGTACCAACATTTCCATTGATTATGTTGGAATCAAGATATCTCAACATTTCCCTATCCTAGCAATAATTTTGTTGATTTATTATTTATTTTTACCTATGTATTTTTTTTCTATGATGCCACTTTATAGCACCTACTTAGATAAGTTTGCAACTTACATGGAAAGGGATTTGGATGGAATGCATCCTAAATTGATTGAACTAGGTGTCCCTCCTTGTGTACCACATTGTAAGCTAAATTGGTGGCATGTGTCATAAGTTGTAAGAGTTGGACTATGACAAATTATATGAAAAATATGACACCTGTATTATAGTGTAAAAGACATTACTAATAGAAATGAGGAAGGTGGAAATCTTATTGTTGGAATTATGGAAAGGTGAGTTACTGAGAGGGGAAGGGTGAATCAGTAACCCTAAAAACTTTTTCAATTGAATCCTTGTAACATAGTAATTCATTAACCGACCGTAGTATTGAATTTTACAATACATCCATTAACATAACTAAAATATAAATACTTTTGATCTAATCAAATAAGCATACATGAAACTTCATACACATAACACTATGATTTTGGTATCACAGAAACCCTTGTTAGAAGGTAAAAACTGCGGTGGGGATGACACCCACAAAGCTTCACTAGTGCAGTAAATAAAGTTTGTCGATTAAGGATAGAAAGATTGATCACTTCTGATGATATTACCATGTTAAGAGTAATAATTAAGATCTGTAAAGATCTACCTAGTTAAAGGATTTTGCAACATAATTAAGTATGCACTCGGTTAAGAGATTTACAAAAAAATATTGTTAGGTCTACTCTATTTAGAGATTTAAAGTCTGTCACAATTGTTAGAGAGTAACAGTGAAATTGATCTACATATATAGCAACTAATGTTGCCTGATTTCAAATCTAATAAGTACTTAGCTGTTATCACCTTGATGTGATTGATCTATTCTCTAAAAATTGCTTGGTAGCCTTCTGATGTAATGTTAATCCAATCCTTGAATGCTTTGTCAATGCTTCAACTTCACGACCTAGTCTGATCTTCAGATGTATGTATGTGTAGCTACTTCATGTGTGATACATGTCAGAATGACATCTTAAAAATTCTTATAACAAAGGTTTTTTTATCTAATTAGGGTTATAGAAACATCTAGAAAACCTAAGATCTACAATCTAAATGAATAACCTAAAACATCATTACATAGGGATCATAAATCATTAAATAATTACATATGTATTTAATTTTCACTTTGATATCTGTAAGCCATTTTCTAGCTTGGTGTAAACTATTTACCTTGTAGTTTGTGCCATTACAAACTTCTATGTCATTCCTGGTTTACTTAGTATACACTACATTCATCACTCGCTAATTTACTGACTTTTAGTATATATGAATTCTCAATGCTCAGTAATCATCTGACTCGGTATGAGTGCTCGGTCAAGCCTATGCTTGGTTACTATGTTATTCTACCTTGTGATCTACTCGGTATCTATTCTTGGTGTGTTGACCGACTAGCATGTTTGCCTCCTTTACCAATTTTATGTGTGACACTAATGGAAACATATAACTAACATTCTCCCCCTTTGACATTAGTGACAAAAACACGTATGTATGCCTTAAGAAAAAATTTCAAAGATTCAAAATTGTAAACTCCCTGTGTCTATGTGCCTCAGTAAGTATACATACTATTTATACATATCTTCTCCCCCTTTTGTTCTTTGTAAGTATACATAGCTTTTTCCTCTTTTTTGGAATAATGCCAAAATTGTATATACTTACGGCTTATAAAAAAGGTTTTGATGGGTTTTCTTCAAGTTGGCGAAGAGGTTTTCCCATTCCTCTTTCAAACTGTCTAAGGAAATTTTCTCTAGACCAACTTGTGCATGCATATCAAATATATGATCTACTACAGATATCTCGGGAGTAGCTACTAGATATTTAGCTTTCTTTACATGCATTATCATCACCTCAACATGTGGTAACAACTCTGCTTGAAGCTCGGTTGTTTGATCCTGTATTTTTTCCACTTCTCTTCTCAGCTCATTCCTTAATCCATGTATATGATTTACTTTTGCATAATGTTATTTGAATTCATTTGGGTCTGTAAGAAATCTTTTTACACTCTTCTGCAGATCAACATCTAATTTATTGAGCTTGTCGATTATCTCTGTAGTGAAGAGCTCTATAGTGAAGAGATTTTACAAGGTGGTGATTATCTATTGAATGATAAGTTCAATTTCAATGATGGTTTCAGATAATTTCACCTTATGTATTGCCACTTCTTGGCTGATTTTTTCTACAATCTTGAATTGAATCTTGGATTCATCTCTCTCCTCAATTTGCTTCTCAACATCAATGTTTGGAGAGTTGATGTATCTGGTTAGAGTTGCAAGTTGGTCAATGATGGTAGTTTCCTCATCAACATTGACATTAGGTACAACATGCATTAAAATTTCTCTCACATCTTCTAATACTTGTTTATGCTTTCTCTCTTGTTTCAGCTTCTCCTGAGCTTCTTTCCTTGTACAAATCTCTCCATATCTCCTTAGAGCTTCGGGATCCAAGTTTCTTGGGTCACATGAAGGTATTTCAATGACTTCATCTAAAGTGACCAAACCTTTACCATGTTTCTTTTTATTTTTCTTCTCATGTTTGCTTGGTGTAGAAGATTGTCCATATGGTACTAGAGATTTCATCTCTGGATTTGACTTTTTTTTTGGTGGAGACACTTTCCTCCTTGTCCTGACCTTTCACCATTCCCATGGTTTGAGGTCCTTGGGCTTCTAGCCTTGTTCCTATTATAGAATCATCTACATTTGTTTCAGTTCCTACTCCTTTATTTTTAGCCTCTTTTGTCTCAGGCTCATTGGTCTCCTTGTTTCCTTCTTCACCTTGTCCTTCAGTAGTGTCCATTTGTTTCTTGGGTGTGTTCTCCTCGAGTTTCTCTTGAGTAGAAATATCTACGGCTTGCACCAAAATAGGTAAGTTACCCAATATTAATATTGTAGATGCCTTAGTAGTTCTTTCTTCCTTGGTATTCTCTAAAGAAATAGTAATATCTTCATCTTTTTTTACTTCATCATTTGGATCTCCTTCAGTGATATCTTTAATTATTACTTCATCTTTCCTGGTGATAACTAACTGCTCGGGAGTATCATCCTTTTCTTCCTCAATGTGGCCATTAAGATAGAAATCTTCTACATATGGCTCATCTTCTAGTTGTTCAGTGTCAAATATTTGTATAGGCTCTTTAGTTGGCCTTTGTAGTTAGATCAGCATCATCTGAGATGTACACCTTTTCCTTTTCCCTTGACACTTTTCTCATGGATAACTGCTAGTGCAGTTTTCTCTAATTCAGCCTTGGCCTTCAAAATTTTACTCCATAATTTTTTACTATCTTCATCTACTTCTTCAAATATTCCCTATAATATGTTCAATGCTCTTCCTTTCATCAAAAATCTATTGGAATATTGTTTCATCATATCCTCAATTTCTATTACTGAGAGATTGGGCATTGCCAAAATTAGAGATCTTTATCTCATCTTTTTCTTGGTATGCAAGGCATAGGTCCATCTTAATGATACCTTCTCATAGAGATCTTTTGGAATACATGTTGATGATTGCTTCATCTAGTTTTTCCTGATCTTCGGTAGACATGTGTACATACTGATTCATTTTAGGGTGACCTAGTCTACCTGTTTCCTTTATGTTATTTACTAGCTCATCAATTGATTGAGCTTTATTCACAACTACTTTAAATTGACTAGTATCCTCCTCTTCAAATTCAATGTCATCCTTACCTCTTTTTAGGTAGCTTGGTGGATGCTTTAGTACCTCTCTTCTTTTGGTAAGTCTTCTTCGATGTTGGCCTTGTGATTTTCACAAATCCTCATTTCAAAGGTGGGGAAACACCTATAGAGGATCTTGTGCTCACTTGTTTGGGGTCTCATCCTATTTCCTCTTACCTTTTTCCTTCACCAGTGTAGCTTGTAATTCTTTATCTGACTCGGTGGTCTCTTCTACATGTTTTTTATTACTGATCAGTAGTTGTTCCTCAGTTGCTTCTTCAACTAGCTTCTCTACTTCTTCTTCATCATCACTGAATTGTTTAGTCAAAGCATCCATCATTTTCTTTGATTTCCTTCCAACTTTTACTCTGACTAAATCCTTTTTGATTCTCAACTTTTCTTCTTCATAAGTTCCAAACTTAGTTCCCTTCTAGTCTTTGGGCTCTGCCACTAGTACTATTATTAACCTAGAGGCTCGATCAATCTCATATGTGGTAACCATGCAGTCCTCGGTTCAGCTTCCTTGATGAGAGTGGTGTTGGTGTCCAATAGAAAACATATATCATCTTTGTATTATTCCACCAACCGTGCAGGTATCCTACTTCTCTTGTGCATTATTTCTTTGAATTCACCTTTACTGCTTCAAAATTCATTTATGAATTCATCGATTTGTATGATGACCAGTTTGTTAACATTCCATTGTACATTACCAACTAATGGAAGTGAATTTTTAAAATAGAAAAAGATACATACAAGTAGTGAACCAAACTTACATGTGTTGGTCTTAGCAATATAGATACTCCTCATATTTTATTCAAGTTGCTTCAACATCATCTCAACAAGGTCTAATTGTAAACCTTTCTTAACAATTTTGTATTCTATGTTGACTGCTCCACATGAGACACTATTTGGTCTGCTAGATTGGAAAACTTTATAAGAAATTATATGCTCCAAATCTAGTTTCAGAATTGGTGATTATATTTATCCTCATGCCTTTGCCATCCCACTCAGCTCCTGTCAATTTTTCTATCTCACTCCTTGGTGGGTGCCTTACAACTTTTGCTTTGTCAGTTGTTGGATAACCGGTGATCATGTGTATAATGTCTTTAGTGATTTTAATAGGTTGATCCAACCACATCTTTCCCCCGTGTACTCGACTGAGTAAAACCCTAATCCACTCAGTCTTGAAATCCTTTGGGAAGTGAAGGACATTGTTTAGACCTTTGATCTCCGGGTGTGTATGTTCATCCTTCATCTTTCCATCCTGGCATAACTTTTGGTATGTGGATCATAGCTCGAAATATCCTATTTCACTGATTTGACAGTGAATGTATGATTGGATGTCTTGAATCAATAAAACCCTAGGTGGTGTGCTCAATAAATGTGTCTTTCTCATCAACCTGTGATGCGACCTTGGGGTGTAACTTGTACTTTGGTTCTTTGTACATTGTAGACTTGATCAGTGTGACCTTTTTCTCACTATTGGACTAGGATTTAACAGACTTTGATGAGGATGCAATCATTTTTGATAAATTAGGGCTTCACAAAAACTTTATGTAAATAGCTTTGTTTTCTTTTAGACTTACTTGAATCAGTTTTCAAAATGTTTGTGATCTTCTCAAATCATTGTGAAAGGCTTGGAAATTCTTTTCTCAAATCTTCTTGATTCACTCTGGTTCTCTCTGGTTTGTTGTGTGAATAAATGAGTTGTCTCAATGCATATTTATACCCAAAAATATTTTCCCACTCAAATTTTTGCATTAAATGATTCACCTACCACTGCTCGATTAACAATAAATAATTTGGTTATATCCTTTGATACTTCATCTTGGTGAGTACTAACATTTTATCGGTTGACTCTTCAACTCAGTTAACCTTATCACTTTCACTGACTAATAGACTTTCACCCGGTCATACCTTTACTGACTATACACATTTTTCTCAAAACATATAACAACCTAGTGCATCTTATTCCATGCTGATTTGGTATTCATGCATTAGATATAAGGAATTTTTGTAAGATATAACTGATTTAGAATTCAATTCCCATACTTAATTGATTTTCTTAGGTGGAGGTGGTGAAATCACCTAACCCAAAGGATGAGGTGCCACCGACTGTTGTTCTTGTTTTTACATTATCATATGTTTCTCTTCTCCACATTTGGTTTCTTATCCTCATGTTTCCTTCAATGATATTCTCATTTGTATCAACATTCAGTTCTGATGCCTAGTCTTTATAGTCTCTACTTAAATGACCGACCTTATGACAGTGTATACATGTCATTCCATAATTTGTCCAGTTTCTAGATTTTCCTCTCCAGTGCAATCTCATGCAATTTGCTACAATATGCCTATATCTATCTATAGACACCTAAAAATCCTTTAGAAAATAAAGTATTTTTATTTTCTGAAAAATCCCTGATGACATCATCATTTATTAATTAATTAATTAATTTATTTATTTTTATGTCATTAAATCCCTTTATCTTAATTAAAAATATTTAATTAAGAAATCCCTCCCAAAAATGTTTAAATCTTATTTAAACATTATCTCCCTATTTATTAATTATTTAATTAATAAATTGACCAAAAATCCCAAAATAAATAATTTATTTATTTTTTGCCCAAAACTTGGCCAATTTCTTTAAGACCACTAACCTCTTCCAGAATCTTCTAATCCTTCTTTAATTTTGATTAAAGGCTAATTCCATCATTTCCTAACCCTAATCCCAACTCAAGATATTTAATTAAGATTAAATATTAATCCTCAATCCCTAAATTACCCTAGGAAAATTCTAGACTCTTCTAGAACTTTCCTAATCCTTCCCTAAACCCATTTAGGAGAAATTACCTACTTTCCCTAAGCTAATCTAAGTCTCCTTTGACTCCTAGTCAAACCCTCTCCCTAATGAGCCTCAAACTCATTAAAGCCTTTGAGATTAATAAACCTTTATTTATTTCCTAAATTCCATATTTATCCTTAGAAAGCCTAGACTTTTCTAGAAAGTCTTTATCCTCATCCAAAGCCTAGACTCTTCTAGAAAGTCTTCATCCTTATCCCTTTGACTCCTAGTCAAACCCTACCCCTAATGAGCCTCAAACTCATTAAAGCCTTTGAGATAAATAAAACTTTATTTATTTCCTAAATTCCATATTTATCCCTAGAAAGCTTAGACTTTTCTAGAAATTCTTTATCCTCATCCAAAGCCTCGACTGTTCTAGAAAGTCTTCATCCTTATCCCCTTGACTCAAGACCCTAACCTTACCCCAAACTCTAACCTTTCCTCCTAACCTAAGCCCTTAGGAAATCCTATAAATACTCCCTCTTCCAAGAGCAATTCATTAGCTTAGTCTTTCATCTTCATGCATTGTTATCATGCTCTTTTACTTCTAGCTCTAGCATAATCATTCCTAATTGTTAGATTTCTTTATTTTCTTCAAGCTTTCTAACACATCATAGCTTAGCAATAATGGATTAACATAGTTTACTTCATTGTTTTGCATAGCATATCATCATCATCACATCTCTATTTGGCTTAAAATCAATCTTAGCATAAACATCATGTAGCTTAATCTTCATTTCAGCATCATTTGGATCCTTGAGGCCTTAGGGGCAAATCGGGTGTTCTATACCTATTTTGTGCCACTTATGGAGTTCTTATGAGTCTCAGTCCTTCCAAATAAGCATTAGGAACATGCTCCAAGTGCTTAGAGAGCACACCCACATCCCTTAAGCAAGAGAAAATCAAACAGTGCTTGGGTACACCTGTTTAAGCTCTATCTGAGGTGGCTTAGTTTAGAGTTTTCTTTGTTTTGAATTGATTTCATGCTAGGTTAAGATCTAATGTTTGTTTGGCTTGAAGCTTTCAAAACAGGTATCCTCAAAAGCCTAGTCTACACTATCACATGCAATAAAATTAATCCAATTATTGTAATCCCAAGTGTAAGCATTACCTTGTCTTCTCAGTTGATATATCTCATTTTGTCCTTTTAGTTTCCAGACTTATTTCATTTTTGTCCTGCATTCATGTGATATATATCCATGCATGTTACAAGTACAATAGTGCTTTTCCATGTAGTGTCTCTTAGGTGACTTATTCATCTTTGATCTACACTCATGTGCTTGATGTCCATACTTGTTGTAATTATAACAATAACCATCAAAATTTAGGAGTGGATTTAGGAATACCTTTTTCTTTGCTTCTGCAGACATTTGATGTGTGACCTAGTTTTCCATAATGATAGCATGAGAGCCTTTTTGGCCTTGGATTTGCATAGGCATTCTTTTGTTCAGCTTATTTTGATGACTTTCCTTTCTCGGTATAGCCTAAACAAGTGGTGTTGTCAAGTCTTATTTGACTGTTTAAAAATTCATCCATTCTTTTAGTACTTTCTTTTGCTTGATTTATCATCTCAATATGTTGTTGTTGGATCTTCACTTCATTCTTTAGTATTTTATTTTCTTCTCTCAAGTCACCAATGTCTTCCAATCTTCTATTAATCTCATTGTTCACTCAGTTGACTTCCTAACTCATGACAACCATCTAATTGGAAATTTCAAAATGATGCTCAGTAAGTCTCAGTATTTCAGATTCCTTTTCTTCCAGCTTTTTAGTCATTTGTCTTCTATCTTCAATAGCCAAATTCCTTTCTTGTTCAGCTTGTCTTGCATTGTTCATGACATCAATCATTCTTACCATTTGAGTCTCTTGTCCAATCTGTAGTGCTTTCACTTATTCGGTAAGATGTTGATTCTTTTCAGATAGATCTGATATGGTTCCTTCAAATGCATCAGATACACTTCCAGATCTAGATCCTTCAAATAATTCTTCTATCTCTTCTTCTTGATAATCAGTCTCATTGTGCCAAAATGTCATTTCCTTCCTTTTGATCAATAAATCTCTCAGTTGTTCTTTGGCTTTCTTAAATTATTCTATGAGAATATGCATCCCCAATTTTTGGTTTTCAATAGCCTTATCAAACTTATACCTTTCCATCCTTAATATCTTTTCTCTTATGTATTTAAACTTTCTCAACAAGAGAACTAGCTTTGATACCAATTGTTGGAATTATAGAAACGTGAGTACTAAGAGGGGAGGGGTGAATCGGTACCCTTAAAACTTTTAAATCTGAATTCTTATAAACATGTAATTCATTAACTAACTGTATCAATTGCATTCACCATACACTCAATAACATAATTGAAATGTAAATGCTTGTAATCTAATAAAATAAGCATACATGAAATTTCATACACATAACACATATATTTTTGTATCGTAGAAACCCTTATTAGAAGGTAAAAACTATGGTGGGGATGGAACCCACAAAGCTTCACTTATGTAGAAATAAAGTTTTCAGTTAAGGCTTACAAAGATTGATCACTTCTGGTGATCTTACCTTGTTAGGAGTAACAAAAAGATTAGTTAGATCTACCTGGTTAGAGGATTTTAGCAACACTCTTCAAGTGTGCACCCGGTTAAGAAATTTTGCATAAGACGGTTAAGTTTACTCTGTTAGGAGAATTTAAGTCTACTACAATTGCTAGAGAGTAACAGTGAAGTTTTGATCTATTTGAGAAATATCTTACATTGTTGATATCAGATCCATTAAGTACAATAATGAAATCACCTTGTTGTGATGAATATGTCCTTCTGTACTACTCGGTAGCCTTGAACTATTTCTGATAAACTGAATATTTTTTCAATCCTTTAACATAACCCTGCTAGATATTCATGTCTCCCAATGGTGGCTACTTCATGTGATACTTGTCAAAATGACATCTTGACAATTCTTATATCAAAACTGATTTGACCTAATTAGGGTTTTGACACTATCTAGAAAACCTAAGATCAATGGCTCAAATGAATAACCTAGATCATCTTTACATAGGAATAATTAGTCAGTCAATGATTACATCCATATTAAATATTCACCTCAATCTTGGTAAACTATTTTCTAGCTCGGCAAAAGTTGTTCACCTTGATCTATGTGTCATTTCAAACTTTTATGTGAACTCTAGATTACTCGGTAAATGTTGTGTCTTGGTCTCGGTGTATTACTGACGCTCGGTAATCATGTGTTCTCAATGACTTCTATACTTGATAATCTCTATGCTCAGTGACTACTCTATAGTCCTAACCAATTGAATTGGCCCGCTCTGTTTACCAACTGGATAGATGAATACTAATGACAACTCTTAATGCACTTAGGAGTAACACCCTCTTCTTAGGAAGAAATATTCCTACCAAATCCACCCTAAAATCATCATCACAGTAGCATACCAATACTTTGAAACGTGCCTTTAATGAAAATTTCACCTACAAACCCTTAGCCAATTTCATTACCACTCAGTGGAGCTTACATAGATTTCGCCTAGTACATGGAATTCCCAAGTTGATAATTGAAAAACCTCTAGCCAATTCTCATCGCCCTTGATATCATCATGTCAAATATAACACCCATAGACATGGATAGTAATGACATCATAGCTTAAGAATTGAGTTCCCTCAAAAGTGTTCATCTTTCCTATAGACTACTCAAGATCAAGAAGATTGTGTATTATCATTTTAATACTAACACACAATAAATGATCTCTATCCTTGACTAACTCTCAAATTTGCATCATCCACAACTTCAAGTCAAGATTAATAGCTTCTTTCTCTAAATATGTTTCAAAATATTCTATCACGTATTCTCCACCAACTCTCTCCTTTGAACTTATCTCATTTACGCTTGCATGTCTTAATTATTCTCTCTATCTATCTTATCTTTCCCTTTTCTACTTCCAGATTATAGCCATTACTACCAAAGTTATGAGAGGAACTCCTATGCAAATTAATGTCTATATTCCTTTCACACAAAATAAAATAAAATTATCAAACTATTCAAAAATAAAAATAAAAATAAAATGTAAGGCTTTCACCTTCCGAGTTATCATTATTTTACAAAATGTGATGATAATTTCAACCAAATTTACTTTGAAAATTTGTTTCTCAAAATCCTACCTTATACCCTATAATTCTATAGTATCTATTAGCAAGGATATAATTAACTATTAATTATTAATTAAAATTTTGTACTTGTGTGTGTGTGTGTGTGTGAGAGAGAGAGAGAGAGAGAGACATAGAGATTATATTTTATCTTTTATGTTGTATTTTTATTTCAAAATTTTATCAATTATATCTATGTAACATTTTAAATATTTAAATTGTGTAACATTTAAAATTTAAAAAAACATAAATATTAATATTATTTTCAATTACTAAGAATAATTAGACAAGTAATTTTAATCGAGTACTAGGGCATCAATAGAAACATGCAATAACATATACAATCTCAACCACAAAGAGATTGTTAGAGCAATTAGTATTCCCAATAGTCAAGAAATGATGTAAGGCAAACAATAAGCATAAACAATAATCAATATGAAATCATTCTAAGAACATGAATATCCAAACCATAAAATCCTTCCTTGGTGTTCTCTTTCTCATGCAATGTGGGCTCTCGGAATTGAGCTCAAGATCGTGTCAGTATAAAACTTCAAAGTAATTTTAGTTACCAAAATCAAAGGTTTAGCTCTCTATTTATAATTTTTTAGCGGTTTTGATCAAGAATGCATGATTGATGGGCTAATTGATTGTGATTGAGGAGCTGAACTCAAAGTGAGTGGGAGTTAAACTAAATTGATTGTTTGGTTTAATAGGATTGATTGATCTGACAACAAATAGATTGGAGAGATGTCTTGAATAGATTAGTGAGATAACATAATGGACTAGTGAGTTTAACAAATTGCATAGATGGGTTAATTGATTGCATGGATGAGTCAACTGAATGCATGGATTAGAAGACTGAATTGACTAAAGACTTAACTGATTGTTGAGGGATGAATTAACAATGTGGATTGACTAGTTAGGAGAGTGATTTGTGGAGTGAACTGAAAGTCAATATGAGTTAGCTTTGGAGGAATAAATCATGATTAAATAAATAATTTACTTGCACATGTGATGTTCAATAAATAAATAAATAATATTTATTTATGAGACGGGAATAATTAATTTAATTAAATAAATATAATTTATTTAATTGCTATAGGGATTTTGATTTAATTATTACATAAATGCAATAATGAGAAAGAGGAAATATTAATTAAATATGGTTATTTAATTAATATTATGATATTATAAATAATTAAATAATGTTTAATTACTTTATAGATGAATAATTGATGAAATATTGATTGGACGATTAATAATTAAGATAATTAATTAAGTCCACTTACATATAGAATTAAGGAGAAATGATGTTTTTGACTTTAGAGTATGGTAGAATGATACAATTTATTGAATAATTAAAATTATTAAATAAATTAAATAGGAATGATAGTAATGTCATTGCATTAGAGAAATAGGTCATTTTTAAGTGTTTACATTTTGCCTCTGTTTGATATAATTGTTTTGAGAAGTTGTTTTAAATAATAATAAAAATTATGCCCTGGTATGCCCCAACAAGAGCAATGTGACAGCGAGGTAAATGATGTACCCTCAAGAGATTGTTTATGCAAGAAAGGTATCAATGATCTCTTGAAAATAAGATGATGGTATCTATGATGCTTATGAGATGCAAAAGAATGTTATGATATGCTTCTATATTATACAATGGATGTATGCATTTTTTATATGATGTGAGGTTTATGAGATGCAAAAAATTTATGATATACTTTTATTGTTGTGGATGTATGCGCTTTCTATACTATCATGCTTATTTACCTTTTATGATTTGACTAGATGTGATGCACTTTATATGATGGATGAATGCATTATGATTTCTATTTATGATGCATGATTTATGCCATAATTACTAACATGCTTCTACAGGATGCAAATGTTTTGCTTGTATCATGATACTCTATCACAAGGAATTATTAGGACTGACAAAGATAATTTTTTAATAATGAGACATTTTAGAAGATGTTGGTTATGGAATGAAATAATTGAGAATGAATCCTTGATTGAAACCCTAATATTGTAGTAAGTAGAGAGCTTAATGTTTTAATAACCATGCTTTTGTTGGATATTGCTAATGCATGGGGAGGTGATTGAGACATTTAATATGTTTAATCACTACGTTACTAAATGGGCACTCATACTGTCATCATTTGTGTTTTGTCACTGATGTCAACATATGTTTCTATGAAGGAACTATACTTGTAATCATAGTGTACGGACACTGTACAGATGTTTCAAATGTTGCGAAGTCAGATGAGAGTTTAGGTGGATGTTGTCATCTTATATATGAGATCACATCATTAGATGTTTCATATTGAGAGAGATATATATGTTTTAATGAAGACTAGTCACTGGACTGTGACAATTAGAATTGATAGAGTCGGTCTTTGGGTTTCTGGTATATCTTTCAGAGGATTTGGATTCAAGGTATGCAAGCTTGAAGAATGATAGAAATACTGAAGGATGTTCATTGATCAGCGCAAGGTACGGGATGATTGGTGACATCATCTGTAGCATGTGTTCTGGTGATGGTTTATTTTGAAGCTAACTTGGGAAATGAAGTGTGTGTTTTGTTTGGCGAAGCATAAATTAATGATGTCGGTCCTTAATTGTTTGTAATGTAATCATTGTAGACTTGTCCTAGATACCATGTGTATCTTAGCAAGGATTTATGTAATTGTTTGTAATTAGGAAATCCTCATGGGCCGACTCGATCATGGTAAATTGTAATAAGGTATATATATAGAGTCTTTTCTTTGGAAAAGATATGGATGGAATGTATGTGATATAAAGAGGTTGTGAAAGCTGCGAGCTTGTGTCTGTTGTATGTAGAGTAAAGGTTTACTGGTGGACTTCATTGGAACTCATTAAGCAAAGACAGTTGTTGGAAAACAATTCAAAAGATTGTGTATTTTTTTATACACACCTATGTTGTGAACAATTGAGTTCTGAAGGTGGATTTAACCCTCTTTGGGAAGTGAGCCCTCCCTTTTGTTCTTAACTCTTAATAGGGTTTGTCCTCTAACAAGGACTATGCACTGTAATGTTTCAATAAGCTCCTAATAGGGATATATCTTCTAACAAGGATAACTATACTCTCAGTACATCATTTTTGGGTGCTAATTCCCATTGGGGTTTTTACCTTTAACAGGGTTTCCCCAAAACCAAAATATTGTGTTATTGTGTTGGCATTCATTGTGTTCATTGGATCTAATATTATGGAGCTTAAATTTTAAAGTTTAATATTTTATTATACAATTGATTCACCCCCCCCCCCCTCTCAGTTGTATTGTGGACTGTTATTCCTAGTAATTGGTATTAGAGCTTGTGGTCCTCAGAGAGAAATCTTACCAACTTGAGGTGATCTTAGAGATGGCACTCTATAGGAAGGATGGTCTTAAATTTGATCCTGAGAACTTTGATAGTTGGAAGAACAAGATGCGAACACACTTGTTGTGTTTAGGCATAGACTACTGGATGATTACAAAGAAGAAGGTAGCCCTAAAGACTAAGAATGATTTGTCTTCTACTACTAATGATGAGAATAATTTATTCTCATATATCATGGTCTCTAGGGAAGCACTGATCAATGCACTATCTGAAGGTGAGTTCACTGAAGTTAAAGACTTAGATTTGGCATATGAAATTTGGAATAGATTAGAAGCATTATATGAAGGAGAAAAATATCCCAAGCAAGCAAAGTTACAAAATTGGAAAACAAAGATGGAAAAGTTGCAAATGAATGAAGATGAAAGCATTAGAGTCTATGTTCAAAGGGTCACAGAAGCAGTAGTTGGAATAAAAAATTGTGGAGGCATTTATGATGAAGAATAAGTTATTGCAAAGATCCTCAGATCACTGACTCTTGTATACAAGTTCAAGGAAATGTCTATTCAAGAGACTATACCCCTAACTCCAAATTTTAGCAGAGAAATTTTGATTGCAAAGCTAACTACTTTTGAAGCTGTGGAATTAGGAGAAGTTGTACCTAAAGTTGAATATGCATTCCATGCATCCACACTCAAGAAATTATCTACACTTCTGAGCACCAATAAAGAAGACCTAAAAGAAGAACTTGGTGAGTATGCTGAGGAATGGGAACATATGATGACAGAAGAAAGAAAGATGGATGAACTTGTGGCATTGTTGCTAGAAGAGAAAAGAGAGGTAATGGCAAGTTTAAAGGCAATTTACCCTTGAAATGTTTTTCATGCAATAAGGTAGGTCATTTTGCATCTAGATGTCCTACAAGAGTTTCTAAGTACAAACCAAATTATAAAAATATTAAAAAGGACAGAGAATGTTATTATGCTAGTGAAGGAATCTCTGATGATGATGATTTAGATTATGAAGAGATTGGATTTGTTTCTATTAAAGATATACCAGTACATGAAGAAAATGCTTTAGTATCTCATGTTGACAAGAAAACTGAGTGGATAATAGACAGTGGTTGTTCTCATCATATGACTGGTGATAAGAACAAGTTTGTTAAATTAGTAAATTATGATGGCTAGATGTTGTGAGGTTTGGGGCAATCTTCCTAAATCTATCATAGGAGTAGGATCCATTACTCTGGATGGAAAGACTAATACAGACAATGTACTACTTGTTGAAGGACTAAAACATAACTTATTGAGTGTTGGACAATTAATGGATAAATATTTTCAGTTAAGTTTTGTTAATGGTAAATGTTTTATCAGAAGCAAGGAAGGAAAATTGATTGCTACCAGTTCAAAATCTAGAGGTAATGTATTTGAACTAAACACATCGGGAGCCTCTTGTTTTGTTGTGAAGGTAGATGATAGTTGGTTATGGCATAGGATATTTTGTCATGTTAATTTTGATAACATTTTGAAGGAAAGTATGGCTAATGTTGTAAGAGATCTGCCAAAGATTGTGAAGCCATCTAACATTGTATGCAGAGAATGTGTTATGGGGAAACAGACCATAAGCAATCACAAAAGAAAAGCATATACTTCAAAAGGAAAGCTAGATCTGGTACATACAAATCTATGTGGTCCCACAAGAATGAAATCTTACTATGGTGGAAGGTATTTCATACTTTTTGTTGATGACTTTTCTAGGATGATGTGGGTTACTTATTTAAAAGAGAAATTAGAAGCATTTGATAAATGGAAAGTGAATTTGAGATGTCCATGATAGGTGAAATGAAATTCTTTCTTGGATTCCAAATAATTCAGAATGAGAATGGTATTTTCATTTCTCAGACCAAGTATCTCAAAGAATTGCTTAAGAAATTTGGAATGGAAGATTGTAAACCAGTAGGAACACCTATGGTGACTGGTAACAAGCTAACAATTGATGGTGAATAAAAGTGTATTTTTCAGACAATGTATAGATCAATGGTTTGAGGACTACAATATCTTACCCACACTAGACCAGATATTGCTAATATTGTTGGGATTGTGGCTAGATATCAGGTAGAAACCAAAGAAACACATCTAGCTATTGTGAAAAGGATACTGAGGTATCTAAGAGGAACCATAGACTATGGCTTATGATATGAAAGAAATGATAGCTTTTAACTTCATGCTTATACTAATGCTAATTGGGCAAGAAATATTGATGACAGAAAAAGTACTAGTGGTGGTGCATTTTTCCTTGGGAAAAAGTTGGTTTCTTGGCTAAGTAAGAAATAAGATTGTATAGCACAATCTATTGTTGAATCAGAGTATGTTGCTACTGCTATAAACTACACTCAGATTGTTTGGATGAAAAAAATGCTGACAGACATTAGAATAACTTTTGATGAGCATGTGGTTATCCATTGTGATAACACCAGTACAGTAAATATGTCAAACAATCCAGTGATGCACTCCAAAACTAAACACATTTCTATCAAGTATCACTTCTTGAGAGACAAGGTGGCAGAAAAGGAAATCAAACTAGAATATATCAGTAAAAAATTGAAAATTGTAGACATATTCACAAAGCCACTACCGAAAGATACCTTTGAATATCTTAGAGGTATGTTGGAGGTTCAAGCCCCTCCTAGTTAGAACTAAATGATGTAGAGATGCATCAGTCTAGAGGTATTCAAAGCCTTATCATTTTCTGGACTAGATGTTGTTGGATATTGCTAATGCATGGGTGGTGATTGAGACATTTAATATGTTTAATCACTACATTACTGAATGGGCACTCATACTATTGGCATTTGTGTTTTGTCACTGATGTCAACATATGCTTCTATGAAAGAACCAAACTATTAATCACAGTGTACAGATACTGTACGAATGTTTCAGATGCTATGAAGTTAGATAAGAGTCAAGTGGATGTCTTGATCTTATATCTGTGATGACATCATTAAGTGTTACATATTAAGAGAGTTACAGTTGTTTTGGTAAAGACTGGTCACTAGACTATGACTGTGAGAATTGACAGAGTTAGTCTTTGAGTTTTTGATATAGCTTATAGAGGGATTGGATTCAAGGTATGTGAACTTGAAGGATGATGGAAGAGGTACTAAAAGATGTTCATTGGTCAGCGTAAGGTATGAAATGATTGGTGATGTCATCTATGGCGTATGTTCTAGTGATAGTTTATTCTAAAGCCGACTCAGGGAATGAAGTGTGTATTTTGTTTGGCAATCATAAATTAAGGATGTCAGTCCTTAATCATTGTTGACTCATTCTAGATGTCATGTGTATCTTAGCAAGGGTTTATGTAATTATTTGTAATTAGGAAAGCCTCATAGGCCAACCTGACCTTGGTAAATTGTAATAAGGTATAAATGAAAGGTCTTTTCTTTGGAAAAGATATGGATGGAATATATGTGATATAAGAAGGTTGTGAAATTCGTGAGCTTGTGTCTATTGTATGTAGAGTAGAGGATTACTGGTGGAATTCATTGGAACTAATCAAGCAAAGACAGTTGTTGGAAAATAGTTCAAAAGATTGTGTATTTCTTCATATACACCTGTTGCGAACTAGTGAGTTCTGAAGGTGGATTTAACCTTCTTTGGGTAGTGAGCCCTCTCTTGTTCTTGACTCCTAACAAGGTCTGTCCTCTAACAAGGACTATATACTCTAATGTTTCAAAAGCTCCTAACAATGCTATATCTTCTAACAAGGATTACTATACTCTCAGTACATCATTTGTGGGTGCTAATTCCCACCGGGGTTTTTACCTTTAACAGGGTTTCCCCAAAACCAAAATATTGTGTTATTGAGTTGGCATTCATTATGTTCATTGGATCTGATGTTAATAAGCTTAAGGTTCAAATTTTAATATTCTATTATACAACTGATTCACCCCCCCTCTCAGTTGTATTGTCAATTGTTATTCCTAACAATTGGTATCAGAGCATGTGGTCCTAAGAGAGAAAACTTAATAGCTCGAGGTGATCTTGGAGATGTCACTCTATAGGAGGGATGGTCCTAAATTTGATCCTGAAAACTTTGAAATTTGGAAGAACAAGATGCAAACACACTTATTGTGTTTAGGCATAGATTACTAGATGATTACAAAGAAGAAGAAAACCCTGAAGACTAAGAATGATTTTCCATCTGCTACTGATGATGAGAAGAAGGCATTTTCATATAACATGGTCACAAGAGAAGCACTGATTAGCACACTATCTAAAGGTGAGTTCACTGAAGTTAAAGACTTAGATTTGGCACATGAAATATGGAATATATTAGAAGCATTATATGAAGGGGATAAATATACCAAGTAGGAAAAGTTACAAAACTGGAAAACAAAGATGGAGAAGCTACAAATAAATGAGGATGAAAGCATTAGAGCCTATGTTCAAAGGATCACAAAAGCAGTAGTGGAATCAGAAACTATGGAGGTACTTATGATGAAGAGGAAGTTATTGCAAATATCCTCAGATCATTGACTCCTACATACAAATTCAAGGCAATGTCTATTCAAGAAACTATACCCCTAACTCCAAACTTTAGCAGAGAGATGTTGATTGAAAAGTTAACTAATTTTGAAGCTATGGAATTAGGAAAAGCTACACCTAAAGTTGAATCTGCATTCAGGGCATCCATACACAAGAAAGTATCTGCACTCCTAAGCACAAGCAAAGAAGAGCTTGGTGAATATGTTGGGGAATGGAAGAAGAAAATGGAAGAAGAAAATAAGATGGAAGAACTTGTTGCACTAATTCCTAGAAGAGAAAAAAGAGGTAAGGAAAAATTTGAAGGCAAGTTACCCTTGAAATGTTTTTCATGTAATAAGATAGGTCATTTTGCATCTAGATGTCCTACAAGAGTTCCTAAGTACAAACCTGATTATGAAAAGATTAGAAGAGACAAAGAATGTTATTATGCTAGTGAAGGAATCTCTGATGATGATGATTTAGACAATGAAGAGATTAGATTTGTTTCTATTAAAGATGAACCAGTTCATGAATAAAAAGCCTTAGTATCTCATGTTAACAAGAAAACTAAATGGATAATTGACAGTGGATGTTCTCATCACATGACTGGTGATAAGAACAAGTTTGTTAAATTAGTAAATTATGATGGAGGTGTTGTAAGGTTTGGGGACAATCTCCCAAAATCCATCATAAGAGTAGGATCCATCACTCTGGATGGAAAAACTAATACAGATAATGTACTACTTGTTGAAGGATTGAAACATAATTTGTTGAGTGTTGGACGCTTAATGGATAAAAGCTTTCAGTTAAGTTTTTTTAATGGTAAATGTTTTATCAGAAGCAAGGAAGGAAAACTAATTGCTACCGGTTCAAGATCTAGAGGTAATGTATTTGAACTAAACACATTTGGAGCCTCTTGTTTTGTTGTGAAGGTAAATGATAGTTGGTTATGGCATAGAATATTTTGTCATGTTAACTTTGATAACATTGTGAAGGCAAGTATGGCTAATGTAGTAAGAGATCTACCGAAGATTGTGAAACCTTCTAACATTGTATGCAGATAATGTGTTATGGGAAAGAAAACTAAAAGAAGTCATAAAAAAAAATTATTTACATCAAAGGGGAAGTTGGATCTGGTACATACAGATCTATGTGGGCCTACAAGAAAAAATTTATACTATGGTGAAAGGTATTTTATACTCTTCGTTGATGACTTTTCTAGAATGATGTGGGTTACTTATTTGAGAGAAAAATCAGAAGCATTTGATAAATTCAAGTTGTTTAAAGAAAAAATAGAGAATGAATCAGGACTGAAAATAAAGTGTTTAAGATCAGACAGAGGTGGAGAGTTTACATCATATTTATTCAATTCATACTATGAAGAGAATGGGATAAAAAGATAAACATCTTCTCCTAGGACTCCACAATAGAATGGGATAGCAAAGTGAAGGAACAGGACTATACTTGATGCTGCTAGGACAATGTTGATTGAAGGAAATGTACCTCATGTACATTGGAGAGAGGCTGTTGGAACAGCAGTGTACACATTAAATAGAATTTAAATCAGAGAAGGTACAAGTAAGACTCCCTATGAACTATGGTTTGATCATACTCCTACTATAAAATATTTCAGAATTTTTGGTAGCAAATGTTATATCAAGAGGGATGATGAGATAGGGAAATTTGATGCTAGAAGTGATGAAGGTATCTTCCTTGGCTACTCTGTTAAAAGCAAGGCATACAAATATTTCAATCTGAGATTTAGGAAGATGGTTGAAAGCAACAATGTAAGAATAGATGATAAATTTCATATACAAGAAAGAATGTATGACAGCAGTCAGATATCAAAGATGAAAGAAACCACTACTGTTGTAGAAGAAGAAGAACTTGTTGAGGAAGAAAGTGAAAAAGAGGCTTGTGATACAAGCAAGACTACTGAGACTCCTAGAACTCCAAGGTATGTAAAAAATAACCATCCTGAAAATCAAATTATTGGCAATACTAGTTAGGGAGTGCTAACCAAATCAAAAGTTAGAGAAGAAATTTGTCTGATTTCTCAAGTTGAGCCAAAAACTACAGATGAAGCCTTTAAAGATGAATCTTGGATAAATGCCATGAAAGAAGAATTGGATTAGATAAAGAAAAATAATAATTGGGAATTGGTTCCAAGACATAAAAATAAAAATGTTATAGGAACAAAATAGATCTTTAAAAATAAAATGGATGAAGAAGGAATGGTTGTAAGGAACAAAGCAAGACTAGTGCGTAAGGGATACTCACAGCAAGAAGGCATAGACTTTGAAGAAACATTTTCTCATGTTGCTATAATAGAGGCAGTAAGATTATTTCTATCTTATGATGCGCACAAAAACTTTAAAGTGTATCAGATGGATGTTAAATCTGCATTTCTGAATGGAGATCTTGAAGAAGAAGTATACATAGAACAACCAGATGGATTTCCTCTATGTGAAGATAAATACATGGTGTGCAAATTAAAGAAAGCCATGTATGGGTTGAAGCAAGCTCCTAGGGCTTGGTATGCAAGGCTGGACAAGTATTTACTTGGACTTGGATTCAGAAAAGTTAATGCAGACAGTAATTTGTATTTAAGAACTACTAAAGATGGAATCCTGATAATAGAAGTATTTGTGGATGACATTATCTTTGGAGGTAATGATGATCTATGTAAGAAGTTTGCTAAAGAAATGGAAACTGAATTTGAAATGTCCATGATAGGTGAAATGAAATTCTTTCTTGGACTGCAAATAACTCAAAATGAGAATGGTATTTTCATTTCTCAGACCAAGTATCTCAAAGAATTGCTTAAGAAATTTGGAATGGAAGATTGTAAACCAGTAGGAACACCTATGGGGACTGGCAACAAGCTAACAATTGATGATGAATCAAAATGTTTTTTTTAGACTATTTATAAATCAATGGTTGGAAGGCTACAATATCTGACTCACACCAGACCAGATATTGCTAATGATGTTGGAATTGTGGCTAGATATCAGGAAGAACCCAAAGAGACACATCTAGGTGTTGTGAAGAGGATACTGAGGTATCTCAGAGGAACCATAGACTATAGTTTATGGTATGATAGGAATGATAGCTTTGAACTTCATGCTTATACTAATTTTGATTGGGCATGAAATATTGATGACAGAAAAAGTACCAGTGGCGGTGCATTTTTCCTTGGGAAAAAGTTGGTTTCTTGGCTAAGAAAGAAACAAGATTGTATAGCACAATCTACTGCTGAATCAGAGTATGTTGTTGCTGCTATAAATTGCACTCAAATTATTTGGATGAAACAAATGTTAATAGACATTGGAATAACTTTTGAAGAGCCTTTGGTTATCCATTGTGATAACACCAGTACAGTAAACATGTCAAATAATTCAGAGATGCATTCCAAAACTAAACATATCTCTATCAAGTATCACGTCTTGAGAGACAAGGTGGCATAAAAAGAAATCAAATTAGAATATATCAGTACAAAAGAGAAGATTACAGACATCTTCACAAAGCCACTATTGAAAGACACCTTTGAATATCTCAGAGGTATGCTAGGGGTTCAAGCTCCTCCTAGTCAAAACTAAATGATGCAGAGATGCATCAGTCCAGAAGTATTCAGAGCCTTACCATTTTCTGGACTAGATGTAGGGATCTACTCCTCAGGGGGAGTAATCATGGAAGAAATTTTATATTTGAAGGAAGTTGAAAGCTCATGGCACCCTTTCCCATTGTTTTCAAAGGGGGAGTGTTGCTATGAGAAAATCTCTACTGTTTGGGGAGATTGTTCAATTGAAGGACTTTGGATTGATATAACTATGGGATAAGATTTTCCCATATATTGACATCAATGCCAAAGGGGGAGATTGTTGGATATTTCTAATGCATGGGTGGTGATTGAGACATTTAATATGTTTAATCACTATGTTACTGAATGGGCACTCATGCTGTTGTCATTTGTGTTTTGTCACTGATGTCAACATATGCTTCTATGAAGGAACCAAACTGGTAATCATAGTGTACGACTACTATATGGATGTTTCAGATGTTGCGAAGATAGATGAGAGTTCAAGTGGATGTTTTTATCTTATATCTGTGATTGCATCATTAAGTGTTGCATATTAAGAGAGTTACATCTATTTTGGTAAAGACTGGCCACTGGACTGTGACAATGAGAATTGACAGAGTTAGTCTCTAAGTTTTTGATATAGCTTTCACAGGGATTCGATTCAAGGTATACAATTTTGAAGGATGATGGAAGAGGTACTGATGGATGTTTGTTGGTCAGTGCAAGGTACAAAATGATTGGTGACGCCATCTGTGGTGTATATTCTGGTGATAGTTTATTCTAAAGCCAACTTAGGGAATGAAGCTTGTGTTTTATTTTGCAAGCATAAATTAAGGATATTGGTCCTTAATCATTGTAATGAAATCATTGTTGACTTGTTCTAGATGTCGTGTGTATCTTTGCAAGGGTTTATGTAATTAGGAGAGCCTCATGGGCCGACCTGACCTTGGTAAATTGTAATAAGGTATAAATGAAAGGTCTTTTCTTTGGAAAAGATATGCATGGAATATATGTGATATAAGAAGGTTGTGAAAGCTGCGAACTTGTGTCTACTATATGTAGAGAAGAGGATTACTGGTGGACTTCATTGGAACTGATCAAGAAAAGGCAGTTGCTGGAAAATAGTTCAAAAGATTGTGTATTTATTCATATACACCTTTTGTGAACTAGTAAGTTCTGAAGGTGGATTCAACCTTCTTTGGGCAGTGAGCCCTCTCTTGTTCTTGACTCCTAATAGGGTTTGTCTTCTAACAAGGACTATGTAATGTAATATTTCAATAAGCTCCTAACAAGGCTATATCTTCTAACAAGGATTACTATACTCTCAGTACATCATTTGTGGGTGCTAATTCTGATCGGGGTTTTCACCTTTAACAGGGTTTCCCCAAAACCAAAATATTGTGTTATTGAGTTGGCATTCATTGTTTTCATTGGATTTGATACTAATAAGCTTAAATTTTAAAGTTTAATATTGTATTATACAACTGATCCACCCCCCCTCTTAATTGTATTGTGGACTATTATTCCTAATAGATGTAGGGATCTACTCCTCAGGGGGGGTGATTGTGGAAGAAAGTTTATCTATGAAGGCAGCCAAAGCCTCATGGCACCCTTTGCCATTATTTTCAAAGGGGGAGTGTTGCTATGAGAAAATCCCTACTGTATAGGGAGATTGTTTGGTTACAAAACTTTAGATTTATATAAACTTTGGGATAAGATTTTCCCATATGTTGACATCAATATCAAAGGGGGAGATTGTTGGATATTGCTAATGCATGGGGAGATGATTGAGACATTTAATATGTTTAATCACTACGTTACTGAATGGGCACTCATATTGTTGTCATTTTTGTTTTTTCACTAATGTCAACATATGTTTATGAAGGAACTTGTATGCAAAATAGATGTCTAACCAGTAGAAATGATATATTAACTAATTCTAAGCTAATAAATCTATCTAATTAGAAAACTACAATGAAGAATACAATCAAAATGAAGCTAAAATAATATTTGACCTTCACCTACCATGTAGTTTGTCTCCATTGCTCTCCTAGCTTTGATTTCTTGAATGGTGAGCTCTCAAATTTCCAATTTGAAGCTCCTTGCCCAAGATGTCACCAAAGTGTGGAGATTTGTATGAATGAGTGCAAAATGGCCTAAGCTTGATTATGCAAAACTAATGGATGAAATGGAAATGATATGAAGATAACTTGGATGCTTAGATGCTTTTGAATGCTCTTGAATGCTTGATTGCTCTAAATGCTTGATTACTTGATTGCTTGATCACTATTAGCTATTAGCCCACAAAGGGAAAATGAGGCTCCTTTATAGATTTTTGGAGGATCCAAGCCTAGGTGGCACAATCCTACGGTGGAGAATGAAAGGTGGAAGATCCTAGGGCTAGGATTGTCTTGGTTGAAAGAGTTGAGAGAAAGGGGGATGTAGTGGGAATGTGAGAGGAAGAATAGGGATGGTGTTCCTCTCACATTGACATGGAAGAGAAGAAGATGGAAGGGAAAGACACATGTCAAGTGTCTCACAAAGACCAAAGAGAGGAAGAAGGAAGGACTTCTTCCTCATGAGGACTATTTGTACAAGTGTCCTATGGGTCATCTATGACCCTTAGAGGTGGCTTGAGAAGCCCCTTAAGAATAGGGATTGTCTCTTAACTTGGTTTGAAAGAAGACATGTGGTCATGAGACCAAGTCTTATGAGGCCACATAGCCCTTAAAGATAGGACATGTGTGGGTGAGGATAATGATTAATAATTAATTTATTATTATTATTTATCTTAGCTAAAGTGATGTGTCAGGTGACTAGGTAGGTGAGGTGGACTAGGGGACTTAGTCATATTTAGGTGATTGTGTAATTAATTAAATCACTTTAATAGACTATTTAGAAGACTTAGGATAGAGGATTAGACTATAGTAAATCTATTAGATAAATTAAATAATTTACCTAATAAATAGAGGAATAAATATTAATTAAATAATAAATATTTAATTAATTCATCAAGTCAATATTTAATTAATTAATGAGATCACTTTTTAGTGTATACATTTTTCCCCTCTTTGAAATAATGTGCTGGTCACATTGTTTCAAAGAAAAATTCAAGCATTTTTGCCCCTAACCCAAACAACGTCCAAACGACCTATGCATGCCCCCTCGAGAGATTGATTGACAAAAATTATTTCATTGATTTTTTTGTTATATATATATATATATATATATATATATATATATATATATTTATTTATTTATTTATTTATTTATTTATTTATTTATTTTACGTCAGGGTTGACAATCAATCTCATGAAAGAAACGGGAGAAAAGACAGGTGATAACGGGGTGATTGGAAAGAAACGGATAGGTAGAGTCCACACATCAAGCAAAACGGGTCCACAGGCTATATATAGGGCTAAAGGGTCCACAATAGGGTCATTGTGCACACTTGTCATTTAGAGATTGGAGTGAGTGGAGAGAGAAGAGAAGAGCTGAGAAGATGTCATTCCTGCTATCAGATCACCGATTTGAGAGGGTCAGAAGCTTCTACAGGCCACCCGATTCAGGAGAGTCGGTAGGTTACTCGATCCTCTTTGTGATTTTGATTTTTTTCTGCATGTTTTAGTAGATTTGTATCATGTTTAGGGTAGATTCAACCATAGATTAGAGTATAAAAATTTTAGTTCTTGAGGCGAACCATAAATGTGCAGTTGTGGTGCATATTTGCGCAGTTGCGGCATATATATGCGTAGTTGCGGTGTATATATGCATAGAAATGGGCTATGTTTGCACAACAAACTGCTAATTCTACGCATGTGTCATGCACATGTGCATGCATGTTAGAAGAATTTTTGGACTGTGCTTTTGTTAATGAAAAGTGCGCAAACATAGTTTGTGCACAAACATAGTTTCTGCGCAAATGTCAATTCTAATTGCGCAAATAGTTACCAAAACTGTACAAATGTCAAATCTGCACATATGTTAGGGGATGTTGCGCATATGTTAGGGGATGTTGCACAAGCATTTAGGGAAACTACACAAATGTGAGGGGTTCCTGTGCAAGCATTTTTATGTGTTGCGCATTTGTGTTAGATGGCAAAATTTGTAGAATTTGGCAAGTTAATTAGGTCAAACTTGATTTCGAGAAGCCAGGATGATTTGTCGATGTTGTATTTTGATGGATTAAGTCAAGATAGATAACATTGTAGCTTGATCGCTAGTTAACCCTCTTGATTTTAGATAATTGATAGAATTACCTATTAGTACACGTGATAAACATGTATTTGATTGATAGGATAAGATAGATAGATAGATCATTTGGATCGAAATATGATAGTTTGATTAATTGATTATGATAGGATGATATCATAGATACTCTGATGTCATAGGAGAGATATCCTGTGACTCTGAATCTAAGGCCAGCATTGTCAGAGACTGACAGATTGTTGATCGGGGTGACTAGACTATACCATATCATATATACACCTGACATTCAGGCGAATCTGGGCATGCTGATAGCACTTGTAGAGAGATGGAACTTAGAGATGATTACCTTTCATCTCCCCATAGGAGAGATGACAATCACCTTAGAGGATGTATATCGCATCCTATGGCTACCAATCACCAGAGAGTTAGTACAGTATGATCACCGCGGAGGATTGGCAGAGTGCAGAGCTATTTTTGGAGATGAGGACATTGATGAGATAGAGATTAGCTAGGAGGACATGGTTGATTTCTATGAGCCTCTTCTTGTTGTCTTGGCTAGAGTGATCAAAGGTTATGTGTGTCCTAATCGTAGATCACATGGTTTCAGAGTTGGTTGGGGTTGAACTCTTCAGAGGATGTTGGAGGAGGGGACCCATTTTTCCTAGGGGGTGTGTCTGCTCACACACCTATATCATGATTTACATTAGGTGGTGTACCACAGAGGTGCATCTTTATCAGCTGGCATCACATTGCTCCATGTTTGGGCATGGGAGCATATTGCATTTACACATCCAGTAGCTATGAGATTCTGGGGTGCTAAACAACCTTATATTTTTCTATATTCATCTATCCAGACTCAGCATAAGTTGGGTCAATTAAAGTTTTGCCAGTATACCTTTGATACTATAGACGTAGTGATCTAGAGACCCTACCTAGATTGCAAGCCATGGGAGGATGAGCGATAGCTTGGCTTTTTCTTTGAGTCTAGATGGTTGATAGGGAGGACACCCTATATCATTGAGAGACAGTTGGTTAGCCAGGTTCTATGACAATTTGATAGGATGCAGGGTCTACCATAGGGGGTGATAGAGTTTGCCCACACACATTAGGAGTGGTGTGATTGGGGACTGATGGTGTCCTTTGAGATTGCATGATAGGAGTTCCTTGACATGTCATTTCAAGCATGGTCCATGAGATAGGGGGTCGTAGACCTAGGGATGATGGTAGATTATGAGAGGTATCTGAGGGAGCATCCATTCCTGAGGTTGACTGATCTGGTAGAGTGGCCACTTAAGAGAGACATTATAGAGAGACACCGAGACAGGCGAGGAGGCTAAGACATGAGAGGCTGATGGAGGGGCGGAGGTGATGGTAGAGACCATGGTGATGATGGAGATGATGGCAGAGGTAGAGGAGAGAGAGTTGGGCCTCAGATGAGAGGCAGAGGTGTACCACGATGGGGATTGATGCCACCTCCAGCTAGATAGGTGTAGGGACAAGGACCAGCATAGGGCACTGCAAGTGCCTCATTATAGGTTTTAGTAGGTGCGACAAGGTAGATACTAGTAGCTATCCTGATATAGGGAGATCCAGCAGTATAGGCACCAAGACAAGATGAGGCTAACATCATACTGGGCCAGGAGAGAGTGGTACAGGGTGGACAGGTACATGATGACATATAGGATGAGCATATGCTTGATATTGCAGGTCAGGATATACAGATGCCATATGTGGATGCCCAAGGTGAGTAGGCAGAGATGGATATTGGGGGACAGGATCCCTATCTATAGAGGGATGCTGCAGATGAGGAGCTAGACATTGATTCATTGCTAGTTAGACTAGCAATGACATAGGTACAGGTAGACCGTGTCCTTGGACTAGAGAGACGAGTAGAGGCTTTGGAGATAGAGAACATTGTGATTAGGTGTGAGTGAGACATCACCATAGAGCGACTGGGGGAGTCTGAGGCTTTACTGGATGAGCTGCAGAGGATAGAGGAGTTGGGTCCCCATGGAGATAGTCTGCATGCTATGGTATGGGCCGGGAAGGATATTTCCTACTGGCAGGATGCATACAGAAAGGCTGTTCCCAGTGATCAATAGATTGGGAGCTTCAGAGAGAGCTCTTTTGTAATTAGGACAATTGTGTATGAGAGGAAAGTACCAGCTGGTAGTGGAGGTGTATCATCACTCCCTCCTAGAGCACCTACAGGTTTAGGAGATCTAGCAAGAGCCTCAAGTTTAGGTGGTTTGGTAGCATGAGGTCTTATTGCATCTCGCAGACAGTGATAGACTGAGTTTGGAGGTAGTGGATCATAGATAGATGACATCATTGTATACACACTCTTTGTATCATTGTATCATTATGTTTCAGTTTGTTATTGACTTGATGGACATTACATTGGACACATTGTTATTTATGATATATTACTGGACATTTGGACATTTTATTGTTTTATGGACTTTTATGATGGATTCTCTATATATGATGATGCAATTCTATCATGATTTATTGTGATGATTATATATACATGTGCGTACTGACATATGCAGGATGTGATGTTTTACTTTTGATATGCATAGTACCTGTGATCTATAATGCAAATGGTTTACCTTCTTGTGAATACATAGTGGTTAGTGATCTAGTATATGATCATGATATTTATATGAATGCATGTTCTAAATGATTATTTATGTAATGCTTTTTGGTTATTAATGCAATGATGTAAATAATGATATGTACAATAAGGAATATATAATGAATAATAAATGAATGGAAGAAAATGCATTTAATGGATAATAAATGAATGATGTAATGTAAATGATATGGTATGTAATTAATGAAAATGCACCTAAATATGGTAAAATGTAACAACCTACAACATGATTAAAGAAAATGGGATAAAATGATGGCTATAATGAAACATCACTGTAAATGATCAAAACATGCATGTTAATATATATGGGTAATATACAAATGAGAACACCTAATGAAGATAATACATGTCCTAAATGAATTATACAAAATGATTAAGTGTCGCAAGATGAAAGATGAAAACTTAATGTTTTTGTTGTCCAAATGTCCTCAACTTAAATAACAATGTATCTGACACAAGAAGAATGGACCAGGAGAATAGATGACCTAATAAGAAAGATAACCTACAAATCCCTCTAAAAGGAGCACTGATATGCAATCATGAGTTGGTTAAGTGCAATGAAAAATAAAATATGAAATGAGTATCTCCACAACTTCATGTAACATCTTAGAACTTCATAATAACTGGAATTTGATTTTCATCATTGAGCTCATTATGTTGCAAGTGAATGCAAGCATCATGGTATAATTAAACCACAATGACCTGAGCACTTCTTGCATGGAGTTTAATATAGAAAACTTGACAAGCATGTAGGTATAATTGAACTGAGATGACCTAAGTTTCGTTTGCATAACAAACAAGGAATATTTCCCCCCTCCATCGGGGAACAAATATTTGGAGTCGAGGTATGTGTGGCATATCACCATTAATAGCATGTGCAGAACAACATGATTGGTATGTTGTCAAAACTATTAAATTGATGAAGGCACTTATGCATAGACACCCCAATTACTTGTTCCTTCGATTTCATCAGAAGATATCCCACAAACAGCAATCAAAGAAAATATCATGCCCCATCTTGGCTATTCTAATCAATGACATATGGGAGTTTCAAACTCGTGTCAAAGATATCCCAAAATAGCATAGGAAACATGATAACAATTAAATCCAGATATGAATGCATAATCTACAACAACTAGTCTAACATGCCTGTCATGAATATACATTTCTTTTTCCAAAAGATAGTGTAAGATACATTGAACAGTTCAATTGATGATGTATAGATAAGTGGTCATGGTTCAAAGGATAAATTATAGATTACAATTCATCATGAAGATATCATTGTGTAAGAACGTTTGATTGCATCTGCTTGTCTGGTGAAAATACTCCATTCTGTCCTCTAAAAGTCCTGACTATCATAGATCCACTTCCCACTAATACATTTGGGGGCATTTTGTGACGGCTATGTGTCGCAATTGCGACGGCTATGTGTCACAATAGCAACACCCATAGACGTCGCTATTTTTTAGTCACAAATTGCGACGTTTATGGGTAGCCATCACAATTGCGACACATATCCCGTCGCAATGTGACTAAGATTTGTTAGCGGCATGGGCGTCGCCCCCCCCCCATCGCATGGCTTCCCAAGTAATTGCGACGGGTGCCTGCATCACATTACGACGGGTTCCCGTCGCAATTGCGACGCCCGTGGGTGGATTAAAAAAAAAAATTATTTAATACATTGCTAATGAACCACATTAATGCTTTTTTCTTTCAAAAAATGAGGACAACCACTGTAAAGACAACATGATAATGTACACTCACTGTAAGGATAGTCACAAATGAGGACATCTCACAGTGACTGTCCCTTGTGTAATTGCCACTTGAATGTATTGCTATTCAGCCACATTAATGCTTTTATTCTTCAACAAATGAGGATAGTCACTCTAAAGACAACATGATAATGTACACTCACAGTGAGTGTACATTATCATGTTGTCTTTACAATGACTATCCTCATTTGTTGAAGAAGAAAAGCATTAATGTGGCTGAATAGCAATACATTCAAGTGGCAATTACACTAGGGACAGTCACTGTAAGATGTCCTCATTTGTGACTGTCCTTACAGTGAGTGTACATTATCATGTTGTCTTTACAGTGAGTGTACATTATCATGTTGTCTTTACAGTGTCAATATATGCATTATTACTTAAACTGAAGAGTACTCTAAATAATATGTCATTGTGGAGTTCTGATTGCTTCCAATTTGATATACGCTTGTTCTACTTATGTATCCAGCATCATGTAAGAAAAGTTGATGCTTTTAAAATAGATTCATTTAGCCATGAAATGCCTGTGCATGTTACATACAAGATTCCAAGGCCCAAAACTGATTACTCATTATAATTCATGTACAGAATGATAATCAACCACAACGAGGCATGCGTAGGCACTGCTTAGATTTTGAGGCATCAGAAGCTCATAGAAGAAACTTGACCAATGGCTCATGGAATGCAACAAACTTATTGCCTAAAACAGGAGCATTGGTAACCACAGATGATGGTTTTGAAAAGAACACTTCACCATCAATGTCACGTGAGGGAACTGCAATTTCTGATGGCAAGCAACTTGTAGTATATAAGAGAGATGCAGGTACAGATGCTGGGAATACATTGCTAATGAACCACATTAATGCTTTTTTCCTTCAACAAATGAGGACAGTCACTATAAAGACAACATGATAATGTACACTCACTGTAAGGATAGTCACAAATGAGGACATCTCACAGTGACTGTCCCTTGTGTAATTGCCACTTGAATGTATTGCTATTCAGCCACATTAATGCTTTTCTTCTTCAACAAATGAGGATAGTCACTCTAAAGACAACATGATAATGTACACGGGCTGTAAGTGTACATTATCATGTTGTCTTTATAGTGACTGTCCTCCTTCAAGTGGCAATTACACAAGGGACAGTCACTATAAAGGCAACATGATAATGTAGAGAAACGTTGTCATTTGTATTTTCAACAGTGCCGAGAGAGATTCCCTCTGCGAAATCACAGCTACAATTTCTGAGTACGTTGGGTTTATTTTTCTTTTGTCATTATTATGTAATCTGGTATTCAGCTGTTACAGAGCTAAAATACCCAGAAATGAGGACATATCTGTGTTGAATTTATTGTTAGCGGCTTTGGTTATTTAGAAGTTTAATTTTATTTGTTCATCTTTCAAGCACAAACATTTTGTGGATCGTAACATCTTCATTGTTTCGGGTATGCAATGAAACAGCCGTAACTTGCAACTACCTTCACGGTACTTGTGTACATTATCATGTTGTCTTTACAGTGACTGTCCTCATTCAAGTGGCAATTACACAAGGGACAGTCACTGTGAGATGTCCTCATTTGTGACAAGGACAGTCACACATGAGGACATCTCACAGTGACTGTCCCTTGTGTAATTGCCACTTTAATGTATTGCTATTCAACCACATTTATGGGCCCGTTTGGACCACAGCACACAGTAGCATCTACAGAGAAGAATATCCCAAGTGTAACAAGTTGTAAGAATATACCAATAGTTCTAAGAAGTTCCATAGCACATAGTAGCATCTACAGAGAAGAATATACAACATGAGGGCAGCCACTGTAAAGACAACATGATAATGTACACTCATTGTATGTGTACATTATCATGTTGTCTTTACAGTGACTATCCTCATTCAAGTGGAAATTACACAAGGGACAGTCACTGTGAGATGTCCTCATTTGTGACAAGGACAGTCACACATGAGGACATCTCACAGTGACTGTCCCTTGTGTAATTTCCACTTGAATGTATTGCTATTCAACCACATTTATGGGCCCATTTGGACCACGGCACATAGTAGCATCTACAGAGAAGAATATCCCAGGTGTAACAAGTTGTAAGAATATACCAACAGTTCTAAGAAGTTCCCTAGCACATAGTAGCATCTACAGAGAAGAATATGGGTCAACGAGGTTGACTTCAAAGCCATGCAATCTAATGGTAATAGTAATATCATAATTTGACATACTATCAGAAATACTTCCTAAATAGACTATTCAATCTTATAAGAGATGGATTCATGAGAACTATTATTTATGAAATATGAGTCAATGACTTTAATTAAAAAAATTACACAATCTAATTCTTGTAAAAATATCAAAATTTGACACATTGAAAATACCTTCCAAAAGTATCATTAATTGATTAATATGAATCACTACTCATGAAATATAATTTTATAAACCTAATCTAAAAACTACACAATAAAAATCTTAATAGCAATATTGTAAGAAACTATTCCCAAAAGCAAGCCTAACAAAATTTGATGAAAATAATTTTTGTTTCACTCAACTTTGACATTCACAACTTCCTCTTTTATTATAATAAGAAAAAAAATGTCTTTTTAGATATACCTCATGAACCATACTCAAATAATCTATCATTTTTCTTCTCAAAAACATATTTGCAGAGCCTGCTTCTTTTACTTGTTTGTACTTTTATCTCTCTGATGGAAAGGGTTCCTTCAGGACACATTTTTCCAAGTTCACTGCTTGAGATATTTGAGGAGGGTTCCCCTTCTTGAGTATCCATCCAACCCATATTCGAGTAGTTCTACAATTGCACAGTCTAAATTAATAATACTGACAATTGAATGACGAATGATGATACATAGAATTGATATAAACTAATCCTAAAACACTAAAACATTATTAATATATTTATATTTCATAAATAAAATTGATATAAAAGATCTGGAAAGATACATTAAAAAATAGAAAAACAGTAATTTATAATAGAAGGAAACTTAAATTGCTATTTAAAAAAAAAACAAGAGTCTTAAATCTTATCATTTTGTTTCATTATCATCCATAAGTACACACCTCTAGCATAATAATTATATTTTACCACCCATAAAATGAAAAAAAGATTTTCACAAGAGAAATTGAAGCTAGATTATAAAAATGAACCATCTTATTGGAAACTGGAACTGTTATCATACCCAAAAGGACTAAAAAATTTCACCTTATCATACCCAGATTGTTGCTTTGCCTGGCGGAGGGAAATTTGATCAGTAAAATTGACACAGAGTATGTTGTCTCCATTGTCATGCTGGATAACAAAACACCAACTTTAATGGGCATGTACTGTCCCTTGTGTAATTGCCACTTGAATGCATTGCTATTTGATGCAGGGGCATCCCTAATGCAAGCCAAAGACACCATGATTGAAGGAAGTTGCCATGAAGCCAAGGAGTCAAATCCTATCAATTGGAACATAAGATTTTCACCTTGGAGCTTTGAAGGATTGACTGGTGAAAGGTCCTTTTGATTGACAAATTAGAGTCTTTTTGAATGACAAATCAGAGTCTTTTTGAATGACAATAAATTAGAATAGGAGTTTTAGATGTTTTCTTGGTTTGTAATAAATATTAAGGATTGATTTTATCTCCTTATAAACATCCACTTGTTGGACACAAGACCCCTTGGTGACTTATAAACCTTGGGCATCTTTTGAGTCCGTGGATGAAATGAGCATAGTAAGTGTTTATTAGGTGTCTTTTAGATGTTGTTAAGAAGTTTGAAGGTCCAAAATAACTTTAATAAGGTTCCTATAGTTTCACAACACATTTTTAACCTTCTCGGAAAAGTTGTTTGCAAAGTTGTAATGCAACTTTAAAAGTTGCTTAGCAAAGTTGACATTTGTTGGATAAACTGTTCTAACCACCTAGATGGTTGAACCAACATTTGGAGAGCCTATTTTAGGCTTCAAATGGTTGAAGACAGACAAAGAACCAGTATTGTAATCATTTTGCTTTCATAAAAAATAAAAATAACCCTGTTTTAGTGCATTTCTGGTGAAAAATGAACTCTGTACGGCTATACGGATGGTGGTTGGATGATAAAATTTTCCTGGAAGTTGTAATAGTGACATCTGATGCTTTGGAAGTTGGTTTGATTGATTCTCTTTGTTTTATATCTAAGTTATTTCAAATTTTCTGTGCATTGTTTACAAACCCTCATTTTCAGGGTTTGACTGATGTAAAGACCTTAACTCACGTTTCAACCATTGGAATTCCTTCTTTCTTGGTGGAATGAGAGTTAAGGATGTATATTTGTATATTCTAAAAGCCTTGACTACTCTGCATCACTATTGAACCACATTAATGCTTTTTTCCTTCAACAAATGAGGACAGTCACTGTAAAGACAACATGATAATGTACACTCACTGTAAGGATAGTCACAAATGAGGAAATCTCAGAGTGATTATCCCTTGTGTAATTGCCGCTTGAATACATTGCTATTGAACCACATTAATGCTTTTTTCCTTCAAGTGGCAATTACACAAGGGACAGTCACTGTGAGATGTCCTCATTTGTGACAAGGACAGTCACACATGAGGACATCTCACAGTGACTGTCCCTTGTGTAATTGCCACTTGAATGTATTGCTATTCAACCACATTTATGGGCCTGTTTGGACCACGGCACACAATAGCATCTATAGAGAAGAATATCCCAGGTGTAACAAGTTGTAAGAATATACCAACAGTTCTAAGAAGTTCCCTAGCACATAGTAGCATCTACAGAGAAGAATATACAACATGAGGGCAGCCACTGTAAAGACAACATGATAATGTACACTCATTGTATGTGTACATTATCATGTTGTCTTTACAGTGACTGTCCTCATTCAAGTGGCAATTACAGAAGGGACAGTCATTGTGAGATGTCCTCATTTGTGACAAGGATAGTCACACATGAGGACATCTCACAGTGATCGATTGTCCCTTGTGTAATTGCCACTTGAATGTATTGCTATTGAACCACATTAATGCTTTTCTTCTTCAACAAATGAGGACAGTCACTCTAAAGACAACATGATAATGTACACTCACTGTAAGGATAGTCACAAATGAGGACATCTCACAGTGACTATCCCTTGTGTGATTGCCACTTGAATGTATTTCTATTCAGCCACATTAATGCTTTTCTTCTTCAACAAATGAGGATAGTCACTCTAAAGACAACATGATAATGTACACTCACTGTAAGTGTACATTATCATGTTGTCTTTATAGTGACTGTCCTCCTTCAAGTGGCAATTACACAAGGGATAGTCACTGTAAAGGCAACATGATAATGTAGAGAAACGTTGTCATTTGTATTTTCAACAGTGCCGAGAGAGATTCCCTCCGTGAAATCATAGCTACAATTTCTGAGTACGTTGGGTTTATTTTTCTTTTGTCATTATTATGTAATCTGGTATTCAGCTATTACAGAGCTAAAATACCCAGAAATGAGGACATATCTGTGTTGAATTTATTGTTAGCGGCTTTGGTTATTTAGAAGTTTAATTTTATTTGTTCATCTTTCAAGCACAAACATTTTGTGGACCGTAACATCTTCATTGTTTCGGGTATGCAATGAAACAGCCATAACTTGCAACTACCTTCACGGTACTTGTGTACATTATCATGTTATCTTTACAGTGACTGTCCTCATTCAAGTGGCAATTACACAATGGGACAGTCACTGTGAGATGTCCTCATTTGTGACAAGGACAGTCACACATGAGGACATCTCACAGTGACTGTCCCTTGTGTAATTGCCACTTGAATGTATTGCTATTCAACCACATTTATGGGCCCATTTGGACCACAGCACACAGTAGCATCTACAGAGAAGAATATCCTAGGTGTAACAAGTTGTAAGAATATACCAACAGTTCTAAGAAGTTCCCTAGCACATAGTAGCATCTACAGAGAAGAATATACAACATGAGGGCAGCCACTGTAAAGACAACATGATAATGTACACTCATTGTATGTGTACATTATCATGTTGTCTTTACAGTGACTGTCCTCATTCAAGTGGAAATTACACAAGGGACAGTCACTGTGAGATGTCCTCATTTGTGACAAGGACAGTCACACATGAGGACATCTCACAGTGACTGTCCCTTGTGTAATTGCCACTTGAATGTATTGCTATTCAACCACATTTATGGGCCGGTTTGGACCACGGCACACAATAGCATCTACAGAGAAGAATATCCCATGTGTAACAAGTTGTAAGAATATACCAATAGTTCTAAGAAGTTCCCTAGCACATAGTAGCATCTACAGAGAAGAATATACAACATGAGGGCAGCCACTGTAAAGACAACATGATAATGTACACTCATTGTATGTGTACATTATCATGTTGTCTTTACAGTGACTATCCTCATTCAAGTGGCAATTATAGAAGGGACAGTCATTGTGAGATGTCCTCATTTGTGACAAGGATAGTCACACATGAGGACATCTCACAGTGATCGATTGTCCCTTGTGTAATTGCCACTTGAATGTATTGCTATTGAACCACATTAATGCTTTTCTTCTTCAATAAATGAGGACAGTCACTCTAAAGACAACATGATAATGTACACTCACTGTAAGGACAGTCACAAATGAGGACATCTCACAGTGACTGTCCCTTGTGTGATTGCCACTTGAATGTATTGCTATTCAGCCACATTAATGCTTTTCTTCTTCAACAAATGAGGATAGTCACTCTAAAGACAACATGATAATGTACACTCACTGTAAGTGTACATTATCATGTTGTCTTTACAGTGACTGTCCTCCTTCAAGTGGCAATTAAACAAGGGATTTGTGTTTTCATTTGTGTTTTCAACAGCACCGTAACCCTCCGCGAAATCACATCGGGATATAAGGGCAAAACAAACAAGAATGTTGTCATTTGTATTTTCAACAGCGCCGAGAGAGATAAACAAACTTAAAACTCAGACTTAAGAAAGATGAAGGCAATGCTTCAAAAGGCCAATGCCCTAAATATGGGAAAACACAATACCACCATTAAACGATGCCCTAGTCACCGTATCAATGCTGCCAGCTCTGTACCAATATGCTGACTACTCACTTTCATCCTGTGATAAAGGTAACTTCATTAATCATACTTGAAATGGTAGCATACGAACTAAAGCTGATGAACATTTATAAACTAAAAGTTTAAAACTATAGATTACAAATGTAGTAGTTTCATACGAAAAGAACTTGATGTCTGAAATTTACCATTAGAAGTATCCAAAGGAATACCACAGTACTGTTGAACTTGGAGAATCGGAGATGATCTACACAGCAAGGTTCAACAGCTGTAAGGACTGTTACACCATCTTTAGCATTTGAATACATTTTCTCCTTGGCTTCTGGTGGATCCTCAAAGACCCCCAATGACGTTTTCCCTACAATTATCAATTGTTTGTCAGTATGAGATATTAATAAATAAACATTAATCACAATATTAGGCAAACAATGTTCTTGATGTCTGAATCTAAATCACAGACAGCTCTAATAAAGCAGTTCTCAGTTTCACATTAAACTAAGTTTCAATTTCAAATGGTTATAATAATTTTTGCAAGTTATAAGTAGCTGGTTACAGTATATGACATAAAAAGAAAAAAAATAATTTCTATTCTTTTCTTCTTTTTCTCTTTCAATGAAGCTTTTGCACCACACAAATGCATACCAAGAATTTCTTAGGAGGTTTCAAGACCATTGCATACCAAACTTCTTCTCTGTAGATGCTACTGTGTGTCGTGGTCCAAACAGGTCCAAATAGACCTAGTGACTCTAGTAGGTCTCCAAAACCTGTTCTGCAGCAATAACTCTTCAATTTGACAAAGGACCTTATGAACTTATATGTTTTTTGAGTACCCTTTTTGATGTTCTAACAATCCTCCAACTCCCAGACCCTGACTCCACTCCAGCATATCAATGTCCTTATTGAGTCCGCAGACCTAATGCATGCCTTTGGGTGTGGGTTCCAAAACAAGGCATTGAAAATGGGTGCATGAAACCAAGATCAGAGTTTGAAGATGTCCACCATGCTCTAAAGATCTAGATTCAACAAGGTTTGAGGTCCTTTACTTGCCGCTACCCTCTGATCTTGCATAATCCATCAACTCCTAGTCAAGAACATTGAGATTCTTAACCTAGGGCTTGCTCTTGAAATTCTCTGGCTTAGTATCCTATTCCAAAGCTTTTAAAATATGAAAATAAACCCCCTTAACTTGCATTTTACAAAGAACAGAGGATATCCTATGGTTTATTTGCAAGTTAAGGCCATTTGAATGCAATAACCCAAAAAATGAGGGTTTGACAGAACAACAGATAAGAAAAAGGAATAACTTTGATATAAGGTGTCTTGAATCTACCAAATAAACTCTCAAAGCATAAGATATAAATACTCTAACTTCCACACTGGTCTGCCCTCCCTTTCACATCCGTACACTGTACAGTGCTTGAAGGAAATGCACAGAAAAGGCTCTGAAATAGTGGCTCTATCTGACAGAGAGTCCATGCTAGGCTTCATGACTAACCTAGAGCACATTCCTTGTTATGGAGAAAGTTTGAATGGTGAAGAACTTATGGAATGGATAGAGGACCTAGATAACCATTTTGACTACAAGTATCTTATTAATAACCATTTTGACTACAAGTATCTTATGAATAGAGGACCTTGATAACCATTTTGACTCATTTAGTATCTTATTGAGCTTCACTTTGTTTCGAGAATATAGTTTAATATTCTCTACTAAACAGGGCCAACCACGTGAAGGTGGAAGCTCATTTGGCCCCACCCCCCTCCCCCTAACATCACTCTACATTCCCCGTTAACATCTAACATTCATTCATTCTTTCAATTATTAATAAAATGTAACATTCAATCAATATCACATGATAACATTCATTAACACATTAGATTCGTTAACACGCAACATTCATCAATATGAAAATAAACACATAATTCATGAACATTCATTAGCACATAATTAAATTCATTGAGACATAAAATTCAGTCATTATCAATTAAGGTATTTAGATGACAATCATTTCTTTTTTCTCTTTCTAATTTTTTTTTCTATGTAAGCTCTAAGAGGAGCATCAGTGTTATCATCAATACCCCCCTCATCAGTTGTTTTGTTCTCTGTTCTTGATGATCTCAAATTCCTATGCTACTGCAAAGGGGGGTCCTCTACAATAACAAATAAAAGAGTTAAATTTAAAATATTTAATTATAATTGTTACAAGTATTTAATTATTTTAAAGAACATAACTGTGGCACTCTTTAATTACCTGATCTGGCCACATCATTTTGTCTAGACTCAACCTCAACATGCTCATGAGCACCGACCCCTCGATCCTCTACAGTTGCTATACAAAATGTTACATTAATCCAAACACCAATTGTAATTACATATAAAAATTTTAATAGCAAATGTATACCTCCACCACTAGGATGCACATCATGCGAACCTTCATTATGCATAGATTGTGTAGAAGGATTGTCAGGCTGCATTCCAATATCCTACACATTGTTATCATTGCTTTCTTAAAACAGATATACTCACTTTATATTAGAACTTAACATCAAATAGACTAATTGGTAAAGTATTCAATTTGAAATAAATTTCATTTAGCTTATTTACCTGTGGCTTAGATGCATCATTATTTGAACCTTGCACACTGATTTTAGCTCGTAGCCGTTCAGCCATGGCTCTATAGCCTTGTTGGAAGCCAATTCTCTTGTCCTCTTCTGTGAGGCATCTATTGAACTCTGACCCCTACATTTTTTCTTGGTATGGTGAATTTTACTTGCATTGTTTGATCAAAAAAAATTTCCTTGCAATATATAAAAAAATTGATACAAGTTTTCATTTACTAATACTTACAACTCGTGCTTGAAGTTTGGAAAAACCACCAGAGCCGAGCTTGTGTGTCCCGTGCTTTTCTAATCTTGCCTTTGTTGCCTTTGATGTGTCAGGCAATCTATGAAAAGTTTGAAATATGTTAGAGACTAGTACAGGAAAAATTTAGAGGTTAATTAGTACATAATTACATTCTCAAAAGTATCACATACCTTGCTCTACTCTCTACTGGCGTAATTCCTTTTTTCATGTCGGCTTTATACTTTCCATCCAAAATCAAACCCTGCCACTCAGCCTCAAGAACACAGGGTGGACGCTCGTGCCTTGGGTTAACCTCTAAATATTTCATGTACTGGTCCCTAATATACTTCAAACATAAACCAGCTCTTTCAAGGAGCTTGTTTCTCTCGAATGCACGAGGTCCAAAAAGCTAGGTCATACTATGTACAAGATCATCCTTCAACTTTTTATATTGGTTATTCCACCTTTTAAGTAAAAAAAAACATGTTAGACTCATAAATGAAGAGAAGCTACCTTTAATATAGTTTAAGAAATTGATGAAAAGGAAAACTATTCTAGCAATGATATGAAATCAAAATAGTGGTTTGGGGTTTTAGTTAGGATATGATGTTCCACCATGTACGTATGGTGGGCCCGAATATCCGCAAACACTCGTCAACAAGTTTTCACCAAAAAATATCATTCCCTACAAAATAATCATGGGATCATTAGTCGATGAAGAGTGATCAAAAACTAAATTACTATTATATCACTATAGAATAATAATAACTTTAAAGTACCTGGAAGTTTGGGTACTTTTAAGGGAATGCCTTCATCGTCACTGATGATCAATACGCAATCCTTCACTGTTCCCGTACTAGGAACACGGGAACATCCAGGAAATGATGTTGCATCGGGATTTGTTGCATCTCCTATTGCAAAAAATGAAAACCATTATCAAATGCCTCCAAGAAATAATACTTCAAGGGAAATAAATTGGTGCAGAGCACCCATGGCACAAACACAATCAAGGGATCTACATCGTAAACACATAACACTTAAACACATAACAAAAGAGAGAAAAAGAGGGATTTGTGTACTAGTAGATGGTGCAACAGTTGGTGCATTTAGGCTGTGTGTTGTTGACATGGCAGTCAGCAAGACATTTGTGGCTGTCCTGGATGGAGGCGGCGTTGTCATATCATCATGGAAAGGAGCTGAAGAATAAAATTGTTAGAGCATGCATAAATATAGAATGCGTGGACTAGCATGGACAAGATTGTTAGAGCATTAAAAAAAAAGATTGTTCGAGCATGTATTGTCAATGATTATGATCATTCCTATATATATTCAGTGGAAAACACAAGTGGGGAATGGAACATGTGATCTACCTGAACCAATTGCAATACCGGCCTCATCATGGGAATGGGGTTCAAAATTACGCAAATAACTCTGTAAAGACAATGCATCCATATTTTAATTAATGTCATAAAAGAGCATAACATAAAAACCATTATTGAACTCTTGTAATAATTAAAAATTTCATTAATACTTACTTTAAAGTTTTCAGAAGTGCGCAACAACTCAGCTGCCCTGTCTTTTATTTCCTGAGTCTGAGGATGTATGGATACCAAAAGTAGAAGTTCTTTCCCAATTTTCTTTAGCAGCTTTTTAATAGAACCAATCGGGTCATCGGTCTCTGCTAAATCAATAAAAAAAAGGGTCCACAAGGGGGGACTCCTGAGGGACTGCAGGTTGCTTTCCCTCTCTCCGACCACCGGCCCTCTGTGACAACAATAGTATTAGTATTATCAAAATTACTCCAAAACAATGAAGAAAATAACATTAAAAAAAATAACATTTTGCTTCTATCTAGTTTGCACAATTACAATGAGTTTTACCTGCTCATGTGTAGATGAGCTAGGAATATCGTCACCATCACCTTCAGGTGGTTGCTCCATATTGTGCCCCTGTGTCAAAGATCAAGTATAAAAATGTTAGCCAAAAATTTAATAACTAAATGGTATGTTGGAGTCATTGATTAGAAGTTGGTTTAATAGTATGTACCACCCCCATGATAGTAGCCTCGTTTGTATCTATGCGGTTCAAATTGTAATCAATAAGCAGCTCTTCCCCTGCACGTATTGATTTTATCGCACAGATGAATACATGATTTCCCTCGCGTGCCTCAAATATGCAATTGGGTTGCTTTATAGTTGACCCAGGTCGTGTACTATTTATAAAACCCACAATATTCCCTGTTGCTTTTGGCCTTCCATCAATGTATATAGCCACACTTTTACTTTGATTATTGTCTTGCTGTTGTATATAATTTGCCGAGAGTGCATACCTACGCATACTTTTTTTATATTGAACAATATGCATCCAACTTTTGTAATCGTAACATGGTCCAACATACTCCATCAATTCAGAAACTTTGTTGTAAGACACCTTTATGCCATCCATAGAAAATAGGCCCAAACCATGTAATGATGATGGTGCTATGTGATATATCCTCTCATTAACACAAAAATTAGTGTTTATTGGAGGAAGTTTCTTGGGTACCCAATGTTTCTGTAGATGTTGGTACCTCAAGGGCACCTTGATGTCGCCTTTCGTCTCATCATCATAAGAACATGACCCCCCTTGAGCAAGGAAAAATTTCATGTGTTTATTGAATTTCCTTCTAGTCCTTTGACCTCTAGTTAATCTCCCTATTCTAGATAAACTGCATGTCTCACTTTCCTCTTCTATTCCTATATTTCCCTCACTCGAGGAAGACACTTCTGACAAATACCTATTTGCTGGTACCTGCAAATGGGAGAGATCTTAGAAGACATCAATCTTACTATTGATAAGTGTATTAAATAGACTTTCTATAAGGTGTATTGACTTATACCTGTTGATCCATGAGACTGTGCGGGATGCTCTTGAAAGGGGTTCAATTTCTTGCAAATGTAATTCAATTACATTAAGCATAATCACATCATAATCATAATCACATCCATCATAAGCATCACATAAAAATTAAAAACATTAAAACGTACACATTATAACACTTAAATCAGGCTCACATTAATATGTGTTTTAAATAGTTTTATTTAATTAATTTAGATTAATAGTTAATTTAGATTAGCAGTATTCTATTTGTAGTTGAAACTTGTAGCTTTTAAATAGATAATGAATAAACTATGTAACCATTTAAGACAAATATATTTCTATCAAGAAATGAATATTAAATACATTAAGGATTGATGGCATACCTTTAAATTTCATCATCATCATCCTCATTATCATCATCATCATCATCATCATCATCCTCGTCATTGTCATCATCATCATCGTTGTCGTCGTCGTCATTGTCGTCGTTGTCGTCATCATCAACATCATCATCATCTCATCTCTCCAAATGGATTGACACCATCCGCTACCAATGAAAGCCTAAGATTACGAGGTTCTTCTTTGAAGTGTTGCCACTTTTCCTCTATGTGCATAAATGCTGAACCATCTGCAGGGATTTGAATAATGTCATCTCGACTTCTATTGCGTGCATGGTAATCCATAAATTGTGCCAAGCTAGTACACCTGAATAATTGTCGCATCCGTGGAATAATGGGGATGTAACGAAGAACCTTGTGAGGCACCTTTTTTGTTATTTGATCTGTTCGATATCTACTCATATGACATACAGGGCATTGTGTTGCAAATTCATGTTCTTTATAATATATAATATGATCATTGGGACAAGCATGTATTGCTTGATACTCCATTCCAATATCTTTCATAATAGCAGATAATTCTCGATATGAGCGAGGTAGAATATTTGATGGTGGTAACAAAAACTCACCTATCAATCTACAGCAAAAAATATAAGTTGTTAATATAAACAATATTAGTGGTACATTATTCACCCTTTGTTAACTATAAAGACATATATGACATACCTTAACATACGTGACATTGTTATGTTGGATAAACCATTCATAACCTTCAAGTTCAACAACAACAATACAGCAAAGAGAAGAGTTGTTTGGGAGTCTTTGTATAGGGGCTCGTATGCCTTCTCAAGTAGAGGTACATCGAGGCTATCATCATCATCATGATCAGATCCGCTTGGACTAAATGTTTCATGGATCAATGTATTTATACCATCATCTTCAATTGTGTTTTCTGGCGCATGATCGTCATCTTCCATGGGATCATTATCTTCACCTTGGATATTCGCACCCCCATGTTCCTCCATATCATGTACTTCCCTGGGGAGATCAACCTATATAAAATTGATTAACATAAATAAACCATGATCTTCAACTCATCATCAAGTGATTTCATATGTATATAAATTGTTAAAATGATATAATGAACAACTTACCAGTGGATGATAGTCATGCCCCCCTTCAATGTGACCATTCTCCCTACAATGTCTCTTAACTGTTTTGATTAGCAGTCTTCTACGGTTTAAGCCCTTACAAATTTTGCAGGGACAATAACATTTTCCATCACCTTTTCTTTTCAAGTTAGACCACAATCTAGCGATTGTCTCCCTATTTTGTTCTTCACTTATATTATCTGACATGATCGTTCTTCACAGGAAGCAAAAATTGGGCTATGAAAACTTCGGTCTACAACTTTCAGTGACTAAGCAAAATTGTCAAAAGTACACAAATCTTCTTAGACCTAGTTAAATCCTTTAATATTTTAAAAGTCTAGTTAAAATATACATTAGATTAAAAAATATACAATTTTCATGCCTGAGCGCGCGGCTACGACTAGTGCAATGGTCTTCTTGCTTAGCTCTAGAAGCTCTCTAGCAATCAAAACATATAAGCTACAAGGCCTAACAGTAATTTCTAAACATATAAGCTACAAGGCAAGACATATTACATGACATGGAAAAAGGATTAAAATATACATTAGATTAAAATATATACAATTTTCAAACCTGAGCGCGCGGCTATAACTCGTGCAATGGTCTTCTTGCTTAGCTCTAGAAGCTCTCCAGCAATCAAAACATATAAGCTATTAGAATTCATTAACTTTCTGTAATTGGAAAACTCTATTTGATATTAGACCGTAAACTACTACTATTCTCTCCATAAGAACTAAGTACAAAATTCTTTCAAGTTCACATCCATGATTCCCTTTAGATTAAAATATACAGCAAAAATAAGCTAAAAGTCTAGTTAAAATATACATTAGATTAAAAAATATACAATTTTCAAACCTGAGCGCGCGGCTATAACTCGTGCAATGGTCTTCTTGCTTAGCTTTAGAAGCTCTCCAGCAATCAAAACATATAAGCTACAAGGCCTAATAGCAATTTCAAAACAAGGGTCATCAAAAGAACCAAAAACAATGTGTGCAAACAATACCTTGTGAAGTGGTATAGACAATTAGAAGATGCTACTATGTGCTAGGGAACTTCTTAGAACTGTTGGTATATTCTTACAACTTGTTACACCTAGGATATTCTTCTCTGTAGATGCTACTATGTGCCGTGGTCCAAACGGGCCCATAAATGTGGTTGAATAGCAATACATTCAAGTGGCAATTACACAAGGGACAGTCATTGTGAGATATCCTCATGTGTGACTGTCCTTGTCACAAATGAGGACATCTCACAGTGACTGTCCCTTGTGTAATTGCCACTTGAATGAGGTCAGTCACTGTAAAGACAACATGATAATGTACACATACAATGAGTGTACATTATCATGTTGTCTTTACAGTGGCTGCCCTCATGTTGTATATTCTTCTCTGTAGATGCTACTACGTGCTAGGGAACTTCTTAGAACTGTTGGTATATTCTTACAATTTGTTACACCTGGGATATTCTTCTCTGTAGATGCTACTGTGTGTCATGGTCCAAACGGGCCCATAAATGTGGTTGAATAGCAATACATTCAAGTGGCAATTACACAAGGGACAGTCACTGTGAGATGTCCTCATGTGTGACTGTCCTTGTCACAAATGAGGACATCTCACAGTGACTGTCCCTTGTGTAATTAAGTATTGTGGGGAAGCATTCTAAATAACCAAAGCCGCTAACAATAAATTCAACACAGATATGTCCTCATTTCTGGGTATTTTAGCTCTCTAACAGCTGAATACCAGATTAAATAATAATGACAAAAGAAAAATAAACCCAACGTACTCAGAAATTGTAGCTGTGATTTTGCGGAGGGAATCTCTCTCGGCACTGTTGAAAACACAAATGACAACCCGCTTGATTTCGCGGAGGGAATCTCTGTCGGTGCTGTTCAAAACACAAATGACAACCCGCTTTGTTCAAAACACAAATGATAACCCGCTTGATTTCGCGGAGGGAATCTCTCTCGGCGCTGTTGAAAACACAAATGACAACGTTCCTTTTTTTTTTGCACTTATATCCCGACCAACATAAGGTCCATTTGTAATACAACATGATAATGTACAATTACAGTGAGTGTACATTATCATGTTGTCCTTAGAGTGACTATCCTCATTTGTTGAAGAAGAAAAGCATTAATGTGGCTGAATAGCAATACATTCAAGTGGCAATTACACAAGGGACAGTCACTATGAGATGTCCTCATTTGTGACTGTCCTTACAGTGAGTGTACATTATCATGGTGTCTTTAGAGTGACTATCCTCATTTGTTGAAGAAGAAAAGCATTAATGTGGTTCAATAGCAATACATTCAAGTGGCAATTACACAAGGGACAATCACTGTGAGATGTCCTCATGTGTGACTGTCCTTGTCACAAATGAGGACATCTCACAATGACTGTCCCTTGTGTAATTCAAGTGGCAATTACACAAGGGACAGTCACTGTGAGATGTCCTCATTTGTGACTGTCCTTACAATGAGTGTACATTATCATGTTGTCTTTAGAGTGACTGTCCTCATTTGTTGAAGAAGAAAAGCATTAATGTGGTTCAATAGCAATACATTCAAGTGGCAATTACACAAGGGACAATGTCATGAGCCGTGACATATTGAACTTAGTATAATAATAAAATGACTAGATGATATATAATAATCTATTATTAACGGTATATAACAATAATATATAATTATTATCAAAAGATAATAATAATATATAGTTAGCATAATAAGTAATATGTTAATTAAATAATATTAAAATATTAATAAATAATATAATTATGATTATAATTATAATATAAATTAATAATAAATAATTATTAATAAATTATATATATTATATTATGATAATATATTAAGTAATAATATTAAATTAATTATTGATATAATAATTTTAATATATAAATAATATTAATAAACCTCTCAATATAAAACAATATGTTATCACTATAATAATATTTATTATAATATTATTACTATTACTAACATCATTAATTATAATATTTAATAATAACAATAACATTAATAATAATAATAATAATAATAATAACGTTTAAAGCAATATCGAATATCTGTAATCGATATACATCTACATTAAACATCTGCATTATCTATCACGATGAGGAATGAAGAAGTGATACAACAATCACTAGTCATTACACATCGATACCATGAGAGGATGATTAATGAACCAAATACTATGAAGTCAAGATCAACATGATATGAATAAGGGATAGGTCGCTATGTGTTTCAGAAGATGTATTGATAAGCAAGAAGGATAACCATTCATATATTATAAATAATCATTAATTGCACAAGTTTAGACAATGACATATCCGATAAAGCAATATCAAACATGAAGACCCGCTAGCAAATATGCACCATCACTTCCTATGTTATCATGACAATAACATAAACTAGATTGAATTCTACTATCTATATCAATAGACACCACATAGGAGGATATCGACTAAAGGATTGAAAGATTATCGATTGTCTGAGATAAACCACATCTTATAGAAACACAAAAGCATCAGTGATTATATCACAAGCTATTGATGAATGAGGCATCAGTCATGGATAATAAGTACAATGTATCCTTAAGTATTAACAAGAATGGAAGTCAATTTGAAGATCAAACTCCATTACCAGCAATCAACCAATAAATGGACAATTATCAGAAAATGATATCGACTTATATCAGAGTAGAAAGATTGGATATAATCATAACAATATCGGATAAGGCAAGAGTTAATATTGATTGACTAAATACTAATGATAGTTAGAACAAACTAATACAAACACAATGGATGTTAACTACTGGTTGCACTACCAATTAGGGAAGATTACCTTCATAAAAAGATTTGATATTGAGTCAATCTGGGAGTTATCTATGATCAGAAAATAATGAAATAATATTATGTGAACTGTCGGATTATGGAAAGGTGTGATTAACAAAGGGACATGGAGGAAGAAACAAGACACGTCTCATTCATAGCATCTCTTCATTTGTTAAAGACAATATAAAAATGCATTCTCGTCAGTCACTCAAGGCATCATTAGAACTTTATTTACTTATCCATATTTGGATATACTCAATAGAGCATCTGCCTTTGGCAGTTTGGTTTCAAGTTTATCATTGCAGATCAGAGACAACACCATGATTGCACAGATAGAAAGGATAGTCAGAAACAACATCAATATTTGAAGTTGCAAGCATATAATTCAGAATCTGAAATAGCAACATATCACTCATAGCGATATTACACATTTGCATAATTACATCATCATATCAGACACAGCAAATACATTGCTGTAAGCAATACTTATTGATTGTATATCGATATTGTTTATATCAGACATACCATCATTATACTATCACTATAAGTGATAGGAAACATCATATTCATAGCATATTTCATATCATTATATCCGACAGTGCTATTAAACATATTGGTATCAATATCATCTTGCACACATATTGTGATTGAATCTGAAATAGCGGTTGATATCTTAAGTAACCTCCATTACTTAGTTTAATTGTAAGTATCTGATAGAGTAAGTCTGAGAAGTGGAGTAATTGTTCCTGTTTTCCAAGTTAGCCAAAAAGGGGACATTACAGACAATCACTGTGAGATGTCCTCATGTGTGACTGTCCTTGTCACAAATGAGGACATCTCACAATGACCGTCCCTTGTGTAATTCAAGCGGCAATTACACAAGGGACAGTCACTGTGAGATGTCCTCATTTGTGACTGTCCTTACAGTGAGTGTACATTATCATGTTGTCTTTAGAGTGACTGTCCTCATTTGTTGAAGAAGAAAAGCATTAATGTGGTTCAATAGCAATACATTCAAGTGACAATTACACAAGGGACAATCACTGTGAGATGTCCTCATGTGTGACTATCCTTGTCACAAATGAGGACATCTCACAATGACTGTCCCTTATGTAATTCAAGCGGAAATTACACAAGGGACAGTCACTGTGAGATGTCCTCATTTGTGACTGTCCTTACAGTGAGTGTACATTATCATGTTGTCTTTAGAGTGACTGTCCTCATTTGTTGAAGAAGAAAAGCATTAATGTGGTTCAATAGCAATACATTCAAGTGGCAATTACACAAGGGACAATCACTGTGAGATGTCCTCATGTGTGACTGTCCTTGTCACAAATGAGGACATCTCACAATGACTGTCCCTTGTGTAATTCAAGCAGCAATTACACAAGGGACAGTCACTATGAGATGTCCTCATTTGTGACTATCCTTACAGTGAGTGTACATTATCATGTTGTCTTTAGAGTGACTGTCCTCATTTGTTGAAGAAGAAAAGCATGAATGTGGTTCAATAGCAATACATTCAAGCGGCAATTACACAAGGGACAGTCACTGTGAGATGTCCTCATTTGTGACTGTCCTTACAGTGAGTGTACATTATCATGTTGTCTTTAGAGTGACTTTCCTCATTTGTTGAAGAAGAAAAGCATTAATGTGGTTCAATAGCAATACATTCAAGTGGCAATTACACAAGGGACAATCGATCACTATGAGATGTCCTCATGTGTGACCTTTGTGAAGGCAAGTGCCAATTTGTACCCAAGTTACCAATATTGTGGCAAAAGTGGGAATGAAGCATTTAGGGGTCAAATTGGGCAAAGAAGTGTAGAAGTGGCCTATGTGAGGTCTAAATAGCCTAACTAAGTCATGGTTAGGGTCTTATGGTGTTTGAACAATAAGTTTTGAACCAAAATCCCAAAGGTTGTAACAAGTTGTCAATGTTGTCATTCACAACATTGACAACATTTGTGCAAGGGAGCATTTTCGAGTAAGATGGTTATGTAACTATATGAAACCATTGAATTAGGCATCAGATCAACTATAAGAGGCCTCCATCGATCTATGCAAAAGGTTGGGGGGAAAAACATTTGGAATTAAGAAGATTTGTAGAGTAACACGGTTTTAGTGAATTCTTGAGTTTTTTTGTTTCTTTGTTTTCAGTTGATTAATGGATTAGATAGCTCACAGTGTCTATTGGAAAAGTTAGTACAAGTTGTTTTTTTATTCTTTGTTGTGTTTTTTTTGAGTTTTGAAGCATTCCAACTAGTTTGTTAATTCTTTTGTTAAGTACCCTATCATTGGTTTGAACCAGGCACGTTGAACAAATGGAGTCTTAGCTCATCATTCCATTGTCAATTTTGTACGGGCTCTTGGAATGGGTGAGGAGACTCCATGTACTATATGTTTGGAAGGAGGGGCCCTGGGAAGCTCATTTTCTATGTTTGCAATGATGTCCTAGGTGAGTCAGTTGAGCACAGTTAGGGATGACAAATCATTACAAGAAGATTACAACAAGTTGAATGCATTGGTTGCTTCAACTAAAATCTCATGGAGAGGTAGACACACATCTAAAGAAGCCCCAAGTCAAATTAGAAGATTGGGTGAGTTTCTTTGGCTGCTAAGAAAACAAACTCTTAGTCAGACTGTCCAAGTTGTGTCAAAATACTTGTTTTCAGGCATGGCTGTAGCAGTTGGTGTAAAAAAAATCTAGGAGGAGAAGACCTTAGATATCTTGGAGTTCTCAATAAAGGGCATCTGAATCCTAAGCCCTTTAGGTGGCTTAATATAAACAAAAAGGCTTGACAAAGGCCTAATTGCTAGCAGCCTATTTTTGGGTGCAATTGGCATGGTTTGATGAACCGGATTGAAGTACTGATGAAAAGTATAGGTGAAGGAGTAATATTGAAACCAATAGAGGTCCTAGTGGCCAGCCTCTCCATGGAGTAAAGTTCTAGTTGAATGTGTTTCAATTTGTGAAGACAAGACTAGGAGTGTCCTAGTAGCTAGATTGGTATTGAGCAGAGTTCGTTGTATTTCTTGTTGGTGTGCACTAGTTGAAGGAGTGGGATCTTGGGTAGAGATACCTAAAGAGTGTAGGGATAGTTAAGTACCCTATCAAGTCAAAACATTGGCCTAAAGAGACCCTAGTGAAGGATAGGGAGTGAGCAAGACAAAGTGTTACATCAATTAACAAGATCATTTTTTGGTAATTGTGTACATTATCATGTTGTCTTTACAGTGACTGTCCTCATTTGTTGAAGAAGAAAAGCATTAATGTGGTTCAATAGCAATACATTCAAGTGGAAATTACACAAGGGAATATCACTATGAGATGTCCTAAGTGTGACTGTCCTTGTCACAAATGAGGACATCTCACAGTGACTGTCCCTTGTGTAATTGCCACTTGAATGAGGACAGTCACTGTAAAGACAACATGATAATGTACACAAGTACTGTGAAGGTAGTCGCAAGTTAGGGCTGTTTCATTGCATACCCGAAACAATGAAGACATTACAGTCCACAAAACATTTGTGCTTGAAAGATGAACAAATAAAATTAAACTTCTAAATAACCAAAGCCGCTAACAATAAATTCAACACAGATATGTCCTCATTTCTGGGTATTTTAGCTCTCTAATAGCTGAATACCAGATTACATAATAATGACAAAAGAAAAATAAACCCAACGTACTCAGAAATTGTAGCTGTGATTTCACGGAGGGAATCTCTCTCGGCGCTGTTGAAAACACAAATGACAACGTTCTTGTTTTTTTTGCCCTTATATCCCGATGTGATTTCGCGGAGGGTTACGGTGCTGTTGAAAACACAAATGACAACGTTCCTCTTTTTTTTTGCCCTTATATCCCGACAACATCGCAATTGCAAGTTAGGGTTGTTTCACTGCATACCCGAAACAATGAAGACGTTACGGTCCACAAAATGTTTGTGCTTGAAAGATGAACAAATAAAATTAAACTTCTAAATAACCAAAGCCGCTAACAATAAATTCAACATAGATATGTCCTCATTTCTGGGTATTTTAGCTCTCTAACAGCTGAATACCAGATTACATAATAATGACAAAAGAAAAATAAACCCAACGTACTCAGAAATTGTAGCTGTGATTTCACGGAGGGTTACGGCGCTGTTGAAAACACAAATGACAACGTTCTTGTTTTTTTTGCCCTTATATCCTAATGTGATTTCGCGGAGGGTTACGGCGCTGTTGAAAACACAAATGACAACGTTCTTGTTTTTTTTGCCCTTATATCCTGATGTGATTTCGCAGAGGGTTACGGCGCTGTTGAAAACACAAATGACAACGTTCCTTTTTAATTTTGCGCTTATATCCCGACAACGTCACAATTGCGACAGTGCCAAATGTATTGTCATCGCAAATTGCGACGGTGTCGGGCTATATTTGAAAAAAAAAAGCCAAAACCGCATGACATTTGCCTACCGTCGCAAATTGCCGTCGCAATTTTACCCCAAATTTATTAGTGTCCCAAACTAGGTTGAGGACATGCCCCCAGCTAGGTGATGGACTGACTTATTATGGGTGAAGAAGGACTCAACAAGACTAGGATGAAGACCAAGAAAAAATATCAAGCTATGATGGGGTTTTATTATGGGTAGATACAATGGATGGTGTATGAACTAGCCATTTTATTATGATATATACATGGCAGGAATGGTGACTGACTAGCCTTTTTATTATGGATATATACAATGAATGGATACACTAGAAGAATCCTAATAGATAGAGGAGCTAACTTGTCACACATAGTGCTTATTTCCAGGTTTTCACCACATGCTTTTATTGCAATTTTCTTTTGATTTTTTTGATTTTTATTTTTTTTGAGAAATTTTTCAATTTTTTTTTTGTTTTTTGATCTTATCTATATACATACTATATACATACCCCTTGCATTGGTATTTCAAGCATAGAACTTCTTAAGGTGTATGTTGTTAAGAGGCTCATCCAAAGGATCTCCCTCAAGTGTAGACAACTGATAAGCCCCAGAACCATAGACTGTTGTAATTACAAAAGGACCTAACCAATTGAATTTGAACTTGCCCTTCTTCTCACGATGGTCCTTGTCCCTACACCTGAAAGTCTCTGAGTTTCACTTTTCTATTATACTAACAAGACAACCATTACTGATAGACTTTCAAATGATCATAAGCTCTCTGACGGCGTTCCTCCAGCAATTCTAGTTCAGTCAGTCATGCAACTCTATACTCTTCATTTGGAATTAAATCTTTTAGAGTGACACAAAGAGAAGGCAACTCGACCTCGAGGGGAAGGATAGCTTCAGAACCATAAAAAAGGGAATATGGGGTGGCTCCAATGGGAATATGGATGGAGGTGTGGTAAGCCCATAAGGCTGGATTCAATTGGATATGCTAGTTAGGGCCAGCATCATTGATAGTCTTTTGTAGGATTTTGACAATTATTTTGTTAGACACCTTAGCTTGGCCATTACCTTGGGGATAGTATATGGAGGAATAGTTATGGGTGATATGGAATTTTGCACATAGTTCATCCATGTCCTAATTTTGGAATGGTTTCCCATGATCAGTAATGAGATACATAGGCATACCATATCTGTAAATGATATAGTTTAGGATGAACATGGATATTTTTTTTCATGTGGTGGTGATCAATGGAACGGCCTCAATCCATTTAGTAAAATACTTTGTTGCAGTGATAATCCATTTGTGGTCATTAGAAGATGGAGGGTTGATTATACCCACAAGGTTGAGTCCCCACCGACTAAATGGCAAGGTAGTTGTAAAAGGATGTAGCTCCTATGCTGGTGCATGAATAAGATTTCCATGTATCTGACATTTCTTGCATGCCCTAGAAAAATGAAAGGAATATGTTTCCATGGTAGGCCAATAATAACCCATAGGCATGAGTTTTTTAGCCAAGGAGGGACCACTTGAATGTGTCCTAGAAATACCCTCATGTATGTCTCGTAAGGTAGTGTGAGCTTCATCATGCTTGAGACATCACATGAGAGTACCATCAAGACCTCACTAATAGAGGGTGTTGGATATTAGGACATAGCGGGAGGCTTGGCAGAGAAAAGTTCATTTTTTATTCCGGGATAGGTCAGGGGGTAGGATGGCATTTTTTAGATAAGAATAGATTTTTCCATAAATTGGGGAGTCATGTCCAATAAGATGACATATAATACTTGTATCAAGATCATCATATGTAGGACAAGTCAGGGATTCCACCAAGAACTCAAAATGGGCTTTGGTATCCTCTATATCAAACAGAGAAGCAATCGTATCCATTGCATTGGCAACCTTGTTATTGTGCCATGGAATCTGCTCAAAAGTGATGATTGAGAAATATTGTTTGAATTCATCAACCATGCATTTATATGGTAATAACTTATCATCCTTAGTCTGATAATCATCATTAACTTGGTTTATAATCAAGTGAGAATCTCCGCAGACATTCAATTCAGTGATTTTCTATTATAGAGCCATCTTTAGCCCAATCATCAAAGCTTCATATTCAGCCACATTATTTTTGCAAGGAAAGAGAAACTTGTAAGACTTTGGAAGTGTGTATCCTTGCGGTGTGACAAAGAGAAGACCAGCTCCAGAACCCTATCGAGTACATGATCCATCAAAGTATAGTTTCCATGTTTGTGTAGATAATGCCAAGATGTGTGCATCAGGAAACTCTGTGTGTATAGGTTGATCATCTGTTAATGGGGCCTTAGCTAGTTGATCTTCTATCACTTGGCCTTTGATAGCCTTCCTATCCACATATTCAATGTCAAATTCACTAAGCAGCATGACCCACTTAGCCAATCTGCCTTTTAACACTATCTTGCTTAATAGATACTTCAAAGGATCAATCTTTGCAATGAGCTTGATTGAATGATACAACATGTAATGTCACCACTTTTGTGAAGCAAAGACAATGGCCAGACATGCTCTTTCTATTGGAGAATAGTTTAGCTCATATCCCACAAGGGTGCAACTGATATAGTATATGGATTTTTCTTTTCCTTCATGCTCTTGTTGAGCCAGAAGAGCACCTAGTGAGACTGTCATAGCTGAAATGTAGAGCAAGAGTGGCTTGCCTGGAATTGGTGACATCAGAGTAGGAGGATTCGCTAGATATTGCTTGATTTTATTGAAGGCTTCCTCACACTTATCATCCCATTGGAATAAGATGTTTTATGCAACAAATACTGAAAGGGATGACTTCGATCTGCTAGTTGAGAAACAAATCTTCAGATGGATTGGAGACATCCTTGCAAAGATCATAACTAACTAATGTTAGTGGGGGAAGCCATCTCCATAATTGCTTTAACCTTTTCTGGATCAACCTCGATTCCTTTGGCTGAGACAATGTACCCTAACAATTTACCTGATGTGACCCCAAATGCACATTTCTTTGGATTGAGTCTAATCTGATACTTTTCCATCTAGGTGAATATTCTATCCAACACTCTCAAATTACCTCTATTTTTGGATTTTGCTAAAATGTCATCAACATAATCTTCCATAATGGTATGCATCATATCATGAAAGATTGTGGTCATGGCTCTCTGATAAGTGGCACTAGCATTCTTAAGCCCAAAAGGCATCACATTCCAACAATATGTACCCCAAGGACAAGTAAAAGCAATATTTTCCTAGTCTTCTGGGGCAATCTTGATCTGGTTATTTCCAGAAAATCCATCCACCAAAGATAACATCTCATGTCTAGCCATCAAATCAACTATAATATCAATATTGGGGAATGGAAAATCATCTTTGGGACAAGCTTTATTGAGATCTTGAAAGTATATACAAATCTGGATAGACTTGTTTGGTTTTGAGACTAGGACAATATTTGAAATCCATTCAGCATAATCAATAGCATGAATGAATCCAACATCTAAGAGCTTCTTCAATTCTGCTATTAGTGCAATGTGAGGGTGCATCTTGTGGATCTTCTACTTAACTAGTTTAACACCTGGTGCAATAGATAAATGATGCATAATGAGTTTAGGGTCCAACCTAGGCATATCAGCACAGGACCAGGCAAAGTTAATTTGTCTTTCTTTGAAAAACTTTGCAAAAGCTTCTTTCTCTGATTCTGTCAAGGAAGCTGCTACTTTGAGAATGCACAGAGACTCCTTTGTTCCAATGTTAAGAGGTATTGTTGGTTCTATAAGGATGGCAGATTGCTCTCGATATAGATAATTGAGAAGAGTGTCAATCCTTCCATTATTGGGTGCCTTAGAGAGGTTTTCACCGTCAAATGCGTCTCTTCTTTTTACTATTTTTAGATCTAATATTGCCACTGAGTGGTTTTCACCATTAGATCTATTGATTATTTTTATATTTTTATGACTAAAAGGATTGGCACTCTCTCCAAAGTAATCCATGTCATTGAGTTCTATTAGAAATCCTGACTTATGATCCTCTGGTGGTAAATGATCCTTGATTCTGAGATAGTCAATGATTGCATCATCATTATGGAAGACATCAAGTTCTGGATGATCAGGAGAATCCCAATCTATAAGTTCAGGATGTACAAGGGCCATTAGATCATTTGGGCCAGTTTCAAAGGCAGAGATGGTATTGATGGAGAAGTTCTCAAGGTTTATGATGGTATCAGTGAGGTCTATTTCCATACTCTCATATGAATTGTCTATCGCAAGATAATGATCACTTCTCTCACAATCAACAAGAGTGGTATCATGTGGGACTAATCCTAGTGAGTCAATCCTTGAACTCTCTCCCTCATGGTAATCATTACTATAGTGATGAACAATATCAACTCCTATTTCTTCAATACAATCAAATAATGAATTCCATTCATAAGCATTAGAGTCAGAATCATCATTATCCCCAAGTCTATCAATGATTCCCTGTGCTCTCCTTTGTTTCTCTAGATCTACATACATACCATGTTTTCAAAATTGTAAGGTAGGAGCTTTAGATGTCTCATGAAAAGGTGTGATCTTTTCTTTTCCTTTTGGTTCTTCTCCTTTGCATCCTAATCCTGTGGTATCTCTTTGATAATTTGGATTTTGCAAAATTGGCTTTATAACACCCTCTCTTTGTAGCCCTATAGTCCTACACCTTGGTATCCCATCTTTTGTAGCAAAGTGTACCCTTTACCATATACATTAGGTGATATATATTCATGTTTGATATCCTCTTCCTTCTTTTGTGACTTAAGCAAATGATTAGCATTACGCTCAGCTACCTCTTTTGATATAGTGCCCCCACTTATAAATGTGCCATAAACAAGTGTTGAAGGGGGCTTTGATTATTTTTTAGTGATCAAAGATCTACCATATGATCTAGGAGATAAAGGTAACTCTATGATGCAAAGAGATTGATCTAAAGTGTACTCTCCCATACTTCATTCTTTTATGTCTATCTTGATCCCATTAGATTTAAAAGTTGATGCTACATTACTAGGATCAATGGGTGTAGTTACAGAAGGCCTAGTACGATTATAAGGTACCAAAGAATCAGACGTCTTCATAGTGCTACAATACTAGAAAGGATTAGGATCTCCTTTAATAGTGATTTCTTGACCATTGTGAGGGAATTTCAAACACTGATGATAAGTTGATGGCACAACCTGCATAGAATGAATCCATGGTCTTCCCAAGAGAATGGTATAAGCGAGATCCATGTCAAGAACTTGGCAAGGTACATCTTTGACTATAGGACCTACTTTGATAGGAAGAACAACAGATCCCTTGGATGACCTCTCTTCTTCATCATAAGCATTAATTATGATTTTATTCTTTGGATCTATAGCATTTTCAGAAAATCCCAATGCAAGGACTAATTTCAAAGTGCATATATTCAAACCAGCTCCTCCATCTATTAGTAAACTCTTGATTTTGTGACTCTATACAAGGACTTTGATATGTAGGGGAGCATTATGAGGTTGGGTAATAGCTAAATCATCATTTTCAATGAAGGATAGATAATGTGGGGTTGTCAAATGTCCCACCATAGCTTGAAATTGATCATGATCTAGATTCATGGGGATTTGGGTTTCTAAAAGATCTTTCTCAAGGATATCTTTATGAGATGGGGACAGATGCAAAATCTCTAATATGGATATCTAGGTGGGTGTTTTCTTGAGTTGTTCCAAAAGATTGTACTGGTTGGAAATATTAGGTATAGACTTTGGGACATAAATAGACTTGATTTGAGAGGTGCTTGGTTTAGATGGGACTCCCTGGAGAGTAACCTTGGATTGAGTACGAGTAGTAACATGGACTGGTTGACTCTCTGATTTTTCCTTTATGCTAATCACATTGGCATAGTACTTAGAAGGATGACATTTAGAGATGTTACCAACATATTTATAGGACGTAGTATTATAGTTGGCTTGGTTGTCACCTTTAGTGTTGGAAGAACCTCCTTTCTCATGTTTAGGAAGTGGATCTTTGAAAGCCGTATGTGATTCATTCGAGGTATGTCCGTCAACACTAATTTCACCACTTTCAATTAAGTCTTGAATTGCATTTTTAAGCCGTTGGCAATCATTGGTTTTATGACCTTTTCCTCTATGAAATTTGCAATAGTCATTGTCATTCCACCAAGAAGGTTTCACTCTAGGTTCAAAATCTCTAGTTTCAGGAAGTGTAATGAGTTTCTTTGTGATTAACTTCCTTAACACAGATTCAAGAGATTCCCCCAAAGGAGTAAAAGTTCTTTGAGGTGACATAAAAGGAAATCTTGGTTTAGATGAATTTTTGTTGGTTATCTGATTTGCAGATTGATTGATGTAAGTATCTTGAGTAGCATTGGCCTTACTTGTGAGATTTAATAGGGGTTGTGTTGGTTTAACATTGCGATTATCAACAATCCCATCATTGACAATGTTTTTGTTTTTATTCCAGAATTTGGACTTGTCATTGTTATAGTTGTTGGGATTGGAATTTGAAGACCCAACATTGTCCTTGGAATAAAGTTTGATCTCACCTTTTCTGACCATAGCTTCCTCAATCTTGATACCATTTTCTATGAGCTTATTAAAATTTGGAGGACATTGCAATTGTAACCTATAGCTCATTTCTGGTGTAAGGTTATGCACAAAAATATCCATCTTTTCTTGTTCAGGAATCATTTGTGGATATTTGGCAAACAATTGACACCATCTTTGCAAAAAAGTATGGAAGGGTTCTCCATTCTTTTGATGTGCATTGCAAACATCAAGCATAGTGACTTCATGTTTGATATTATATGAGTAATGAGTCACAAACTTGTCAATAAGCTCATTGAAAGATTTCATGCTTGGGGGTAGTTTGGAGAACCATTCCATGGCTTGTCCTCCTAAAATTCATGGAAATAGTCACATAAGATAAGTTTCATTGTGAGCAACTTCAATACAAGTAGCACAAAACTCATGGATGTGGTCTTGTGGATCCAAATTCCCTTTGTATTTGTCAAATTTTGGTACCTCAAAATGAGGAGGGAATGGAATCATTGCTAAATTCTTATCAAAAGGATAAGGACATATATCATCCAAGGAATACTTCTTAGTTGATGATCTGGTTTGGATGTCACGGATTTGTTGTTGAAGCATCTGGATTTGTTGTAGAATGGGATCCAAAGACAATGTGTTTCCTTGAGTGTTTTGGGAAACATTATGATGTTGAGTATTCTGAGAACCATTGGTTTGCTAATTGTTTTGAGAATCATTGGATTGCTGATTGGTTTCCTTTGCTCCATGAGTATCTTGAGAACTATTAGGGATTTCTTGATTGTTTGTGTTAGGTGGTTCTCTAAGATGGGAAACATAAAAATCACTTAGTAGTTTGGCTCCTTGTTGAGCAAGCATGAGGAAATACATCTCTCTATCCATGTCTAGGAGTCTTTCCATGACATTATAAAATCTAGGATCTTGTGTAGCATCCCTAAGTTCTTGATCAGTGGGTTCCTCATCTAATGTAAAAAGTGAAGTCTTCTTAGGAAGTCCTTTTGACCAAGGGTTCTCTTCAATGCTGGTATTTCCTTCCATCTTGTCTAGGGATTCTGGATCAATGGTTTGTTTGAGTTTCTGAAATCGAGTTTGAACCATAAAAATGTGAAAGTTGATTGTGGGATGAAATATTTTTGATGAAAAGATGTGGAAAGTGTTTGATAGAAAAGATATGAAAAAGAGATTAAAAAGTGTTGAAAATTGATGAGATAACTTGATAAAATCTAAGTTAGTAGGAGGTATGTATCTCACTATGATATGACAAAGAAAAACCAAGAGATAGTAACCTAAGTAAGTTTGTTGATTAAGGATGATAGATCCTAATATGATAAACTCACAAAGATCAAAATCTGATAGATAAGGTGATGTTTCAACACTGAATTCAGACTTTTAAAGATTGGAAAAAATGATTTGATGACTTTTGATGAAGGAAAATTGATGAAAATGGTCAAACTAAAGATTAGAGGTCTATGTAAATAAAATTTTTTTCCAGAATCTTACTGAAGATGAAAATGGGTATCTGAAAAAGTAATTTTGAAATTTCCAAAGTCTATGGGAATGCTCTTTGTTGTATATGTGTAGCAACAAATGCGTAGGACAGTTGAATAAATGTGCAATAGGATTGAACAAATGCACAAAAGTTATAGACTAATGCGTGATAGAAATAACAAAAGCGCAGGACAGTTTAACAGATGCACATCAGAATAGTACAAATGCATAGTAGAAATGGATAAATGTGTAGTTTCTCATTTTTTATTGATTTTAGCTTGAAGATTTTGAAATTTTTGGTTTCTTGATGGTTTGGTTTTTGGCAAAGTAAAATGCATAAACACACACACACAAGACAAAAATGATTTTAAATTAATTATTCTAGTATGAATGCACAAACACGCTTATAATCTGAAGGTTGGCAAGGACAGTATCTATTGAATCCCCACTAGGATAATAAAATTTAGCCACGCAAATCCATAGTGGATAGCATAGGAACTTGGAGGCACGGGATCCTCCTTACAGTGCACTCACTTCTTAGGTACACCAAGTTCCAAATTCAATGGGTCATTACTTCCCAAAGAACTACTATCTCTACTATAAATCGTGAGTAATGTGGGGTGTCTTCACGGGCTTGGGTGACCCCTTGAGCCAGCAAATAGAAGGTTTTTGGCCACTATACAAAAGATTTTAGTAAGGACATCTGTTCAGGTGGTTGTGATCAAGTCATTTTCCCAATTAAGGGGGCTCTCCAATCCTTTCAAAGCAAGGCTTTCACCTCTACGATGTAGGACTTTAACGCACCACTGGGGTATTGGAGGAGATTTTAGTTGCCACAATGAATTTACACCTATCTAATGTGAGACTAAGCACACTAGCATTTTTTATATACCGGTTTGGAAGATCTTGGCTTTACCCTGTTACCGATTGGGTCCTTCCTTGGGGTGAGTACCTCTTTTCCCACCAAAGACCGCCCTCTAAAAATTATAACAACTTCTCTTACATCCAAGGTCCATGAATGGTGAGGGGAGAGGATACATTGTTATAATTTTGGGATTACAGATAGCTATAAAGAAAAAAATAATAGACATTTGGCTATGCTAAAGAAGACACACGAAATTCAAAACTATGTCGTATTTTAAAGCCCAAACAAGATTATGATTTCTTTTACAAACCCCTTAGAAATCTGCAAACAAACTATTAGAAATTTTAGCAATGGGGTCTTCAAAATATCATCTTGCAAAATATCCTAGAGACTACCAGAACAAACAAGAACTTATTAAAAAGGTTAGCTAAAACCAAAATGACTATAAAACTAAAATAAACAACTGCAAATAACAAATGCGCAGGAAATCAAAACAGATGCGTCGAAATGATGTATGCGCAGCAAGAAGCAATGGATGTGTAGTGCGATGGTGTATATGTGCAGAAGTTATGTATGCGTAGCAGGAACGTATAAATGTGCAGAAAAGTGGAACAAATCCACAAATTTTGGCCAGGAAGTTGAAAAGACAGAGAGAAAAATGACGGCAATGGTAGCAGAAATGGATGTGTAGTAGAAAGTGATGGATGCGCCGAAATCGTGGATATATGCGCAGAAAGAATCTAGAAAAGTCTACACATGGAAAACTACAAATAAAATGTTAAAAACGTGGGGATGGCCCCACAGTGGGTGCCAAAAATGTATGCAAAATAGCTGTATAACTAGTAGAAATGATATATTAACTAATTCTAAGCTAATAAATCTATCTAATTAGCAAACTACAATGAAGAAGACAATCAAAATGAAGCTAAAATAACATTTTACCTTCACCTACCATGTAGCTTGTCTCCATTTCTCTCCTAGCTTTGATTTCTTGAATGGTGAGCTCTCAAATTTCCAATTTGAAGCTCCTTGCCCAAGATGTCACCAAAGTGTGGAGATTTGTATGAATGAGTGCAAAATGGCCTAAGCTTGATTATGCAAAACTAATGGATGAAATGGAAATGATATGAAGATAACTTGGATGCTTAGATGCTTTTGAATGCTCTTGAATGCTTGATTTCTCTAAATGCTTGATTACTTGATTGCTTGATCACTATTAGCTATTAGCTCACAAAGGGAAAATGAGGCTCCTTTTATAGAGCTTTGGAGGATCCAAGCCTAGGTGGCACAATCCTACAGTGGATAATGAAAGGTGGAAGATCCTAGGGCTAGGATTGTCTTGGTTGAAAGAGTTGAGAGAAAGGGGGATGTAGTGGGAATGTGAGAGGAAGAATAGGGATGATGTTCCTCTCACATTGACATGGAAGAGAAGAAGATGGAAGGGAAAGACACATGTCAAGTGTCTCACAAAGACCAAAGAGAGGAAGAAGGAAGGACTTCTTCCTCATGAGGACTCTTTGTACAAGTGTCCTATGAGTCATCTTTGACCCTTAGAGGTGGCTTGAGAAGCCCCTTAAGAATAGGGATTGTCTCTTGACTTGGTTTGAAAGAAGACATGTGGTCATGAGACCAAATCTTATGAGGCCACATAGCCATTAAAGATAGGACATGTGTGGGTGAGGATAATGATTAATAAATAATTAATAATAATTATTTATCTTAGCCAAACTGATGTGTCAGGTGACTAGGTAGGTGAGGTGGACTAGGGGACTTAGTCATATTTAGTTGATTGTGTAATTAATTAAATCACTTTAATAGACTATTTAGAAGACTTAGGATAGAGGATTAGACTATAGTGAATCTATTAGATAAATTGAATAATTTATCTAATAAATAGAGGAATAAATATTAATTAAATAATAAATATTTAATTAATTCATCAAGTCAATATTTAATTAAATAATAAATATTTAATTAATTAATGAGGTCACTTTTTAGTGTATACAAAACCATACTGGTAATCACAGTGTACAGACACTATACGGATATTTCAGATGTTGCGAAGTCAAATGAGAGTTCAGGTGGATGTTGTGATCTTATATTTGAGATCACATCATTAGATGTTTCATATTGAGAGAGATATAGATGTTTTAATGAATATTGGTCACTGGACTGTGATAGTTAGAATTGACAGAGTTAGTCTATGGGTTTCTGGTATATCTTCCAGAGGATTTGGATTCAAGGTATGTGAGCTTGAAGGATGATAGAAAGGGTACTAAAGGATGTTCATTGGTCAACGCAAGGTACGGGATGATTGGTGACATCATCTATGGCGTGTGTTCTAGCGATGGCTTATTTTGAAGCCAACTCAAGAAATGAATCGTGTGTTTTGTTTGGCGAAGCATAAATTAAGGATGTCGATCCTTAATTGTTGTAATTTAATCATTGTAGACTTGTCCTAGATACCGTATGTATCTTAGCAAGGATTTATGTAATTGTTTGAAATTAGGAAAGCCTCATGGGCCGACTTGATCATGGTAAATTGTAATAAGGCATCTATATAGAGTCTTTTCTTTGGAAAAGATATGGATGGAATGTATGTGATATAAAGAGGTTGTGAAAGTTGCGAGCTTGTGTCTGTTGTATGTAGAGTAGAGTTTTACTGGTGGACTTCATTGGAACTGATCAAGAAAAGACAGTTGCTGGCAAATAGTTCAAAAGATTGTGTATTTCTTTATATACACCTATGTTGCAAACAAGTGAGTTATGAATGTGGATTTAACCTTCTTTGGGCAGTGAGCCTTGCGCAGTGAGCCCTCCCTTTTGTTCTTCACTCCTAATAGGGTATGTCCTCTAACAAGGACTATGTAATGTAATGTTTCAATAAGCTCCTAATAGGGCTATATCTTCTAACAAGGATAACTATACTCTCAGTACATCATTTGTGGATGCTAATTCCCACTGGGATTTTTGCGTTTAACAGGGTTTCCCTGAAACCAAAATATTGTGTTATTTTGTTGGCATTCATTGTGTTCATTGGATTTGATATTGTGGAGCTTAAAGTTTAAAGTTTAATATTATTTTATACAACTGATTCACCCCCCCTCTCAGTTGTATTGTGGACTATTATTCCTAACAGCTTTTGATTTTCAACTAAATTGAGCTATTTATTTATCATCATTGAGCCACTTTATTATAGAAAAAAATGGATACCATTCTACCAAGATATGAATGATCTAGGTATGAATATCCTCTTGCATTTTAAAAATGGTCATCTTAAATAGAAAAGGAATGTGACCCGATCCATCTAGGATGAGCATTCAGAGTTGAGGTATGTGCGGTGTATCACAACTGAAGTATTCATTATAATTTTGCAATTGGATATTTGTATATGGATGTGAAGGTTCTTATCACAGACACTCAAATTTATATTTTAAGACTTCATGACAAATATTCCATAAACAACAAAAAAATAAAAATAAGTCATGAGCCATCATGGCATCTCTAAATCACTTATGGACACCCTGGAGATGCATAAGAACGTGACCTGATAAAATAAAGACATAATAAGACTGACTTAACTCAACAAGTTGCAACTATATTGATTATGTGTCTCTATTTTTGCAGTAGTTTGGACATTGGATTTTGATGTATTTCTAATGCTATCTGATTCCAAGAAAAAAGGTACCCCATCTAAGACATCTCCATTTGATTTCAAGTGTTCCTTCTCTTATCTAAGACAACATTATTTTTGACAAAATGCTTTGTTATGGGACCGATTGATAAATAAGAAAGTTTAGGTAGTGTAGCTCAGAACCTATTGAATAGTTTTGACTATTTTGACTTCGTTCCACTAAAGATTAGATGTGTTGTGTGTCGTCATTCAATGCCTATTTTTTAAATGCCCGAGAATTGATTTATGTACAAAAGAGATTTATCGTTGGATTTTATTTTTTTGAATCTTTTCAAGGTCTTTTGTAAGCATTTTTTGGTTTATAAGATGGTTTTGTGTTGTTTTTGTTGGTTTGAAGGACTCTTTTCAATTTTTAGAAATTTTTACAATGTTTTTGAATAAATTTCAAGACTTGATGAATCAGGACATTGGGGTGCTCCCAATCAAGATGGAATGGGCACCTTATTGCGGAATAGCCATGATGGAATGACTTAGTTCAAAATGTGACAAGATGTGTTGAGACAAAGATAATTGACAAGTTTCAAGACATGATGGTGATGACCATTGATTTTATTGTGGAGAATGTGATAGAATGACATGTGATTTTCAGTTGGAGCAATGATAGATGATGGAGCATGATCCCTACACATGGTGTCAGATTGCCCAGTTTTCACCATAGTACTTCTCCAAGGTTCCACCAAAGTATTTTTCATCATAGGATGGATTTATTTCTCTTTTATTTCTATTTTTGTGTCACCAAAGATGTTTGATTGTTAGGTTTTTGCCAAGGTAACCTTTTTTGGTATTTTGATTTATTTGTGTATTTTTTACTTTTTGAAGTTAGGACTACTCTGAGAGCTATTTATAGAACTTGCACAGATGCAAGGTATTCATGGGGTCTAATAGAGGGTCTCCCTCTTATGTGGATATCCGATATGCTCTAGACCCATAGACTATTGTGATGATGTAAGGACCCAATAAGTTCGATTCAATTTTTTCTAGTTTTCTCTTTCAACTTGATTTTTTTATTTTCCATTAGAACCAAGTCACCCACTTCAAAATCCCATTGTATGAGCTTCTTATTGAAACTTATCTAAGACATTGTTGGTATACTTGCAAGTGTGTTAGTGCATTTTGTCTCTTTTCATCTAACAGTTCTAGCTCATGTAACTGTGACACTTGGTATTCCTCATCTGAAATAATGTGTTGAAGGGATACTCAGAGTGATAGGAGCTCAACCTCTATTGGAAAGATAGCTTTGGCACCGTATGCTAGTGAATATGGAGTGGATCATGTGGGGGTATGGAAACTAGTGTGGTATGCCCAAAAGGAGGGGTTGAGTTGGAGGTATCAATCTTGACCAACTTCATTGACCATCTTTTTCAAGATTTTTATGATTGTTTTATTTGTAGCATCAACTCGGTTGTTACCTTGGGGGAAGTAGCATGAAGAATAGCTATGATGGATGTGGAATTTTGCACAAATCTCTTCCATTTGTTTGTTCTTGAAGGGAGAACCATTATCAGTGATAATGGTCTATGGAACTCCATATCAACTTATGATATAGTTCAAGAGGAACTTGGAAATATGTTTGCCAGTAGTATAGGTTATTAGAATTGCTTCGACCCACTTTGTGAAATACTCAGTGGTCATGATGATGTATTTATGACTATTAAAAGATAATGGGTGTATCTTTCCAATGAGATCAAACGCCCACTGTGAGAAAGGTCAAGTTGAGGTAAGTGGTTGTAGCTCCTAAGATGGCACATGAATGAGGTTCCCATGAATCTGACACTTTTTCATTTCTGGACAAATGAGTAGGTATATTTTTCCATAGTAGAGAAATAATACCCAATTATAAGAAGTTTCTTGGATAAAGTCAAGCCAATAGAATGGGTAGTGCAAATACCCTTGTGTACTTCTAATATCATTGCTTGTGCTTCCTCTAAGTTGAGGTATCTTAAGAATGTACCATTTAGACTTCATTTATAGAGTGTATTGGAAATGATAGTGTAACAAGAGGCTTGTCTTATTAAGGACTTCTATTGGTTGTGGTAAATTTTTGGTGAAATGGTTTGGCTAGTAAGGTAGTCATAAATATCTTGGTACCAAGGGGAATTAGGACCAACAATTTTTCACGCAACCTCGAACTTTAGGACTTAAAAATTAGGGACCATAAGTTGTTCAACCATGAATTTGGATTGTGTCACCTTAGGTGGCATGTCTAGAAAAGATCCTAAAGTGGCCATATAATCTTCTTCCATGTTTATGATCCTTGGGATTTGCTCGAATATTATCTACTCAAAGTGTATCTTGATTCTTTTGTCAATTCTTTATATGGGATCAACTTCTCATATTTGGTGTCATAGATACCATTGACTTGGTTGATAATCAGTTGAGAATCTCCATATACTTGAATTTGTTGTATATTTCACTGAACAACTATTTTGAGCCCAATGAGTAGTGCCTCATATTCGGCTATGTTGTTGGTAAAATCAAACCTTAATCTGTAAGACCAAGAAATAGAATCTCCTTGTGGAGTGATGAAGACTATGCTAGTGCCTAATCCTTTATAAGTATGGGATTTATCAAAATATAACTTGCATTGTTTTAGCTCTTGTATGGAAAATATCCCTTCATCAAGAAATTCTATCAGCATCAGATGACTAGAAGGTAGAGGTGCATCTACCAATTGGTATGCAATTGATTGGCCTTTGATTTTATTTCTATCAATTTAGTCTATATTAGACGCACTTGCTATCATTACCCATTTGGCTAGGTGTCATATCAATGTTGCTTTTCTTAATAGATATTTAAATAGATCAATCTGTTAGAATAATTGAGAGGGGGTAAATTAGTTAGATCAGTTATCCTACAGTCCCAAATACACATATGTACCTTACAAAATAATTTCAACAAATTATGCAGCTTGGTAACATAAAATATCAATCTGTCTGTCCACTTTACCGATTACCAGTAATTATCCAAACTATGATTACCAACTAAATCAACTATGCAGTATGTAAAGTATGATAGAAAAACAATCATAAAAAATAACACGTAACACAATGATTTAACGTGGAAACTGAGCTAAGCGAAAAAACCACCTGGGACCGGTAACCCAAAATAATTCACTCTTCTGAAGTGAGCTCGATAAAGAGCTAACCTTGTTAAAGGTTATAATACACACTGTTAGGTGTGACTTGGTTAGAGGATTTATCACTAATGGTTAACTTTTGACCAGCATTCACTATGGGGTCAACAAGATAACACTTTACATTCAATGAATGTCATAGGACAGTACAATAAGACTGTTAAGTCCACTCGATTAAGAGATTTTCTGAATCAATGGTTAAACTGATATAGTACTGATCTGATTCAAATACAACTCAATTGCAAATATTCAAATCTATGCTATGCTCATAAAATCCTCTAATCATTAATCAATTCACTTCCTCAATATTTCTCAACTTACTTTCACTCGGTAAATAGTTCTCTGACGCTCGATAATGTCTGCAGCTCGGTTCTTTCAATAACCAGTTTGATATCAAATGCATGAATACAATCTTCACATGAAATCTTTGTAGTCTCCTTCTTTTCGGTATGTTTCAATAATGAAAATCATATCTCTTATATAGACAAGTAAACCATTTTCATATCAGCCATCAAATTTTGCCTCTTAATCTCCTTCATCCATTTTTCCACTTAAACCTTCATCGACAGATGTGTCCATAACATGTTTCAATCTCATCCTTTAGATCATCTCTGAATTTTTTCAGCTGTGGATCTCATAACTAACTTCATCCTTAACCTCAAAATCATAACAATTTCTAGCTCGTCAAATTCAGTCGGTTGTTCTTAGCATTTAATGTTTTCATCCATGCTTCATTAATATAGAAATGCATCAGTGATGACTAGCTCCGTTATTAATGTCACTCGATATACACTGCATTGGAACAATGTATATAGAAATATTCAATTACTGACCACATTGACTTGTTCAATTTCAAATCTCTTCTTCATAATAGATTAATGTAACATGCTCAAGTCAACAATATAAAGCCATAGACTCATCAGTAAGTTACCCAATGTTTACCTTATCCTTATCTATCATATCCATCTTTTCCTCATGTAGATATCTCAGTTCTTCATCTTTTCTTCCTTCAACAAATGTTCAGATGTTTGTAACTATCATGATAAGTACTGTCAAAACTAGTTGACATCAATGACAACATATTGACTGATTTAATCATCTTACATATCACTTCACTAGCTCGATGATCTCTAATCATTGTTTCTTCATTTCATCCATATATTCAATCAGTTGTAGTTCATCAATCTCTCCCTTTGGCATTGATGGAAACACAAGCAATATGAAAATATGTCATACACATACCAAACATGTATTCTACAACTATGTAAGTAAATGTTGTAGTTCAGTAAGCTCTCCCTAGCTTGATATTTAATATGTTTAATCGCTACAAAATAAAACTACATGCAAACTCTCCCTGCAGATTTGAACATTTACAGTTCTCAAATTCTTGTTCTCAGCAACAGATATTTCAGTATGAAGTCTCTCTCCATTCTGTGTTCTCACTAACTGATTTTTCATTTTTGTGTTCTCACTAACTAATTTTTCATATGCAGTCTCTCTCTCTTTGACAACAATGCCAAAGAAAATAAACAAACAACTCTTCAACAGCCAAGTAATTCTCTATTGTTCAGTTCATATCAGGTACATTCAGTGTACTGATAAACAAATTCTTGTTCCAGCTTCTACAATCTTTCACAACCTTAGAAAAACTAAAGTGTGAGCTCTGTGCATCAACACAAATGATCTTCTGATAAATATAGGTTGATGCAACCTCCTGATCACCTTAGTGACTGATAGACAAGGGACGGACCCCAAGTCTAGTCCTCAAATATTCAAATGTGTCTTTTGGTAAGGGTTTGGTGAAGATATAAGCAAGTTGTTCTTTTGATGTTACAAATTCCAATTTTACCTACTTCTATTCAACTTGTTCCCTTAAGTAGTGATACTTAATAGATATATGCTTTGTTTTTTAATGCATTACAAGATTATTGGAAATATTTATAGCACTAGTGTTGTCACAATATATAATCACCAGGTCAGTGATTACCTCATTCATTCCTTCCAACACTTGTTTAATATAAGAAATAGTTAAACAATTTTCAGTAGTAGCAACATGCTCTGCTTCAATAGTAGACTAAGAAATGCATGTTTGTTTCTTGCTTATCCAAGTCACAAGCCTTTCTCCTAAAAAGAATGCTCCACCGGTTGTGCTCTTCTGGTCATCAATGTTTCCAGCCCAATCTGCATTAGTATAAACTTGGAGTTCAAATTTTTCTTCCATTGTGTACCATAAACCATAGTCTTCTATCTTCTTCAAGTATCTCAAAATTCTTTTAACTGCAACCATATGTGAATCTTTAGGATTGGCAAAAAATCTTTCCACAATCCCAACTACATGTGCAATATCAGGCCTATTGTGTACTACATACATCAGTTTTCCAATCATAGATTGGTATAGTGTCTGATTTACTTTTGTAGATTCATCATCTTTTGTTAACTTACATCCAGTTACCATCAGCATTCCTACTGGTTTTGCATCTTCCATGACAAAAGTCTTTAACACTTCCTTAATTTATTTTGATTGAGTGATGAAAATCCCATCATTTTGTTGTATAATTTGCAAACCTAGAAAGAATTTAATCTCTCCAAACATTGACATCTCAAATTCCTTTCTCATTTCATCAGCAAAATATTTGCAAATCACATCTTGTCCACCGAAGATTATATCATCAACAAATATTTTAGCAATCAAAATATTATCATCAGATTCTCCTTTCATGTACAAATTATTATTTTCACTAGTTCTTATAAAGCCAATACTAATAAGATAAGCATGTAATCTTTCATACCATGCCCTCGGTGCTTTCTTTAGTCCATACAAAGCTTTGTACAATCTACATACCATGTTCTTCTGATTTGGATCAACAAAACCTTCTGCTTGTTCTATGTAAACCTCCTCCTCAAGAATTCCATTTAGAAAAGTTGAATTCACATCCATTTGATATACTTTGAATCCCTTATGTGCAACATATGCAAGTAGTATACAGAATCCTTCAAGTCTAGAAACAGGTGCAACGGTTTCACCATAATCAATACCTTCTCCTTGTGCATATCCATTGCATACAAGTATTTCCTTATTCCTAACTTGACCTCGCCATTTTTATTTAACTTGTTCCTAAAAATCCACTTAGTACCAATAACATTTTTATCTTTCAGTCTGGGTACTAATGTACATGTCTTATTCTTCTCAATTTGTTCAATTTCCTCATTCATAGCATTGATACATTCCTTATTTTGAAGTGCATCCCTAACATTCTTAGGTTCAAAATCATAAACCAAGCATGTGTTATGTCTTAACTTACTTCAGTTCATCATGCCATCTTTCTTATCTACAATGATTTGATTATGTGGATGGTGTCTTCTAACAAATATTTCTATCACTTGATCTCTTCTTTGCTCATCATTTAGTTCAGGTTCATTTTTTTGCTCGGTAGCTTCTTCCTTATTCTCGGTTTGCATTTTCTGATTCTCGGTAGAATTTTCCTGATGCATGGTAGACTCATCCTATGGCTTCGATAGATAATATGGATCTTCAACATATGTAAACTAACCATATTCTTCTAGTTCCTTCATGCTTTCTTCATCAGTATTTTCATCAAACTCATCCACTCTTACATTAGCACTTTCTATCATTTTATTAGTAGCCTTGTTCAAACATTTATAAGATTTACTCTTAGTAGAATATCCTAAATATATTCCTTCATCACCTTTAGAGTCAAATTTTCCATTCCTATCATCTTTCAGAATATAACACTTACTACCAAAGATTCTGAAATAACTTACACTTGGTGTATATCCAAACCATAACTCATAAGGTGTCTTGTTTGTGTCTTTCTTCAATTAAAATCAGATCAGGGTGTATACTGCAATGCTAACTTCCTCTCTCTAGTACATTTGTGCAACATTTTTCTCAATTATCAATGTTCTAGCACAATCAACAATAGATCGGTTCCTCCTTTCAGCAATTTCATTCTGCTGCAGTGTCCTAGGTGCAAAAACCTACCTTTTGATTCCATGCTCATTATAGAAATTAGTGAATTCATCATAAACAAACTCACCTCCTCTATCAGACCTTAAGCATTTCAATTATTTTTTGATTTCTTTTTCAACTTTAGCCTTATACCATTTAAACAATTTAAATGCCTCAGATTTTTCTTTTAAGAACATTACTATCATCAACCTAGAATAGTCATCAACAAATAGAATAAAGTATTTATCACCATAGTAGCTTTGAGTTCTCATAGGAACACATATGTCATTTTGTACCAAATCTAAAATACCTTTAGATGAATAGTCCTTACTTTTAAAACTAGATTTGGTCATCTTTCCCTTCTAATATTGATGGCACATAACATGATCAAGTTTGGTTAGACTCGGCAATCCTCTAACTTTTCTCTTTCTACTGATCTTAATCATGTTATCAAAGTTTACATGACATAGCCTCTTGTGCCATAACCATACATCTTCATTCTTCACCAATAAACAAGAAGTTTCAGCATTGTCAAGATAAAATAAATTACCTTTTGATTGTCCTCCAGTACCAATAAGCTTTCCATTTTCATCATAGATTTTTACCTTCTTGCTTTCAAATGCAACTCGATGACCTGAGTTATTTAGTTGTGCTACACTCAATAAAAATTAGTTAAGTCATTTTACCTAGTATGCATTATCACATCTAATTCTATCATTCAATAAAATAGACCCTTTTCCTTTCACCTGACAAGGTGTATCATTTCCCATTTTCACTGATCCTCCATTATAATGCTCAAGATGATCAAACTTATCTTCATCACTAGACATGTGATGTGTACAACCACTATCAATGATCCAAGTATCATTCTTACTAACTTTAAAAATAATTTTTGTTTCTACATACCTTTCCTCCTCTTCTGAATCATCTTTCATTGTAACAAAAACTACTTCAATATCATCATCAGTGTTGATGTTGGTGTCATCTTCATTTTCTCCAACAAGGTAACATGCCTTTTTTCCTTTATCTTTGTAATCTTGGTTGTCTGTGATGTAGTGTCAGTTTCCTTTGTTATTCCTTCTGCCAAAATTTCTATCATGAGATCAATCTTTATCTTCATCTTTCTTGTTAGGACATCTAGCAGCAATATGGCCAACCTCTTTACAGTTAAAAAAAGTGAAAGGTAACTTTCCCTTATACCTTCCTTTACCTTTTTGTAGTCTCCGGGCCATAAGTGCTTCAAGTTCATCAAGATCATCTTCAGTATTACTGTCACTTTCATTCTTTATATTATGCTTACTACTAGATTTACCAATCTTAAGAGATGCAATGAAAGAAGACTCAACACTCGGTACAACACTATTGTCAAAATTATTCAGCTCAAAAGTTGTTAACTTTCCAATCAGACTATCAAGAGTAAGAGTGCTATTAGGTGCAGACCTCATTTCATGAATGGTAGATATTCTGATTGCATAGATAGGAAACAAAGTTCTTAATATCTTACTTACCATAGTATCTTTAGAAATAATACCTCTAGCTCCTCGAATAGCATTGACTACCTCTTTGATTTGGTTTGAGTATTGTGTGATGTCCTCTCCTTCTTTCATCTTCATGTTATCAAATCTGCCTCTCAAGATTTCAACTCTATCTCTCATCAAATTCACATCACCACCATAAACTAGAGCAAGTTTATCCCACATTTGCTTCACTATAGTGCAAAATCCTTGACATCCTCAAATTCAGCATCAAATAGAGTAGCAAAAATCTCTATCATAGTAATATTGTGTTCATGTCTATCTCTCAATTGATCAAGAGTCAAAGGTCCAAAATTCAATTGTATGTAGCCATTGTCAAGTAAAGGTATAGCAGATTCTCTGATTCTAGATATGTGAAGCCTCATCCGAATTTTCCATGTGATAAAGTTATCTTTGTTCAGCTTCGACACTTCCCTCTTATACATCTTGTGATCTTTCTGCTCAATTCCTTAAAACTTTCTTCCAAGAAACCAATATAGCTCTGATACCAATTGTTATAATAACTGAGGGGGGGGTGAATCAGTTAGATCAGTTATCCTACAGTCCCAAATACACATATGTACCTTACAAAAAAAATTCAACAAATTATGCAGTTTGGTAACATAAAATATCAATTTGTCTATCCACTTTACCGATTACCAGTAATTATCCAAACTGTGATTACCAACTAAATCAACTATGCAATATGTAAAGTATGATAGCAAAACAATCATAACAAATAACACATAACACAATTATTTAACATGGAAACCTTGCTAAGGGAAAAACCACTTGGGACCGGTAACCCAAAATAATTCACTCTTCTGAAGTGAGCTCGGTAAAGAGCCAACCATGTTAAAGGTTACAATACACACTGTTAGGTGTGACCTAGTTAGAGGATTTATCCCTAACTATTAACTTTTGACCAACATTCACTATGGGGTCAACAAGATAACACTTTACATTCAATGAATGTCATAGGTTAGTACAATAAGACTATTAAGTCCACTCGACTAAGAGATTTTCTGCATCAATAGTTAAACTGATCTAATTCAAATACAACTCAATTGCAAATATTCAGATCTATGCTATGCTCATAAAATCCTTTGATCATTAATCAATTCACTTCATCAATATTTCTCAACTTACTTTCACTCGGTAAATAGTTCTCTAGTGCTCGGTAATGTCTGCAACTCAGTTCTTTCAATAACCAGTTTGATTAGGAATGCATGAATACAATCTTCACATGAAATCTATGCAATCTCCTTCTTTCTAGCATGTTTCAATAATGAAACTCATATCTCTTATATAGACAAGTAAATAGTTTTCATATCAGCCATCGAATTTTGCCTCTTAATATCCTTCATCCATTTTTCCACTTAAACCTTCCTCGGCAGATGTGTCCATAACACCTTTCAATCTCATCCTTTAGATCATCTCTGAATTTTGTCAGTCGTGGATCTCATAACTAACTTCATCCTTAACCTCAAAATCATAACAATTTCCAGCTCATCAAATTCAGTATGTTTTTCTTAGCATTTAATGTTTTCATCCATGCTCTATTAATATAGAAATACATCAGTGATAACTAGCTCAGTTATTACTGTCACTCGGTATATACTGCACTGGCTCAGTGTATACAGAAATCTTCAATTACCGACCACATTGACTTGTTCAATTTCAAATCTATTATTCATAATAGATTAATGTAACATGCTCAAGTCAACAATACAAATCCATATACTCATCAATAAGCTACCCAATGTTTACCTTATCCTTATCTATCATATCCATCTTTTCCTCGTGTAGATATCTCAGTTCTTCATCTTTTCTTCCTTCAACAGATGGTTCAGATGTTTCTAACTATCATGATAAGTACTCTCAAAACTAGTTGAAATCAATGACAACATATTTATTGATTTAATCATCTTACATATCACTTCAGTAGCTCAGTGATCTCTAATCACTCTTTCAATTCATTTAAATATTCAATCAGTTGTAGTTCATCACAATCTTAGCAATGAGGATCGTCTTGTGGGTCAACATGTAATGTCTGATTTTTTGTGAAGCAAAAACTACAACCAAACATGCTCTTTTAATATAGTGTAGTTCATTTCATAATCCATAAGAATCTGACTAATATAATATATGGCCCTTTCTTTTCCTTTAGAGTCACTTTGTGTCAATAATGCCCCTAGGGAGTGTTTTGTTGACAAGATGTACAATAGTAATGGATTATTTAGAATAGGTGCTACTAAGGTTGGTACTGATAACAGGTAGTATTTCAGTATTTATAAGGCCTCTTGACAATTCTCTCTCCATTCAAACTTTATGTCTTTATGCAAAGGGCATTGGAATGGGTGACACTTGTCTGACAGTTGTGATATGATCAATCTTCTCACTGATTGTAACCTACCTTGTAAACTTCTCAAGTTCTTCATAGTTGTTGGGGGAGGCATTGCAATTATAGCTTGGACCTTTTTGGGGATGATTTCTATTCCTTTTTAGGAGATGATAAATCCCAACAACTTTCTTGACGTGACTCCAAAGACATATTTTTGGGGGTTTAGCCAAACCTTATATTCTTCAAGTCTATCAAATATTGGTGCTAATGTTGACAAGTGCAGATTTATTTCTAGAGACTTTGCCAATATGTCATCAACATAATCTTCCATGGTGATATGCATCATGTCATAAAAAATAGTTACCATTTCCCTCTAATATGTAGCTCCATCATTCTTTAGCCCAAATGGCATGATACACCAACAATAGGTGCCCCAAGCACAAGTGAAAGTAGTTTTGTGTTGATCTTTAGGTGCAATTTTAATTTAGTTGTACCTTGTGAAGCTATCCATTAGTGATAGCATCTTATATCCAAAATTGAGGTCTACTATCATGTCTATATTGGGTAGGGGAAAGTCATCCTTTGGGCATGCCAAATTGAGATCATGAAAGTCAGTGTTGATTCTTATAGCTCTAGTAGCTTTAGATACTAGTACTAGATTTGAAATCCAATATATAAGTTTGATAACCTGCATCAAGTAACTTCCTTAGTTATGCTTTGATCAAGAATGCAATCTTGGGATGCATCTTGCGGAGTTTTTGTTTGTATGGCTTTTCCCCTAGATTTAGTGGTGAATGGTGAAGTACTAACTCAGGATCTAACCCATACATGTGTGAGTATGACTAGACAAGGTTAATTTTTTGATCTTTGAAGAACTGGATGAATTGCTCTCTTTCTTCATCTATTAAGGACTCTGTCAAGTGAATCAATCTTTGTGTCTATGTAGTGCCAATGTTTATTGTCTGAATTTTTTTCTACTAGAGATGACCGCTCTTCAGTAATGGGGAGTATATCAATCTCTCCATCCTCAGACATCTCAAAGAGGTTTTCACCCTTGGATACATCTTTTCTCTTTATTATTTTTCTGCAAGAGAGTGCCTTTCAATTTTCACCCAAGAGCCTAATGTTTTCTTTTTCACTTTTTTGACTAGAGGATTGATAATAGTCCCCAAAGTATGTTGTTCTTTCTAGCTCGATATTGAAACTTTCATTGTGGTCTCTCATAGGTATGCTTTGTCTTAATCTGAATAATTCAGCAATAGCTTCATTATTCTCAAAAACATCTATGGTTGATAGATTTTGATGCACCCAATCTATAAGTTCAGGGTAAACCAAGATTATGTTATCCTTGGTTAGGAGGATGAGATGGGAAGTTATATTATGGTATTGATGTATGAATCAATTACTGAATCAAGGGTCTCAGATGAAGATGATGATGATGAAGATTCTGATATGTTCTAAAATTCCCCAATCCATGATTTATGTTCTATGGGTTTATCCTGTAAGAATAGTTGGGGAAATGACTTTATCAAGATGCAAGGTATTTGTGGTACATGGGGAATCCCACTCAGAATCATTAGAGTCCATGTTTGAATGGGACTCCTCAAATGTCTCAACTTCATTGTAAACATGAGAGTTAATATCAGTGGGTAATGAGCTTTTCAAGATTCCCCCTATAGGTGGTCTATAACCTAAACCTTTATGCTTTGGGTTTTGAGTAGAAGCAATCGGCTCCACTAACCTTGCTCTTTCTTTCCTAGGATTGAATGCCCATTGTACCCTTGCCTTTAGACTATTATATATCCCATTCCATATTTGTGTATTAGGATTATGTGTTTTGGAGGTTCATCTATATACAACCAAGAGGATAGATTATCTTCAATGATCTCTTCATGTATATCTCCCCATCTTATGAAAACTGTTGGTGGATAGACAATTGTCAATTTTTGTTTTCTCTTGAGAGGATGTCTCATTTTTCCATATGACCTAGGTGGGATAGGTAAATTTCCTACACATAAGAAGTTTTCATAGGTGTATTCTCCACGTCCATTTTCTTGTACTTGGATTTTAAGAACTAATATTGGTTCTGCTAACAATTTCTCAAAACTTGTGGCATCTATACTTTGAGATGAGGAGACAGTTGATGTGTCTTGATTGTTGGGTACCTGATTTGAAATAGATCCTCTAATATTGGTGCAATATAGAAAAGGTTCTATGTCACCAGGTATGGTGATTTCAATTCCCTCATGAGGGAATTTCAAACACTGATGATATGTAGATGGTACAACCTACATGGAATGGATTCATGTCCTCCCTACGAACATGTTATAACCTAGCTCTAGATCTAGTACTTGAAATATGGTGTATTTTTTTGTTGGACCCAATTTGATTAGGAGACTTATGGTGGCCTTGGAAGGATGTTCTTCACCATCATAGGCTCTTATTATCACCTTCTTGTGATAGCTACACAACTCTCAGAATAGCCCAATACTTGTATTAATTTTAGGGTATAGATATTCAAACCTGATCCTCCATCTATCAAGACTAGTCTGATTTTGTGAAGATGGATGAAAACTTCTATATGTAAAGGATCATTGTGAGATGGTTTTTGTGCTAGAAGATCTTTTTCAGTGAAGATCACATGATGTAGAGTGGATAGATACCCTACCATGTCTTGAAACTCATCAACTTCTAGATATTTTGGGATAATTGACTGTTGTAGGGTTGTGTCTAAGACTTCTTTATGATCAAGTGAGATGTGAAGTAGTTCATAGATATAAATTTGTGTTGGGTACTTCTTCAAATGGTCTAGCAGATTTTACTTACCTGATGGTGGATTGGATGACTTACTAGGTATAATAGATTTCAATGTGAATCCTTGTACATTTATTTTGGTATGGCGGGTGGCAATAGCATAGCTTATTTTTGGACCTTGGATAGTGATGGTTTTTATGGTCATATTTGGATCTGCCTTAGTGTAGGTGAGGTTTTCCTAATTGTTCATTCCTAAGGTAGAGATCTTGCCTTTGTTGTGATTCATCAATTAGGTTTGGAAAACGTTGTGATCTTGGTTGGTGGTGCCAGAATTTGTGACTTCTTTGATCTCGCCACAGTTGATGAAATCTTGGACTATGTGTTTCAATTGCATACAACCAGATGTTTTATGTCCCTTTGTTCTATGATAGTTACAGTAACCATGGTCATCCCACCATGTTCATTTCCCATGACCTTCATAGTGTCTAATCTCAGGTAAAGTGATTGAATGTGATTGTATCAGTTTCTTCATAATCATCTCAAGAGGTTATGTAAGAAGCGTAAAATCTTGTCATGGAGTGAGAATCCTTCTTACATAACTTTGTTGTCAGTTAAGTGCATTGGTTTGTTTAGGTTTTTTCCTAGGAGAAGAGTTGTTAATATTTTTTTCTATTTGTGTATGTTGGACTGTAGCTAGTGTTTGCACATGTAGTATTGGTTGTGTCATCTTTGCATCTACAATGTCATTGTTTATTACATTCTTATTTTTGGATCAGTATTTAGTTTTGTTGTAAGGTGTTGGGTTACTAGTCTCTTTATTGAGGATTCCCTTCAAGGTGAGGGATCTTTCTATTTTATCCCTTGCTTGGTTAGCTCTTCAAAGGTCTCAATGCATTGGGAGTTAAATTCACACATTAGGTCTAGCTAATAGTTTTCAATGAACATGTGAATCTTTTCTTTGGTTGGTACATGGAAGGATGCCTTAGAGGCAACATTTCTCCAACATTGTAGGAAGGAGACGATGATCTCTCTATTCTTCAATTTGGTAGGGAAAAGATTCATCAATGTTACTTTCTTGATGATGTTGTGTGAATAATGTGATGTAGATTTTTTCGCTAGTTTATTCCATGAATTTATCCCAGGAGGGAGTCTATAGAACCAATCCATGGTTGTACCACTAAGACTACATGGAAAGAGTCTCATTAGATTTGTCATCATGTGCTACCTCCATACATGCTGTGAAAAATTCCCCTTATGTCATCATGGGGATAACCCTTTTCCTTGTACCTAGCAAATTTGCGTGTGACAAAGTTGGTTGGAAAAGGTGGCATATTTAGTGTCCTATCAAAGGGATAAGGACTAAGGTTTTTTGTGGTGTAAGACCTCTTAGGAGCACCTATCTGCAAGTTAATGACTTGTTGCTAGAGGATTTGGAGTTGATGGGAAATTATGTCATTGGGCGGTTGTATGGATGATGCTACAGTTGGATCAATAAATGGGACTCCACTATTTTGGGATGTTGGAGACATATATGGTGGTGGAACATGCTTAGGTGTTAGGGTATACTGAGGTACTAGAATGTACTGAGATGCTAGATTATGCTGAGGTGATAGATTATGTTGGGGTGGTAGATTGTGTTAGGGTACTGGAATGTGTCGGGATGCCAGATTATATTGTGGTGCTAGATTATTTTGAGGTGCTTGGAATTTTGGGGGGTTTTGGAACTATTGAGGAGCTAGGACATGCTGGGTGGTTGGTTTTGCTGACGTGTTTGGAATTGTTGGTGGTTTTGGAATTGTTGTAGCACTATAACTTGTTGAGGAACTGGGACTTATGGGGGTGCTTAGTATTGTTGTGGTGCTATGACTTGTTGAGGAACTGTAGTGCTTGATTTGTTTTCCATCTTTTTGAAAAGGTTTATAATTATCAAATACTCAGACTTGTCAAGTGTCCCTTAACCGATTTGGGGTTTTCCTAAATTGGAAGGGACACTTGGTTGAGGCACTTTAGGAGGTTGTTGGTGAGTTTTCGAGTAGGGGTATCGCCTGATTAGGTTGGGGATTTGTGTTGGAGGAACTTGTTTCCATTGTTTGTAAGGTACTTTCTGGATGAGCCAAAGTCAATATAGAGGATGTCGCTATAGTGGTGAGTACACTCGGTGTGGGTGGAAAGTTGGTAAATAAGGGATTGTTATACTATACCCCTAGGGTGGTAGAAGATGTGGTGACTTGGGAAGCATTTTATGTGGAACTACTGGATGGGAGGACTGAACTGAGTGGTAGGGGTGTCGTTGAGGCCATCCAAGCTAGTGGTATATGTATGTCCTCCACTATGGAGGATGTGTCGAGCCCAGCTGATAATTTGGCACCTTTTTGTATGAGCGTGTAAAGGTACATGTTTGGGTTAGATTCTATCATGGACTCTAAGATTTATTTCATCTTCTCATCACATAAACCATTGTCAATCTCTTCTTTTGTCCATCTATCCTTGATTTCCTCAGGGGGGAGTTCACTTAGGATATCCTTTTGTGTGATCTCATGACACAAAAATGTCTTAGGATTATTGTAATCTAATGTCAAAGTTCTTGGTGCAAATTCAATGCTATAATGGGGATCCTAGGTAAGGTCCTTATTATGTTCCAGTATTTCCTTACTTTTCCTGGATCAAGTGTTCAACATATGCAAATCTATGATGAATGCAAAACAAAAAGGGAAATCAAATTCTTTTTTTTGTTTGATTTTTTATTTGGGATGATAATGCAAATTAGAAATGAGTAATCAAATATGACGTCTAAGGTGTAAGTACCTTACCCTAAGAGAGATTCTAGAAACTTCAAAGGTAAACCCTCTAAGGAAAGACCCAAATGATATTGAGGACTATCTTGACATCAAATGGTAGGACAAAAGTGATAAATTCTGACAATAATATATGTCTAAGACAAATATTAACCAAAATGATAAGGTGCCTATATTGAGGCTTATAGATAAAGGTAATGTTGACGATGTCAAGATAAAACACAAGACCACTATAGGAATGTCTTAGAAATGCACCCTCTAATTTTAAAAAATGACTCTAAGAAGTGCAATACTTTAACCAGGTAAGATATGCAAGCTATGTTTTTTAGATTTTTGGATTTTTGGACTAATATGTTGACTATGCAAAAAAGTAAGATTCTAAGATATGCTTGTCTAGGTACCCCAATCACAAGGAACTAGGATGAAATATTAGTTTAGTGTTTGTAGGACTCATGTTTGTAGAACAAATTTTGTAGGACCAATGTTGTAGGAAAAATCTTGTAAGACCAATTGTTGTAGGACAAATCTTGTAGGATAAATTTTGTAAGACCAATTGTTGTAAGTGTAAATCTTGTAGGACCAATTTTTGTAAGTGTACAAACCCAAAAAACTCAAAATCAGTGTACCTATAGGATTGGCTCAAAAAGAAACTATTTGTGTATGTTCAACAACTTTTTCAAGCTATAGGTTTTCATGAAGTCTGTCACTATGAAGGCAATATACAAGCAGTTTAATTTAAGGTCAAATATAGTTGCATCCAGAATATTATAGACTCATTGCTTGGATGTCTGTCATCTCACTCAACATATCTACTACACAACTAGAGCTTAAAAGCCCACTTGAAGGTGCATGTAATTTTGCATTTTCTGGGTATTATTGTCGTGTTAACGAAGATCTCTTTCACAACACTATCCCTGGGATATACATGATATAAATATTAGGGGGAGATTCTATTTCAGCCTCCCCTTGCACTATAATAAGACAAATGTTCAAAGATAAACCAGGTGACCTCTAATTAATAAGGTTGTAGTAAGTTTTGTGGCATCTTTTGGTGCCTTACCAGTTACTGAGAGGGGGGGTGAATCAAAAAATACTAAATCACTTTGTTTAAAACTTGTAAACAAATTCTTGAATGCAAAGTAGACAGACAACAAACATTCACAAGCATAAACCAAACCATACAGATCTACTCAATTATTTGTATGTGGAAACCCTCGATTAGAGAGAAAAAACCATGGTGAGATAGAGCTCACAACTTCACTAGTTTTAAATGAAGGTGCCTTGTTAGGAGCATACAAAGCACTGGTTAAGGTGCTACCCAGTTAAAGAATTTTTACAAAAGATCGTTTAGGATCTAAGCCCTATTAAGAGCTACCTGGTCATAGGACTTTTGAACATCAACAAAGATGTCACCCTGTTAAGGGATTTTTACAACAAACCAATTAGGTTCACCCTATTAGAGGGATTTGTATATGATGTAAGACCTTCTAAAAAAATGATCTATAATAACACTGATTTTCTGATTAGATCATACCTATAGACCTCTTCCCCTATTCGCCTGGCTGTTGATCTTCTTTTCTTACTTCACCTTTGTGACTGTAGCATTCCTCAGAAGATATATTTCCTCTGCTCTCTACAATGTCCACTTATCAACAACAGCTTCATATTTTACATCCTGTGACTAATATTTATACAAGAGTGATCCTCTTGATTCACGGAACCGCCAGAGAGTAAACTTGACCATAAAATATGCAATGCAAGAAAGCTGTGCATTGTGATCTAGAGTTTATCTTGAGATCATTCGTAGACTTTAAAGCTAACTCTTGTTGAAAGATTAACTTTACATCAGAGTAATGGATGTCTCATATAATCAAGCTCTTAACTCAAACTATTCTAGATTAATCTATCAATTAGATCGGTACTGGTTTGTCGTTTAGATGTTGATTAAGACTGATACTGAGTACTTGGTTCAGTTTACCGGTTTATCTAACTACTTAGTTGACCAGTGCATACACTATGTGCTTTATCTACTGATGTCATCTAAGTAATGCAAGCGACTGGTGTGAATAATTTTGATGAGATACATTAATGACAACTTATATTGCTAACAATCTTCCCCTTTGTCATTGGTGGCAAAATAGTCAAAACAAAAACCATTCATACAATAGTTGTTCAAACTTTGGTCATTGAAATAGAATACTGCCCTACTGCCCTTGCCTGACTAAATGCTTTGCTCCTGACCGAAACTTCCCCTGACTGAGGCCTCCATTTTTTTTTTGTTTTTTTTTAACTTCTCCTTGTTCATAACTATCATCTTCCCCTTTTTGCCTCCAAAAGACAAAGGGTTATGGCTTCCTTCACATTTGAAGCTGTGTGAAAATATCCTTATAGATGTTCTTGGTTGAATGTAGAAATGGTGCCCATTGACCGGTTACATGTTCAATGTTATGTTGGGCAGCTTTGAGAGAGACAATGATGTTTTCCATATCATCGACAGTTTTGTAGTCTGGTTCATTAATCAAAACATCAGTTGAAGAAGTTGTCTAGTGCATGATATCAAATGTTGGGGCTAAAAGCATATGGAATCCAACAATGTCTTGAAGTCTTTTGTTCTCTTCCTTTGCAGTCTTTCTAAAGACTAAAGCAAGACTAGCCATTTCTCTGTTGAAAGTTGTGGTCATTTTAGTCTTGATTTCAAATTGGTTGGACAAAGCTTTTATGTCTTCTAAAGTCTTTTTAGCTTTGTCGGTTAAATCTATTAAGAAAATCTCAAAATTTGAAGTTCTACTTCACAAATTTTCTGCAACTTGAATCTATTTTTAAAGAACTTTGAGATTGTTTAGCAGAATAGCCTTTATATTTGCAGCTTGCTTGTTAAGAATCTCAACTCTTTTCTATGCATAGTGGTCAATTGCCACTGTTTCTGGATCAGTCAGATCCTCACCGATAGTTGCATTCAGTACTTCCAGTTGGTCGATGATTGGTTCATCTTCATCTATATCAGCATCTGGTACAAAGTTGTACAGGATATCTTTTACTTTATTCAAAACCATATCCAATTTTCTTTTAGTAAGTTCTTTCAGCTATCTTGTTGACATTTTGCTGATGTCAACAATTGTATCGGTTGTTTTGCCCCTTTTTGCTTCTGATTCTTTAGAGGATGTGATCTTTCTTTTAGAAGATCTGGCAAGAGTTTCTTGTTTCTTTTCTTCACTATGTTCATGTGCCTTTGGAGCTTGCTCATGTTCTTTGGCATCCTATTTGTCTATCCTATTTTCCTCTTCTGGTCTGGCTTCCGGTTGTTGAACATGTGTCTCAAGCATAGTATCTTCTACTTGATGTGAGAGCTCTTTTGATGGAGCTTGTGATTGCAAGTGATCTTTAGCTATGTGAAGATCATCTGTAGGGATCCCTTCACCACTTTGATCTGATCCATCAGTGGGAAGAGGATTGTCAACAGAAGTCTGTCTCAATTTAACCGGTTCACTTGAAGTGAACTTTTCTGCAAGAACTACCTGCTCAACAGATGTCGAAGTCTGAGTAACAATAAATTGAATAGGTGGATCAGCAATTGTAGTGGTGTGATCCTGAGGACCTGTTTCTTCATGGGAATTGAAGTCATACTGCTGCCAAAAATCCAAGGTCTCTTTAAAGACTTCATTCTCATAACCATTGAGAATCTTGGCAACTCTGTAGTTTGTATCTAGATTCATAGATGCAGCACCTAAAAGAAGTATGACACTTTTATCACTTAAGCTAGGTCTAGCCTTTTCTAGTGCTTCTTTATTGATTTGTGAGTTTCTTTCTAGACCGGTTCTCCATCTTTCTTGAAGCTTACTATTTAATTCAAGAGGAAACTTGCCTCTATAATCCCTAGGAGTTTTAATGAAGTCTAGTAGACTTTCAACAAGAGATTTTTCTATTGTTTGTTTGTCTTCCTCAACTAACACACTATACCATTTAGCTGCATTATCTATTTCTCCAAAATTTGTAATTTCAGCTACAATGTCATTGACAGTCGTAGTGTGAGCCTTACCTTATTCTGGGGATACAAGAAGGGTAGGATTTGTCGGTTCATTGGTTATGTCAACGATGATCGGTTTGTCTACTCTGAGTACTCCTTTTCCCTTTTCGATGTCATGAACCGGTGGAGCTGTTGCCTTTTTCTATGCTTCTTCTGCTTGTTGTTGTGTCTGAAGTAGGTTGCTCCAAATGGCTACTCCATCAGCATGGACTTTCTCGATTTCTCCAATCAGCAAGAGATTTGTTCTTTTCTTTATCAAGAAATTCTGCTGGTGTAGTTCAACTTGTTGACCCGCTTCTTCTAGAGTGAGGTGATTTTGCACTTCTAACAGATCTTGAATCCTTAGCTCTTTTTCTTTTTCCATAGAAGCTTTCTACCTACTTTGAAGAATATTCAAAAGATCCTTAGGCAGTACTTTCTAAAGTTTTGTAGGGCTTAGATTGAACTTATGCATGCATTCAACAATAGCATCTTCAATTTTCCTTCGGTCTTCATCATTTTCCAAAGTATATCTTCTACTAACATTACCCATTCCTCTGGTGTCTTTCAATCCTGTTATGAATTCATCTATTGTTGGTTTGCCTTTTCTTGGTGGTTCCACCTTTGCTTGCTTTCCGGTCTTCTTCTTTCTTTCACTGAGCGGAACCGTAACCTCTAAATCGGTTTCTTCTGCTTCTTGCTCCTGTGTGCTCGGGTCCGGTTGAGTTTTTCTCTTTTGTGCTATTTCTAGTTTCTTCTTTGGCGCGGGCGACCTTTTGACATAGACATTCTTGATTGGTGCCTGCTTTAAGTTCTTCTCTATTTCCTCATAGGTTCCAAACCATTGAGCACCTAGATCCAGATGTGCATTTTCTAGGGCCTCTACATACACCATTGCAAACTTTGTTGTGATTTTGTAACCAAACTCAGGTGTGTACTCGTCTCTCGGTTCTACTGCTTGAATGATGCAAAAGTCAGTAAATGCAAAAAAACATATCTCATTTTTGTATTTGTCAACAATAGTTGACGAGATTCTTTCTCTTGCATGCATTTTTTGTTGAAATGCATTGAAGTGATTGGCCATTTCCTTATCAAACTGATCTCCCAGTTCGTTAGCCATATCTCATATTTTCATCATGATCGGTCGATCTGTTGTCCATGTTACTTTTCCTTTCCCAAGAAAGAAATTAGAATAGTAGAAGTAAAGACAAACTAAGAGTGTTCCAAATTTCAGTGATTTCTTCTTGACGATGCCTAGCTTCTTCATGTTTTCAAAGATTTGTCCTCTTAGCATTTTGCACAAATCATATTGTGCGTTGTTGTGAACAATCTTGTAGGCTGCATGTATGCCTCCACCCGGTATGTTGTTGAGGTTACTAGATTGATATACCTTGTAACCAATTACTACTGATGCGAACTAAACAACTGGATCTTCAATGTCAGTCACGGTCATCAATCGCTTATCAAATTTTGATTTCGTCAGATTAGCCACCACTGCATTAGATATGGTTCTTAGAGTAAGTTCTTCTCCCTAATTGCAAAACCTAGTTACCCTGTGAAGTTCCTCTTTCGTGATCGAAATGCAGATTCCCCTCATAAGCCAAAATTCTGGATCATGCACCCGACTGACTACCATTCGAATCCATTCAGCTTTGAAGATAACTGGATAGGAGGCTCCATTTATAATTCTTGATGATACCAGCTTTGTGTAACCACTGTGATGATTACCATCTGAGCACAGTGAGCGAAACTCGCTTTGTATGTACGCTTCTCCTAGTTCTTCTTGCTTAGCATGAATAAATGCAGTTACATCTTCTGTTAGGAGCACTCCTTTGGGTATTGAGGAGAGCGCACCAGCCATGTCGATCTCCCTATCTTGATTAGGCGAGATGCCAAAAGGACTACGATCTGCTTGTTTTGCAAGAACAAGCTTTGCGTCGCATGATGAGGATGCCATTGCTCTCACTTGGTTGCTAGAGATGATTAAATTGGTTTGACAAGTGATCTCACTTAATGATCAAATTGCAAGAATATTGCTCAAGCAGAAATTAGGTAACATAAAATCACAAGGTAAAAGGAAATGAGTTATCCTTCTTTTCTTATATAGGATTACGGCATAACAGTAATTACCAAATGCTAACTATTTGTTAAATGGCTATAGTAATAAATGTTTTACCTAACCTTTCTTGACACTTTTGCAAACCGGTAGTTTGGCCTTTTTTTATTAGGCATGTCCCGATTGATCACCTTATGTCTTTCTGATCTGACTTGTAGTCTGAGTGAGATAGGACTCACCAGTTCTAGCGGGAATGATAGTTGTACTACCGGTTCTCTCTAGGCCTTGAAGACTCGGTTAGCAGAAGAAATATCACCATCTTGTGATGATGATTTTGCCTTCGTTGCCTCCACAGCAGAGTTCTTTGATTCCTTGACAAACCATATTTTCTTTACTACTTTCTTGGTTTCTTTGTCTTTGTTGTTCCTTTTATCAAAACTCAAGATCTTCACCACCGGTCCGTCTGATCCTTTATTTATGTTCTTGATCTGGTTCCAGCAGTCCTTGGCTCAGTGACCGACTTTGTTGCAGTAATGACAGACTATACCAATTTCTTTCCATGGATCCATCCCTCTCGGATTAGGTGGTTTGCTCCATGATTCTCTGTTGCAATGCATCCCTTTGTTTGGATGATTAGTTATATTCTGGTTTCTACTTTTTTTTGAGAATACCGGTCTGGGTGATCTGAATGCCATATTCTTTGATCTGCATTCTTCAGCCTTGTGTCCGAATTTGTTGTAGGCATAACAGTATCCCTTGAAGCTTCCCCTACTTCTGCTGGACATGGATATGGGACTGGACCAGCACTCATTCGTCTTGTGGCCCTTTTTGCAATAATTTTGACAGTAACTGTTGTTGGTTCTTACCGCTGCATTTCTGCAGTCATTAGTGTCATGACCCAGTTTTCCACTAAGCTTATAAGAGGTGTAAAAAAAAATTCTACCTTTTTGTGCTAGCCTCTTCCTTTTGTTGACTCCATCGGTAAATCTGAGACTGGAGTGATCATTGTGCTTTCATTGAGCATTGAGTTGCGCATCGAGCTTGACCGAGATTTCATTGTATCTTCTCAGTATTTCATTCCTTCTTTCAATGACTTTCATTTGTTCCTTGAGTTGATATATCTCGATCGCCAACTTCTTGCATGCTTCATCTCTAACCTGCCATGCTTTATGCATATTGGCATTTTCCTGGTTGGCAATTAACAAGTCTTCTTGGAGTTGCACAATGAGGAATTCATTGTCTCTTGCAGCTTCCTCTGCCCGGTTCATTGCTTTTTCAAATGTTGTTGATGTTTTGACTGCTGTGTTCCTTTCGCTTTCAATTTTTCATTTCTACTCAATCAGTTCAGTCATTCTTAGAGCATTCACCTTTTGCTCCCTTTTGAGATCAGCAATCTGACCGGTTAGAATTTGATTCTTTTCCGTAAGCTCAGAGACCGCTTCTTTGACCTCATCAAACCCACTCTGCCCAGAGAGTTTGTCTATGGTTTCATTGCTCTCATTTAATTGCAGAGCCAACTCCTTTCTCTTTGCAAGTGACTTCCTCAGGCTACTCTCTAGCGAGGCAATAATATCATTGGCTTCCTCTAGTTGTTTCTGGTACCGGTAACCCTCCATGATCTTTTTCTCAAGTTGTTAAGCTTTTATTGTATAGAGAACTAAGCTCTGATACCAATTGTTGGTGCCTTACTGGTTACTGAGAGGGGGGGATGAATCAGAAAATACTAAATCACTTTGTTTAAAACTTGTAAACAAATTCTTGAATGCAAAGTAGACAGACAACAGACATTCACAAGCATAAACCAAACCATACAGATCTACTCAAGTATTTGTACATGGAAACCCTCGGTTAGATAGAAAAAAACTACAGTGAGACAGAGCTCACAACTTCACTAGTTTTAAATGAAGGTGTCATGTTAGGAGCATACAAAGCACTGGTTAAGGTGCTACCCGGTTAAGGGATTTTTACAAAAGATTGTTTAGGATCTAAGCCCTATTAAGAGCTGACTGGTCACAAGACTTTTGAACATCAACAAAGATGTCACCCTGTTAAGGGATTTTTACAACAAACCGATTAGGTTCACCCTATTAGAGGGATTTGTATATGATGTAAGACCTTTTAAAACAATGATCTATAATGACACTGATTGTCTGATTAGATCATACATGTAGACCTCTTCCCCTGTTCACCTGGTTGTTGATCTTCTTTCTTACTTCACCTTTGTGACTGTAGCATTCCTCGGAAGATATCTTTCCTCTACTCTCAACAATCTCCACTTATCAACAATAGCTTCATACTTTATGTCCTGTGACTAATATTTATACAAGAGTGATCCTCTTGATTCACGGAACCGCTAGGGAGTAAACTTGACCATAAAATATGCAACGCAAGAAAGTTGTGCGTTGTGATCTAGAGTTTATCTTGAGATCATATGTATACTTTAAAGCTAACTCATGTTGAAAGATTAACTTTACATCAGAGTAATGGATGTCTTGCATAATCAGGCTCTTAACTCAAACTATTCTGGATTAATCTATCAGTTAGATAGATATCGGTTTGTCGTTTAGATGCTGATTAAGACCAATATTGAGTACTTGATTCAGTCTACCAGTTTATCTAACTACTTAGTTGACCGATGCATACACTATGTGCTTTATCTACCGGTGTCATCTAAGTAATGTGAGCGACCGGTGATCTTTGACCGGTGTGAATGGTTTTGATGAAATACACTAATGACAACTTATATTGCTAACAACGTCTCCCCAACTGGTTTGTACACGTGTGACTCACTTAAGACTCTAGTTGACCATGTTGGTTGCCTAGGGATGCTTCACTCGGTCTAGAGTATCATCAACACACCTCACCTGAGCTTGAGGAGATGAGACCAAAGCTTGTTCGCAGTCTTATTTATATATCAACCAGAAGGATTTGTCAATTTGAGGTCGTCCTTTATTGGATTAGTGATCCCCCTAGACAACTCTCTCTAAAAAAAGTAAAAGTGGTTGCTAATCTAACAAATTGTGCAAGCACACCAAGAACTCAAAACACCAGGTTAATCGCATTAAGCACTGAAAGTCAAATGTGAACTAAGTTGTCATCCATACAAGCACATGAGTTCAATTTTAAGCCCAAACCAAATGAGATTTTTTTTGTTCAATTTCATTGCACCAATCTCAAATGTATATTACCTTTGTTCAATTATTTAAGCCACCATGTAGATTTTAAGCACCAAAATGAGATATAAAATGTGATGTTTATGCATGCAATATTCATTTTAAAGCCCCAAATTAGATGGATGAATTTTAGAATAAAAGAATAACCATGGTTCCAAGCCACATGCTAAAAATAGAATTTAGTGTCGAAAAGACCTAGAAATTAGTTTTGATAATTGTAATTAGTACTCATATCAACACATAGATTACCATATTTATCTAATAGCTTGATCAGTTGGTCTATGTGTGCATTAAAGAGCCCTTTGTACCCAAATTCTTCTTCCAATCAATTAAGTGCACCTATGCAAGTTGGTTCTTGTTTTCTTCTATCGGTCTCTCTCTTCTTCATTGTTCTACATGCAATTGGACCTTGACTTTCTTGTGCTTAGGAGGACCACTGCATTTTTTCATAATAGCAAGTGTGTTGTTTCATTACAAAGAGAGTGTCTTTTAAAGTAATCAAGTATGATTTTCCAATACAAAGAGTGCATAGACACAAAACAGAGAATTCAAAATAAAGACAGAAGAAAAAATTTCAATCAGATAAGTGTGTCATTCTACTAGATCAAGTGTAGTGATCCAGTGATGTATTTGCAACAATCTAGAGGTTTAAGTGCATTAATTTTGAATAGTGTTTGTGGTGATCCAATATGTCAAATGTGTCGATCTAAATCATGTTACTTGCGAAAAATAAGAAAACCCAGGTATACAAATAATATAATTTTGATTGAAAAATACAATACGTCAATATTCTAGAATAAGATATAATCACCCATCATAACAATAAAAACAAAAACCAACAAGTATCATTGATGCAGTAAATTTTTGGATTCGATTGTGTATGTATTTTGATGCAGAAATAGATTAAAGATGCTAAAAATACATACACAATTGAATCCAAAAATTTACTGCATTACTAATGGATTGTGGAAATCCGATGTTGTTAACAAGTATCATTGCCCACAGATCAAAATCATAGAGAATAAAATTGCAACAAATAGTAGACAAGTGTGGCGATCCAAGTTGGCAATTGCGACGATTTGAATGTAAGAGTGTGTCAATTTTGATATGTGAGTGTACCTATGGGTTGTGTTGAGTGTGCTGATTTGATTTGGCAAGCACGTTGATTTGAATTGTCATTTGTGTCGCTGCCACCTGTATCTGCGTAAAAACAAAGCTATGTCTACGCAAAACAAATAAATTGTCAAAAATAATTAGTGTATTTCACGTCAGGTTCACCACTTTGTAATCAAGTAATAGGAGATCAATAGAAACCTACAATAACATATAAAATCTCAACCACAAAGAGATTGTTAGAGCAATTAGTATTCACAATACTCAAGAAAGGATATAAGACAAAAAATGAGCATAAACAATAATCAATATCAAATCATTCTAAGGATATGAATATGCAAACTGTAAAATCCTTCCTTGGTGTTCTCCTTCTCATGCAATGTGGGCCCTCAGAGTTGAGCTCAAGGTCGTGCCAGTATAAAAATTCAAAGCAATTGTAGTTACCAAAATCAAAGGTTTGGCTCTTGATTTATAAGATTTTAGAAGTTTCAATCAAGAATGTGTGATTGATGGGTTGATTGACTGTGATTTCTTGGATTAACAAGATTGATTAAAAGATGTCTTGAATAGACTAGTGAGTTTAACAAATTGCATGGATGAGTTACCTGATTGCATCGATGAGTCAAGTGAATGTATGGATTAGATGACTGAATTGACTGAAGACTTAACTGATTGCTTGGGGAGTAATTAACAATGTGGATTGAATAGTTAGGAGAGGGATTTGTGGAGTGAGCTAAAAGTTGGTATGAGTTAGCTTTGGAAGAATAAATCATAATTAAATAAATAAAATAATTATTTACTTACACATGTGATGTTTGATAAATAAATAATTAATATTTATTAATGCGATAACAATTAATTTAATTAAATACATATAATTTATTTAATTGTTATAAGGATTTTGATTTAATTATTACATAAATACAATAATTAGAAAGAGGGAATATTAATTAAAAATAGTTATTTAATTTATTGAATGACATAAGTAATAATTAAATAATATTTAATTACTTTATAGACAAATAATTGATGAAATATTAATTGGATGATTAATAATTTAAGGAGAAAAGAATGATACAATTTATTAAATAATAAAGATTATTAAATAAATTAAAGAAGAATGTTAGAGCAAAGGGTCATTTTTAAGTGTCTACAATAACTAGTTCTCAATTATAAATTGACAGATATAAGAGTACACTTTTGCCATCATAATCCATCCATTTACTATCATTGTAAGTGTAAACTATAAAGATTTTTTATAAATAATTTTTTAATCCTTATTTAATTGTCTTGATTAAAATTTTCAAGAATATATTATATTAAACAAATGGTGAAGTAAAAAATATTAATTTTTAACTTTATCCATAGCATATGCTTATATCATGTTTCCATGATGTCCCTTAAATCAATTTAAGAAGTATGATGTTCTCATGCAAAATAAATAAAAATTAGAATCTTTTCCTATTTTTGTGTAGAAGCTATTTTTTAGCAAATGAAAATAAACTATGGGAAAAGAGAAGGGGCTAGAAAAAAGCACACATGGCGACACATGTCTTCACCATTTTTTTTCATCTCCTTTTTATTTGCCTACAATTTAGTTTTTAGATTTATTTGCAACAAAAATGACTAAAAATATTGTTAGTAAAACTAAGCTAAGAAGCAACATAAGGACCTGCTATTAGAATCCTTCGTTCCCAATCATATAAGTGCTCCTTTGAACCTTGTACACCTTAAGAGCTTATAAAAGTCCGGTAGAAACCTTTTTTTGTTTAGAGCATTTATTTATTCATGAAAACATGCTAAATCTTTGTTCAGAATGGCAAAGCCTCAAATATAAGATTTGAGATTCACCTTTTGATGAAGGGTGCTCCCCTTAGTACCACAAACACATAACAGAAATAGAGAAACAACAACAATAATATGCAAGAACAGAAAATTGGCTTCTTATTATCTCCACAAATGTGGAATTACAAATTTTCAGAATTACAATATGCAAAGCCACATGGGCATTCCCTTACAATATTCTGTAGGACAAAGCCTCGAATCAATACCCAGATCTATTACCCAGAACTGCCCTAGACAACACTATGGGTTTTCTTTATATAGGCAATTTTCATCGCCCGAGAAGGTTCTAGAAATTTAGCCTTTAGGGCCGACCAAACTTAGAATTATTTTATTTTACAATTTATTACATCAAAGTCGGCTCAAAATGAGTTTTGAAACCCAAACAAAAATTTTGAAAAAAAATTATTTTTCGCCATTTCAGGTGACCCAACTTTCGAAGACCATAAGTCATCACTCATTGACCCGATTGGCTATTATAACCCCATTCTGGAAACGTCACGAAGCGCTCTACAGGCTTGACCCGCGCAAAGCGCCCGTCATCCAAATTTTCAACCTCATTCGGGGCCTCTAAAGTTTTCAAAATTGAGTTCGAAGTTTCTGTACCCTGCTGCCAATACCGAAAATCTTCAATATCTTCAAAACTAGACATGATCTAGCTATGAAACTTTGTTGGCAGGCTAATATGACTGAGATGAACCTCCACATGTAAAATTAGAACATTTCAAGATCATAAGACCAACTTACTAAAAATAGCAAGTTTCCATAAATAACAACTCTGCACAAGATAGCTCTTATTGAATACAAAAACAAAAATATTTTTGGGTGAGCAAGATTGCCCTTACACCCTGGATGCTCCTGCATCAGACACCCGGGGTAATTTGAGAAGTGACCTTGTCACAACTCAGGTGTGCAGAGGAAAACCAAGACGGTTAACCTCCTCATTTGTTAGCCATGATGAATCTTCTATAGGCCGTCCTTTCCATTTGACCAAATACTCTTCATATGTCATGTTCCTTGTGCTTCTGCCAACACGACTGTCTAGTATGTCTTCAATCTCTTTGATATCTGAACTGGTTGCTGGAATACTCCACTGTGTTGCTGCAACCTCATCTTCAACACCTCCTTCATGATATTCTGTCAAATCTGAAATGTTAAACACTGGTGAAATATTCAGCTCAGTAGGCAATTCTACCTCATATGCATTTCCTGAATCATGCTTCTTCAGTATCGTACATGGTCCAAACTTCTTCATTTTCAACTTGTTATATGTACCAACCGGAAATCACTCCTTCCGCAAATGAACCATGACTTCATCCCCAACCTGAAATTCCTTATACCTTATTTTCTCATCTGCCTTAGTCTTATACTGCGCATTCATCTTGGTAATATGCTTCCTCACCTCCTCATAGATGTTCTTCAAGTGTTCTGCAAAATCTTCAACTTCAACACTACTTATTTCTCCTTTATCTATCTTTCTCAACTCAGATGCATTTCTTTGACTACTTCCATATACAATTTGGAATGGTGATTTACCAGTGCTCCTATTGACAAAATTATTGTATGCAAATTCTACCTGTGGTAAAATCAAATCCCATCCTATTGGCTTATCTCCCACCAAACATCTCAGCAGATTTCCCAAACTTCTATTCACCACCTCTATCTGTCCATCAGTCTGTGGATGATGTGATGAACTGAACTTCAAATCTGTCTTCAACTTCTTCCACAATGTCTGCCAGAAATATCCAACAAACTTAGTATCTCAATCTGAAACTATGGTATTTGGCAAACCATGTAGTCTCACCACTTCTCTGAAAAACAATTCTGCTACATAAACAGTATCATTAGTCTTCTTGCAGAGAATGAAATGTGTCATCTTCAAAAATCTGTCAACTACTACAAAAATTGAATCGTGTCCCCGCTGAGTCCTCGGTAAACCAAGAACAAAGTCCATACTGATATCCTCCCAAGGCTTCTCTGGTACAGGTAATGGTTGATATAACCCTGTATTCTGCTTCACTCCTTTCGCCATCTGACATACTCTGCAACTCTGTACAAACTTCTTCACATCTTGCTGCAACTGTGGCCAATAATAATCCTCACCAACCAAAACAAGGGTTTTATCACGACCAAAATGTCCAGCCAATCCTCCACTATGCTTCTCTTTGATGAGATTCTCCCTCATAGAACTTAGTGGAATGCACAACTGACTCCCTCTGAATAGCATATCATCTTGGATGATAAAATTCAGCCATTTCGTCCTATCTAGAGTAACAGATTCTTTACAAGCTTTCCAAGCTCCACCAAAATCAGGATCCTCTGGATACAAATTTTTGAGTTCCTTGAACCCAACCACCTCAATCTGCATCTCCGTCAGCAATAGTTGTCTTCTGCTAAGAGCATCTGCAACCCTGTTAGACTTTCCACTTCTATGTTTCAAAACAAATGTATAACTCTGCAAAAACTCAACCTATTTCAAATGCCTCTGATTCAACTTTCCTTGACTATTCAAATATTGCAAAGCTTGATGATTAGTATACAAAACAAACTCTTTAGGAAGTAGATAATGTCTCCACTTCTTTAATGCCTGAACTATAGCATAAAATTCCTAATCATAGATAGAATATTTTCTCTTGGCATCATTTAACTTCTCACTGAAATAAGCAACAAGTTTACCTTCTTGGCTCATAACAGCTCCTATTGCAGTACCACTAGCATCACAATCTACTTGAAACACCTTATTAAAATCTGAAAGTGCTTAGGTTGTTCTGTAACTTTTTGTTTCAACAATTGAAAACTCTTTTCTGCCCCATTAGTCCACTTAAACTCTTTTCTATCTCCTCTCATTGTTTCAATCAAGGGACCACAAATACTGCTAAAATTTTTGATAAACTTTCTATAAAAGCTAGCCAAACCATGAAAAGATTTTACCTCAGTAGCACTCTTTGGAGGAGGCCATTCAAGGATAGCCTGTACCTTCTCTGGGTCCATTTTTAGACTTTCTGCTGAAACTACAAATCTCAAATACACTACTCTTTCTTTACAAAACTGCACTTCTTCAAATTAATCAACAATTTCTCATCTCTTAGCTTTTCAAACACCATACGAATATGCATCATATGCTCCTCCAATGTCTTGCTAAAGATCAAAATATCATCTGGGTAAACAATGACAAACTTACCCAGAAATTCTTTCAGAACCTCGTTCATAAGCCGCATGAAAGTGCTTGGTGCATTGGTTAGCCCAAAAGGCATGACTAACCACTCATACAGTCCTTCCTTTGTCTTGAAGGCAGTCTTCCATTCATCTCCTTCTCTGATCCGAATCTGGTAATATCCACTCTTTAGATCTATCTTTGAGAAATACACAACCCCACTCAAACAATCCATAATATCATCCATTCGTGGCAATGGAAACCTATACTTGATTGTGATCTTGTTTATTGCTTTAGAATCTGTACACATCCTCCACTCTCCATTCTTCTTTGGTGCTAATACCGCTGGTACAGCACAGGGACTCAGACTCTCTTGAATCAACCCTTTCTGCAATAACTCATGTACTTGTCTGTTCAACTCTTCACTTTCTGCTGGTATCATTCTGTGTGCTGCCTTGTTTGGCAAACTGACTCTTGGAATCAAATCTATCTAATGACTGATCTTCCTTACTGGTGGTAATCCATCAGGTACATTATCAAATACAATATCTTGAAACTCATTCAACAAATCTGCAACCTATATAGGTACATCCTCTACTTCTTCTTTACCAACTTTTGGAATTAAAGCAAAACACACATGCTCATGCCTCATACCATCTAAGAATTTTCTCCCATCAACAAATGTTATTCTTGCATTACCACATACCTTTTCTTCGGTCTCCTTCAACGGCTTTAGCTTATGTCGCACTCCATCCTTTGTCAGGGAATAGGTATTCGCACGACCATCGTGTATAGCACATCTGTCAAACTGTCACGGTCTACCCAACAACATATGACATGCATCCATAGAGATGATATCACATAGTACCTCATCTTGGTACCCGCCGATCTTGAACTTTACCAAGCACTGTTCACTGACCATGACCTTGTGGTCATCCTACACCCAGGCAATCCGATATGGGTGTGGGTGTTTCTGTCTCTTGAGCTTCAACTTTGTCACCATCTCTTCTGACACCAAATTGTCAGTGCTTCCACTATCAATAATCACATCACAACATTTACCTTCACACTTGCATCTAGTGCGAAACAAGTTCCTCCTTTGTTCAGGTTCATTCTCACCACTCAGCAGGACTCTTCTGTTAATTAGCGTTTCTCCTCTTTCAACATCTTCAGAATTTGATGATTTGGCATCTTCGTCTACATGTGCAACTCTGGCCTGGCCTTCATTTCTCCTGTCTGTTTTGCCTTGGTGCTGAGGACATTCAAATGTCATATGACCTTCTTCTCCACAGTGAAAACATGTTCCACAAAAGCCTCCTTTTCTAAATCCTTGTCCTCTTCTTCTTCCTCTCTAATCTTTATTATTCTGATCTTGGAAACGATTGGAATTGTTTCCTCTCTAATTCTGGCTGCTACTGGCCTCATCCTTCTTTTTCGGATCTTCATTTCGGCCACTATATGACCGTCCACCAGATCTTCCACCACGACCTCTTCCATTTTGTCTGCTCTCAAACTTCTTGTTCAGCTTTTCCTCTACTTTTAGGGCAAACTGGTATGTCTCCTCAATACTATTCATTCGAACAAGATTCAACTCCTCTTGAATACTTGGCCTTAACCCATTAAGGTATCGGGCAACTTTCTCCTTATCAACTTCCGCATGGCCTGTTCTGATGAGGAGTCAATAGAACTCCTCTGTATACTCCTGAACAGATCTTCCTGCTTGCTTCAAACTTTACATTTTCTTTAGTAGGTCAAGCTCATAATCAACAAGAATGAACTGTCGCTTCAATTTATCCACCATCCGATCCCATCTTGTGATTTTATCTTTCCCTCTTCTATTTCGCTCCAATTGAATCTCTTGCCACCAGATCTTCGCATGACCTTTCAATCTGGCCTTCGCAAATTTGACCCTATCAGGATCTTCAACATATTCATACTCAAAATATTTCTCACATTCATTGATCCAGTCGATCAATTCTTCTGGGTTAAGATTTCTAAAAAATGTAGGAACCTCAATCTTAGGTCTTTTCCCAATCTTGGAAATCTCCCGAAAAAGTCTTTCTTCCTCCTGATTCACAACTTCAGCTTCTTCTTGATATTCTTCTTCGGCTTCATCTTTGCTTTCGTCTCTAACATTAAGATTCATTCCCCTGCGAATCTCTTCTTGCAATGCTCGCACTTGTCTCTGCAGCTCTCTAACCTCAGGTGTCACAGCACCAGCTCTTCCGCCATGTTCTCTTCGTGGAGGCATTTTCACGATGCACGCTGAAACCCTAACCACGGTCCTGGTGCAAACTGTCTCACAGTCGGCGATCTGTTTACACACTCAAGAACTCCTGCTCTGATACCACTTGATGAAGGGTGCTCCCCTTAGTACCACAAACACATAACAGAAATAAAAAAACAACAACAATAATATGCAAGAACAGAAAATTGGCTTCTTATTATCTCCACAAATGTGGAATTACAAACTTTCAGAATTACAATATGCAAAGCCACATAGGCATTCCCTTACAATATTCTATAGGACAAAATCTCGAATCAATACCCAGAACTACCCTAGACAACACTACGGGCTTTCTTTATATAGGCAATTTCCACCATCCGAGAAGGTTCTAGAAATTTAGCCTTTAGGGCCGACCAAACTTAAAATTATTTTATTTTACAATTTATTACATCAAAGTCGGCTCAAAATGAGTTTTGAAACCCAAACAGAAATTTTGAAAAAAAATTATTTTCCGCCATTTCAAGTGACCCAACTTCTGAAGACCATAAGTCATCACCTGTTGACCCGATTGGCTATTATAACCCCATTCTGGAAACGCCACGAAGCGTCTACAGGCTTGACCCGCGCAAAGCGTCCTTCACCCAAATTTTCAACCTCATCCAGGGCCTCTAAAGCTTTTAAAACTGAGTTCGAAGTTTCTGTACCCTACTACCAATACTGAAAATCTTCAATATCTTCAAAACTAGACCTGATCTAGCCATGAAACTTTGTTGGCAGGCTGATATGACTGAGATGAACCTCCACATGTAAAATTAGAATATTCCGAGATCATAAGACCAACTTACTAAAAATAGCAAGTTTCCATAAATAGCAACTCTGCACAAGATAGCCTTTATTGAATACAAAAACAGAAATATTTTTGGGTAAGCAAGATTGCTCTTACACCCAAGATGCTCCTGCATCACCTTTGAATGGACAAGGCCTTATCAAACAAAACTTTGAATCGAGAATTTCACTCACTCTAATACTTAAACCTCCAATTTATTAATATAGTTTTACGCTTAATCTAATGAAACGCCAAGGTATATTTGATCTGCAACTCCTCACCCATAGGTTACAGCAATTAGTTGCAATTGTGGAATGAGTCTTTGTGGAAAACAACCTCTGCTTGGGTCCTATAACAACATAGATTCAAAAAATTGCCAGGGCCTAATCCAACAAAATAAAGTTTTCCACTCTAAAACTTGATTGTAACACCTTTCTTCCGGAGCTTCAAGAGTTTTTTAACTCTGCCATCTATAACGCGACATGCACCCTAAGAGGCAAACGGAATGAAAAGAAAAGGCTCAAATAAACTTGACTGAAGTCAGTTAAAAGACTCAATGCGAAGCAGGAAGCTGAGAAGACGTGTGCTATCAAAATATCTTACGGAAAGCCTTCCTAGCCTTCAAACATTTGTCCAACAAATATTTGAAGCATTATAAGTAGGTATTGAAGCCCAAGACCCCTCTATATAATTGTTATGCAGACTGAATCTTTTGGTTGCATCTGTAATCTTTCTGAATACATAGGTACATTCTGCTATGTCATCAATGCTTTTTAGATTCTTAAACACAGCTATGCGAATTATTTATGACAATGGAAATAGTAATATTCTCATTTTCTTATTAAAAATAGGTTCGAGAATAGTCCAAATTAATGGCAGAATTGTAAGATATATATTATTTATGACAGTGGAAACAGTAATATTCTCCTTTTCTTATTAAAAATAGGTTCACGAATAATCCAAATTATTGCCAAAATTGTGAGATATCTAATCTTAAACATTCCAATTTATAACATCCTATTAAAATATGCCTACTTGAATTTCTGAAGAATCATAAAAAGAATAAAATTAAAATATTACCAAATAAATAAGCAACCCAGCTTCATGGCAGAGCGCGCAGATAGGTATGCTAGATACCGTTTCAAACTTTTAACCTCAAAGACATAAAAGATCTAACTATATTCCTCGCCCATTCTATAACGCAACTCCATTGTGTGACTCACAGAAGAACAGGAAATCAAGCATTTGCACTCTCTCCATCATATGATGGGCTTTTTCAATGTCAAATAAGATACACCAGTACGCCTCAGAAAACATGCAAACAATTTAAAAGTCTTATGAACGGGCACAGTATCCGATCAGAATGCCCAAAAGACCGATAAGAATAACCAATAGAAAGGAGAAGCCTGGTGCTGGAGCTTTGGGGAATCCTTGTTTCTTCAATGATGCCTGCAAACAAATAAGATTAATTCAAATAAAAAGTGAGCCTAGACTAATAGAGAATTAAGCTTGAAGGAAAGTAGAAAATAGGGGAAAGAAAACAAAAATATTTAAGCCTATGAGGTAGGCTATGTCATCCCTGCTGACAAAGTTTCCTGATTATGTATAAATACTTACTGAACGCTAAAATATGGAAATGGTTCTCACTCATTGACAACTATGTAACACTCATTTATTCATAAGCTTGTTCATAGATAAGTAACCATGCTAAAATAACAGCAGCAAAACAACATTTTATTTTAGAACAACTTCTTCAATGGCAGAATTAATCAAAATACCAAGAGCAAGAATGCAACCTGTTGTAATAAAGAAGTTATAACTTATTGATAGTATAATTGTAGAATAGAAACATTTAGGCAACAAGATCTAAAGGTAGTTGACCTGTACAAGTGGGCGTACATTAGTGCCAAAAACAGAATCGAATTTCCCAATAAAGAAAATCGAGTATGGATGTTTAGTGGATTTAATATTTTAATATGGGAAAAAAAATCGAACTAGCTGAAACATTTTTTAAGGAAATTCCCATAAATATTTCAAAATTGAAGGTATATGTAGCAACAGAACTGCTGATCAAGAAAAAATTTGGACAAGTTATGCAGGCAACATGCCATCAGAGATACAGTTCAAAACTTCATACACCACAAGCATTGCTATCAAGGAAATTGCTATCATATCCCCAACAAGAAGATTATGTACATACTAGTTCTTGCTGTAGACATTGACATTGATGAATAGACGCATTTCTCTCTTCTTTGAGTTTCGAAAGAGTCACCTCAGTCTGCATAAAGTTTGAACAATAAATCAAGGCATGAATCTTCCACATATGACAAGGAATAGACCATTACTACAGAGCCCAAAAATATAGTTTACAAGTTTTTTGAGACAGATTATCAGCCTTTTAATTCACCAATCATGAAGGACAACATCAGATGTGGATTTTGGAAATTTTGTATCTATAGATGGATCACACAGTCCCTTTGTTAATATTTCAAATTGAATATAAGTTTATATAGAATCCCAAACCAAAAAGTGAAGATCATAAGCAGAAAAAAGAACATATTGAAACAAAAAGTTGATATTACATATGTTGTGAATGTCTATAATACATCTTATCAGCTTATGTGAATAAAAAACTAGTCATCCTATGTGTATTCAATGCTGTCATAAACTACTGAATGGCAGAATTGTGATTCTACAGGAGTTCCTTCAAACGTGAGAGGGTTCTATGCTGTCACTTTATTGTTGATAAAATTGTGGATGATAAATCTCTTTTATCCATTTCTGATGAGCCCAAACATTTCATCAACAATCATGAAGATACGGATCAAAGGTTTTAGAATGTATGTCACAGATTCATAGATAAGGACAAAAAACAGAACCTATCAGTCTCATGTTTCATATCTCTCATCTTGCTTAAAATATTTGGTGAAATCTCATTGGCAGAAAATAACTAATTGAGTTGCTACCGAACAGGGCAAATGATGCCTTTGTAATTTTGCCAGCACAAGCGGGCAGCTATCAGGTAAGGAATACTTTGAGCTCCCAGCTATTTAAGACACTAATATTATAAACTTGACAGAGGGGACAAACAGATTCCTACCACTAGCAAACCCTAAAACACAAAATCTTCACTAACATATTATTTGCAAAGAGACTGTTTCTAACTGAACATCAGATTGCAACAAATAAACACAACCTTATTTATAACAAATCTGCAATCACAAAATTACAATCTGCACAACAATTCATTATTTTTAGCACAAAATCAACACAATCTCTCCATGCCCTTCATGTTTTTCTCTAAAATTTAACTTCAAAATTCACTCTGCTGCAACTAAATCAACACAATCTCTCCATGCCCTTTTATGTTTTTCTCTGAAATTTAACTTCACAATTTACTCTGCTGCAACTATTACAGAATCAACTTTCCAATATCACTGGTCATCACATTGAGCTCCCCACTCTACATCACTTTCCTGAGGCACATGAACGTCCTCTGTTCTAATTCCCTACGCAGGCTCTCACCTCTTCCTCTCACATAGATCCACTCCTCTATCATCGCAGACACACCAAAGATCGATATCCACACCAATGATCAATCCCACAATAACTTGGCCAAAGACTCTCTTCCCCTCCTTCCTACCCCAAATTGCTTCATTTAAAATATGCCAACTCTGTATCTTCATTTACTTTGGCTGTTTCATTAAAATATGCCATTTCATTAACTTAATCTCCTACTTTGCCATTCTAACTTGTCAGCTTGAATCCAATCCTTCACAAAATTACAATCTGCACAACAATTCATTATTTTGAGCACAAAATCAACACAATCTCTCCATGCCCTTCATGTTTTTCTCTAAAGTTTAACTTCAAAATTCACTCTGCTGCAACTAAATCAACACAATCTCTCCATGCCCTTTTTATGTTTTTCTCTGAAATTTAACTTCACAATTTACTCTGCTGCAACTATTACAGAATCAACTTTCCAATATCACTGGTCATCACATTGAGCTCCCCACTCTACATCACTTTCCTGAGGCACATGAACGTCCTCTGTTCTGATTCCCTACGCAGGCTCTCACCTCTTCCTCTCACACAGATCCACTCCTCTATCATCGCAGACACACCAAAGATTGATATCCACACCAATGATCAATCCCACAATAACTTGGCCAAAGACTCTCTTCCCCTCCTTCCTACCCCAAATTGCTTCATTTAAAATATGCCAACTCTGTATCTTCATTTACTTTGGCTGTTTCATTAAAATGTGCCATTTCATTAACTTAATCTCCTACTTTGCCATTCTAACTTGTCAGCTTGAATCCAATCCTTCAGTTTTCTACTTTCTTTATCCTCATTCGATAATCTCTTTATGCCTTCTATTAGCTGCCACTCCTTCCACTTTCTTCTGTTATGCATTCTTCTTGAGACTGTTCTTATTCTTCGGGGAGAATATTAATTGGTTTTTTTCCCAATTTGTCCCCGTCTGCTCACCTTTCCAAGAATAGTATTTTGCCTCTCCTCTAAGGCGTTACATCTCCTCCATCAATATGCATTTGACCATACCAAAATTACCATTAAAATAACATTGCATTCTAAGTCTTCCTACTCTGTCAGACCATACAATATGCCTATTCGTGATGCCCTTGCATCAAACACACCAGGTAAGAAGTTTGTGAGCATAGCTCACAAAAGTGGAATTGCAAACAATCTGCAACAAAGTCCATCATCGTGACAATTGCACATGAAACTATTTATTTTTCCTCTTCTTCCAGCACTTCACCAGAACAAGTGTCACCCTCCTCTCGCAACTTTGCCTACCATTCTTCACTCCTCTCATGGATTGGCATCCACCATGTACTGTCCCCCTATGCCAAAGACTCTTGTTCTCCCTTGTAGGATCCAACCCACCATCAACTGACCTCCTCCACCAAATATCCTCTCCATTCTTCCCCTCTTTCATGGATTTTGATACACCACAAACTGACCACCTCCACCAAGTTTCACCTGCACAAATTTTCAAAACTTCCACATACAGATTTGCAACATCTATATTCCAATTTGTCACTACACAACACTCTTTCTTACTCACTTCAGCACACAAATCCATCTCAAATTCTTAATTAAAAAATTCATAAAAATTTATCTCTTCTATTCCAATGTCTTCCTCATCACCTTTCACTACGACTGCAACTTCCTCAGGTAAGTCATCTTCTTTCTCATTCTCTTCACCCAAGGCGATCTCTTCTCCAAGCAACAAATCGTCTTGATCAGGTCCTCAATCAAACTCTGCCACACCTTCAACTTTGTTCTCTTCTCTCATACCTTCAACAAGACATGTAACCACATCACTTCTTTGACCTGCAACCATTGCATTCCACTCTACCTCCATGGCTGCAATCCTCATTAACAAATCACCTATTTCTCTTTTTTTTCCACATTCTCTAACAAATAGTCTCTCTCTCTCTCTCTCTCTCCAGTCTTCATCTTCACTATTCCTATTCAAATCAACCTCATCTTAACATTCAATAAAATCAGATTTTACCTTGTCACTTTCTACTGAAAGTTCGGCTCTACCTACAGTGATTTTATTCCACTCTGCTTCAATCTGTAAAATTAAATCATCCTATTCACCTGCATACACACCTCACTTACAAATACATCTTTGCTTCATGCCCATGTTTTCTTCTTCTCTTCTCTTTTCTACACAAATCTTGAAACCCTCATCCCTATTTCAATGTTCACAAGTATTATTGTAAATTGCCACCTTCGACGATCTATTTACAATCACAGGAACCTCAGCTCCTCAAATCCTTTGAAAATTCTTCTTACGACTTTTACATTCATGTGCAAGAAAAATCCACACACTCTTCATCCTCAAGTCATGGTGCAAACTGCCTCCAATCGGTGCTTCTACCTACACAATACACACTCAAGAACTCCCGCTCTGATACCACTGATGCAGGGGATGAACAGATCCCTCCTACTCACAAACGCTAAAACAAAAAAGCTTCACTAACCTAATATTTGCAAAGACTCTGCTGCTAACTGAACATCAGATTGAAACAAATAAACAAAACTTTATTTACAACAAATCTGCAATCATAAAATTACAATCTGCATAACAATTCATTAGTTTTAACACAAAATCAACACAATGTCTCCATGCCCTTCACATGTTTTTCTCTCAAATTTAACTTCACATAATCACTATGCTGCAACTATTGCAGAATCAACTTCCCCATGTCGCTGGCCATCACATTGAGCTTCTCACTCTACATTAGTTTCCTGAGGCACATGAACTTCCTCTGTTCCGATTCCCTACACAGGCTCTCACCTCTTCCTCTCACGCAGATCCACTCCTCTCTCACACATATTCCTCTATCATCGCAGCCACACCAATGATCAATCCCGCACCAACTTGGTTGAATGCCCTCTTCCCCTCCTTCCTACCCCAAATCGTTTCATTTTAACTATACTGATTTTATCTCTTCATTTACTTCGGCTGTTTCAGAAAAATATGTTGTTTCATTAATTTGATCTACTATTTTGCCATTCTAACTTGTCAGCTTGACTCCAATCCTTCAGTTTTCTAATTTCTCTATCCTCATTCTATAATCACTCCATGCCTTCTATTAGCTGCCACTCCTTCCACTTCCTTCCGTTATGCATTCTTCTTGAGACCGTTCTTATTCTTCACTGAGAATATTAATTGGTTTTTTTTTCCAATTTGTCTCCGTCTGCTTACCTTCCCAAGAATAGTATTTTGCCTCTCCTCTAAGTCGTTACATCTCCTCCATCAATATGCATTTGACCATACCACAATTATCATTAAAATAGCACTGCATTTTAAATTTTTATACTCTGTCAGACCATAACACATGCCTACCTGTGATGCTCCTGCATCACAAGTCATACCAATTCAATATGCATGGTATGCTTCTGATATAGTACATTGATATGACTTACCAGAAAATATGGCAAACCCGATCCAAGATCCTAATTATATCTAAATTGCTTAGAAAGATCCTTCACTTTATGACAAATATACAACAGAATATTGTAACAGGGTGCAACAACGAGAGCAGATAAGATTTGCATTAATAAATATTGTAAAATCATAAATGTAAACCCTTTTTAAGAGTAGTAACATGGATAATGGCTATGGTACTGTTTATGATGAGCATCGAGACAAAATGGAATGTTAAGGGACATGTTAAGACCCCTAATACAGTACACTAAAGGAAATGCCTCCTGTGAAATGACGGGACTTCCTGAATGTGTTAATGTGTTTCCTCTTTAATGCTATGTTGCCTAGCATATGATGATATTCCTACCCAAGAGATGGTACTATAGGAATCCCCTCTCTGCTCTGCCATATAGAAGTATATGTGAGTAATATGAAGATTTTCGCATTCCTCATATGAAGGTTCCTTTTCCATAGCTGAGCCAGAAGTTTTCTGGCAATTGCAAATGATGTGTGTTCTTGTTTTTAATAAATTGAAAAAAAAGATACTATATATATGAATGTCAACCCTAGAACCAAGTTTCAGTTTCAGCCATCATTGGCCAAGCCAACGGCATCAGTTATAATAGTGATGTTAGAAGACACTGTTGGCCCAGCCAATAGCATCATTTAAAATAGTGATGTTATAAGATATCATTGGCCAGGCCAATGACATTGGCTACATCCAAACCTCAAAGAAAACCAAAAGGGTGAAAATCAAGGAATTAAGAGGACAAAAAGTGATTTAAAGGAAGGATGGTGGATGATAGATCTCTTACACAGTATTGCGATCTGGCCCATCACAATCCCGGCATATGCATGAACACTTGTGGGGGCTAAAATGCCGATAAGTCCTCCATGAGAAAAGTGTCAATAAAACAAAGAATATGTCGGTCCACACCATCTCCTTGCCATTGAGTGACACTACTGTGTGCTGACAAATTGCAAAATTCTGGAGATGTCACCAGAATTGACAGTCCAATAATGTTTTGCATACAAAATTAAAATGTGGTGATGGAGAACCTCGGTGGACTTCATTCTCACTTAAGGAGACAAACCTTAATTTGCAAGCACTATTGAATTAAGGAAGCATGTGTTCAAGCTCATTACTTAGAAAACAAATGTAGTGTGACAATGGAAAAGAAGTTCATCTACAACAAACCAGTGGACATCTTCCAAGCAAACAAAAACGCAAATGGAAGGTAAATGAACTGCAGCTTCTATCCATAAATATAAAACCCTAAAAAAGAGTGAATTTTTTTTATATAGATGATTACACCAAGGATAAGAATTGGAAAAGATATCCAATATTGAACCCACAGAACTGCACAAAAAGCAACCTAAGAAGAATATGACAGCTTTGACGGGAGAAGTGTAATTCCTATGGATATGCTTGTGGTAGTGCCTAGCAGCTCATATATCATATATGTGTACTAATCATGCCATTTCATGAGGAAAGCAAGAAGTATGCTTAGCCTCTTTCAAAGGATAAGCAAGATACTAGAGTGGTCAAAGCAGAAACACTAAAGATGTTTGCATTAGAAAAAGTGCCATCAATTGGAAGACTTATCATTATCTTTGAAAGAGATTTTCTAACAGCCAAAGGTTTTTGTCCACCAGAAAGTTAAAACACAAAACCTGGTAGTTGTCCAACTTACCAGTGCCATATGCAGATCTTTGTCAACAATCCATATTAGAATCTAAAAAGATCGTTAGAGTTTGATGAGGTTGAAAGACAACTCCAAGATTTGTTGAAACAAGGATATTATTCACCCAAACTCATCACCATGAGAGTCTCCAATAGTAACAATTTCAAAGAAAGAAGGAATATGGAATATACATGTTTATCATAGGGTAGAACAATATTACTATAAAAAATACATGTATTCTAAGAATATCTGAATATGTAACTTGTTGGATCAGATTCAATATGCCAAGCATTTCCAAACACGTGTAATAAATATAGATAAATATTTTAAATTTTCATATATATTGCCCCATCCCAGAAACAGTGTGTAAGATAGCAAGAAACCAAAAATGCTGATTACAAAAGCTTTGCTTGTTTCCACTTTAAGGAAGGGCAGCTCTACAAATTCAGAAATTTTACGTGAAACAAAAACAGAAACAATTCAGCTCAACTGGCAGCATATACCTCCAAAATAGCGAGGCAATTTAGGTAAGAATGGGAAATTTTGGAAGCATGTCCTTGTGCCTTGAATGCAATAAGATGCTTCCGAATTCATTTGAGGGTGTGTATTAAGTAGCACTGAAAAACCAAGCTATAAGAATTTTCCTTTGTTTATGCCTTTACTGGTTCCTACTAAGGCATTGGAAAAAAAATTATGGATTTTGTTGTGGGCTTGCTTATGTCAAAGAACGTACACAGCTCTCTCTTTGTGATAGATCAGTTTAGTAAAGTTTTAGATTACTAGATACACCCTATTCCCAAGTCGTACCTGTATGAGGTCTGTACAGGGTATGGGTTCCACTCTGACTACAGCCTGAGACTCTAGGCCAGGCCCAAATATGTCCCAAATAAACCCAAGAAGGACCCATTGTCCCAGGACAACAAAACAAAAAACATTTTATTAATTTTTTTAAAAAAATTTAATAACTTAAACTAATTTCACTAAAACTTTTCAGTTTTATGGGTTCACCCCACAACGTGATGGTAAAATCATGAGCCTTCCAATTGGGAGGTCTCATGTTCGATTCCCACCACCCCTGTTTGGATTTGCATGGATATCGCTGTTGATGGCAGACTTGGCGTGTTGCATGGTACAGCTACCCATTGGATTCAGAGCCCCTGCGAGGCAGGTGCATACTACGGACATGCAACGTGGATGAACAGGTTGTTGGAGGGCCAGCAGTGCGATGGTTTGGACAGGGCCACTGGGATCGTTGGCAGTGGTGCGGTGATATTGGACAATAGCTGGGTATTGGTCGCTGCAGGCTGAGTGGGAGACATAATGTGTCTCGGTGGGAGCGGTGCGAGAGGGAGGCATAAGGAGGCAGTCAATGCTGGAGAGATAAGCAGGACCATTGATTGAGGTGGCCTTCACGCGGAGAGATATAAGGAGGGTGTGACTCCACCAACTCGCACAAGGACCAATAAGGAGTACGAGACAAATGTGACGCACCGACTGGGAGGTATAAGGTTAGGTGCTAGCGTCTACACGTGTTCAACAAGATGGGAGCTATAATGTGAGTCGTTGTCATGTGCTTGAAGCTACTGCACGAAACATATCTAGCAAGGTGTTCATGCCTAAAAGAAGTGCTAACAATGTAATTACCACAGGGATGGGATCCCCCAAATGTGATCCCACTGGTTCAAAGCTCCAGTCAAAAGCGATTACCGCTCAAAAAAAAAAGCACTTTTCAGTTTTATGTTACGGATATTATTCTATATTTTGTATGGCCATAACCAGCCATATCAAACCTATAAAAAACAATTGGCAAGCCTCCCTATCCATACCAGAAGTTGAATGTTGGGTGAAACAGGAGGTAATAAATCTGTTTAAGAGCATTAAGCAACAACAAAAAAATCAGTAATGTTGGGTGTATTTTACATTGCTTGAAACCATTATTTCATACAGGAACCAAGATCCTGTTCCTCAGCAGAGACCTTTGCATGTAAATTTCAAAGACATTGATGCTTAATGAAAAATTTATTGTTTTTCATCTTTGGAGTTATTTATTATGGCTATTAAAAACATTATTTCTTAGTGGTCCTGCAATCGGAAATTTATATGAACTCCATTCAGCCTTTTGTTACCTATAGCCATAGCTGAAGAAAACTCAAGCCAATCATGATGAGCAATCAATGTACCAAATGCAGAAAGGCAATGCAATAGTATGTCTTAGAATTCATGACAACTGAAAAGCAAATACCTGCTTCAGATCTTCTTTCACACCATTAAAATCATCCTGAGTAAACTCACAGTAATCAGCCAATACCTGCAATCAAACAGCACATAACTATATATTAATAATTATTTGCAAGTTGCAACTCAAACAAGTATTCCCTGGCCCAATAAAGAAAAACATCATTAGCAATAAACAAGATATAGAACGAATGTAACTCATATCACAAATAACAAATCATTAGTACCACAAACCAAGGATGGCATACTCGCCGAGTTTTCCAGCTCGGCGAGTAGCTTGGCCAAGAACTCGCCGATTAAAACTCGCCGGGTTTTAGGAAAAACTCGCCGATTTTTCGGCGAGTTTTATTTGAAAACTCTCCTGCATGGCAATGGCAGGGTTTGAATGCATTTTCGGGCATAGTTTTTCATCTGCAACATTTTGGTCTTTGAGTAGAGGAGGAAAGTTTCCAATTTTCCACTTCAGGGGCGGGAGGATTTATACAAATATAACATTTAAGTATAAGTTATTTAATTTCTTATACTTTAAGTTATATTTGTATAAATTATAAAATATAATACTTCCAAGATGTTTGGGATAGGTTCCAGCTTCATAGGAGTTAAGATGCACATTCTAGATTTTGGGGGTTTTCAAAAAATTCCAAACTTAGCCAAATTTCAGGATTCAGCAAGCCTTCAGCAGGGTTACCTCCCACAATCCATCATGGCTTTCTAAGGTCAAACTGAAGCTGGCAAAAGGATTCCCAAAGGGTTTCAACTCATTTTATCACAAATCACTTGGTTTCGACCCCATCTCTACGACAGACTTAGCTTAGCTCTCGCCCAAATCCCAGACAGACATGACTTCCCAACAGGCCAAAATCACTCAAACCTCATTTGTCGGACCTAGGGACTTGAAAACAGCCACCAACAAAGACTACCTAAGACCTAGTTATGAAGACTTTGACATTTGACATTGATCAATGATCAAGCATCATAGATTCATACTAGTTTTGTAGAAACTATTTACTATTTTGCTTCCAGTCATCAGCATTCCACATGAGAATGCGATTTTGTACCCACTTTGCATTTATATATATCTAAACTTAGCTTGTTTCTTTTGTTTTCTCATTAATTAACTCATTGGATGCATCTTCTCATAGAATTTTGCCAAAAAAATGCATTTTTAATTAAATTTTATGCTATTTTTAAGTTCCCGAGTTTTTTGCCGAGTTTTTCCAAAAATTGGCCGATTTTTCCCGAGTATTCTTTTTCAAGGCTTGGCAAGTTTTTGCCGAGTGAGAGTATTCCATCCTTGCCACAAAAAATATGGACCTAGGCTATCTCTAGAGAAAGACTACACTATAAAGCGCAAAAACTAGCTTTACATAACAGATTCTTGAAGATAAAAAATATTAAATAATCATATGGATAATATATACAATTTCAGCCTCAGTGAAACACCTACCAAGAAAAAGATACAGAACATAGACCTAGAGTGCAGAACAATTCATAACCATTATGCATACATTCTTAAACAAAGGAAAAGATACAAACACACAAGCTGATATACTCACATAATCTTTATTAATACCCATACCATCCTGATTTTCATTGTCAATTGACGACACTCCTGGGGACGAACCTCCTGATTTAGCAGAGTTTGGAGGAACATAAACAACCCTCAATTTACACTCCTCAACAGCATTTCCTTTGTGCTTATTGAACTGGAGCAAAACGGTGACTTCAGCCCAGGATTTGCCAATACAAAGGAATCAAAGACAGAATGTTATTCTCACAAAAAAAAAATCAGTGATATTTTGCTCACCAGATCCGGAGTAATATCTTTCTGCTCTGTATCAGATGGCACAACTACACTCAGAAGAAGGAACTTGTCTTTGCATTGCATGTTTGGTGGGACTTCAAGTTGTGCTTGCATTGTTACTAAAAAGTGATACACATTGCCACTAAATAATTATGAAAATGAAAAGAAACCAAAAACAATACAATAAATCATCATATTCAGGAAACTCAATAAAATGATTACATGTAATATCAACAGAAGATCGAGGCAAGAGAACGCCTGAGTTGGGCCGTACAAGATACTTCTTCGGTGATGTAGTCTTGACCTGCCATACCAAGCCCCATCATTCATAAGATCCAAAAAAACAAACGGGCAAAATTAACTTTAAGGAATGCATAAATTCACTGTTCAAATTTAAATGTTACATGTAGCTAGAAAAGAAAGCTGCCCTACAAATCTAGTCATTTATAAACTTCAAGAGAAAGACATGAAAACATAAACCCATGATAAACATAAATATTGATTTTGTACTGCATATAAATACCTTGAAAGCCACATGATTTTCTGTGTTGTTCAGTAGTTGCAATTGACAAGAGCTTTGCTTATTCTGCTCAACTGTTCATCACCATCCAAGAAATTTTGTGTGTTGCCAATATGAGTAAATATTGAAATTTGGGCATTACTCAGAAAAGGTTAAAATACCAGAAACAGTTAAAGCTGTTAATAAAATGAACAAAACTTATTTTTAGATAAATATAAAAATATACTGAAAAAAGAACAGAAGGCATTTCCAACAGCATGGCAAGGATTCTTTGGGTGTCATTCAGAGACAGCTAAAATGTCGGAGACAAATAAAGCTATACTAAAATGAACAAAAAGTCTAAAGCCACAAAATTTTCTTTATTATTAAGTAGTTGCAGTTAACAGCAGCCATACTTATTTTATCCATCTGTTCCTCATTATCCAACAAATTCGCATGTCACCAGAATAAGCAAAAAGTGAAAGAGGATTACAACTAAAACCATACTACAAATAAGACAACCATTTCATGCAACCTGGCAAGGACTCTTTGGGCATTCTTCAGAGATGTAAAACACCAGAGGCAAGTAAAGCTATACTGAAATGAAAAAAATTATTTTAAGATTAAAGACAACTAAACAATACTGAAAGTAACAATTAAGTTTTAGTATTTCGCACAGCATGACAAGGAATTTTTGGGCACTACTTGGAGACAGCTAAAAGCTATACAAACAGAAAATTAAGGTACTTTTCACAGCACGGAAAGGATTCTTTGGACATGAGTTTTGAAAGGACAATATTGAATATTCTTGTTTGTTACTTATGTGTTCCAAATATTCTTGTGATTATCTGAGCAAATATTGAAACAGGATTACAACCTTTGGGCATTACTCAGAAACGGTTAAAACACCATAAACAATTAAAGCTGTAATAAAATGAACAAAACTTATTTTAAGATAAATACAAAACTATACTGAAAATAACAATAAAGCCATTTCCAACAGCATGGCAAGGATTCTTTGGGTATCTTTCAAAGACAGATAAAATGTTGGAGACAATTAAAGCTATACTAATAAACAAAAAGGCTAAAGCCACATACTTTTCTTTATTATTAGAAAGTTACAGTTAACGGCAGCTTTGCTTATTTTATTAATCTGTTCATCATTATCCAACAAATTTCTTGCAACATCACAAGGACTCTTTGGGCGTTATTCAGAAATGTAAAACACCAGAGACAAGTAAAGCTATACTGAAAGTAACAACTAATTTTTGGTATTTTGCACAGCATGACAAGGATTTTTTGAGCACTAGTCAGAGACACCTAAAAGCTATATGAACAGAAAATTAAGGTACTTTTCACAGCATCTAAAGGATTCTTTGGATATGAGTTTTGAACTTGTCACTAAGAATCTGACCTTACCACTTCACTCCAGACCCGCAGACACTAAGTTATTATCTTAGTAATCGACAATCCTGACGAGAATCCTGTTAAAAATTTGAGTCGTCCTAAGCTATAACATTACTAATTTTGTCCCCTTTCACATTTGCAGAATCAACTCTGCGTTTACCATAAAAAAGTAAAATTAAACAGGTCTTTGATAAGCTTTCTTAAATAAGGAACGCCCAGAAGCTATGATATAATATTGGACTTCACGTGACTAGCATATTAACTTTTTTGTGTGTGTAAGCGCACGTTTGGTTAATATTGGGCTAGGTTATGGGTTACCTTTAAAATTAGGACTACATTCATAAGATTTCTTAGAAAATGGTCAGGCTGTGATGTAGAACTTATCTCAGGAGTTAAGTTATGGGTTGTCCATTAAGTTTAGACTATTTTTTGTTTTTCTGAATTTGATTGTGTTTGTTTTTTTGTATTAACATTTAAGATCACAGTCTGTGATCCATCATCAGAATATTAAAGATCTTAAAAATAGGAAAAGAACCAAACACAATCAAATTCAGAAAAGCAACAGAAGTATTATCAATTGTAAAAAAATAATACCTCCAATTAGATTACATTTTTAAAATTTTAAAATGTGGATCGGACTGTGATGTATGCTCCATGATAATTACGCTACAAGCTGATATATGTGCGCTTCGGTCATGGTTTAAGCTCTTATGAGCATTCCGACATTTGCAATAGTATCATAATTCTTTGCGCAACTAAATCATATTTAGTGAAATTAACCACACTAAGAAATTGCCCATTGTTAGAGAAGCTAGAGTCTAAATTTCAATGTACCTTGGCCACTTAAACATATTTCTATTAACCAACCAGACTGAGATATAGCATCCCTTACCCAATTTAAGCACTTTTACTTTAATTAACCAAACTGAGAAATTGTCTATAGGTAGAGAAGCCACGGTCTGATTTCAAATGTGAACTCCATGTAGATGAAAAGGTGCAGACAATATACATGGTTTCTACTTACATACAAACTTGAGCTCCTCTGACGGAACACTGAGAAGTTCGTTGGCCATGTTTGCTCTCAAATCAAACACAGATCTATGGATTCCAGTGAATTACCGAAAATCAAGGAAACTTCTCCGCTGGATACAAAGCAGAAGAGTAAGCCCAAGAAAATCAAATATACAAATGTTTTAACCTCTGAAGCTCAATTTATTATTAAAATATCCGGAAAAAAAGATAAAAAATAACCCTCACCTAAACAACGCCCTGCAATTTCTGAGAATCTTCAAATCTATCACCCGATCGCACTTCAAAAAAATAGAAGGAACAGATTGCAATACTCTGAATTCCAAGAGACAAAATATGCTTGAAATTATACAGTATCTCACAAAACACTTACGAATTGCATACGAGAAGTAAAAATAATCCGGTTTGCATAGAAAACAAATTAAACCTCAAAATTCATCTTTGCCGCTATAATTAATAGAAAAACATAATTAACATCGAAATTAAGATGATTGGTTGCAGGATACTGACGGTTCGGTATGAGCAATTTTACCGGGTTATAAAATGGCGATAATCTGTGCCGCTGCAAGAATTTCGGTTGGAGACAGGTCGCAAGTACGAATCCGTTGCATGAAAGAGATTTTAAAATTAAAATATCCAAATGCATGCCCCACAATTCATTGATTACCTTTTAGTTTTCTATGAAATTTTTTTGGGGCGCGGCAGCTTTTTTAAATGGAAAATATGCTTTACTTCATTTTAAAATATATGGACGTTGACCGATGTTTGAAGATATCTTGTTTTTGGGCGAATTGACCCATGCTATTTTTTAATAGAAAATTTTTCATTTATAAAGTTGTTTTAGTTATTTTATTGCTATCCATGTCATTTCTTATAATGTGGGAGCCTTGAATTCAAAAAGACTTGATTTGTGGGTTCATTGAGAACATTTTAAGGTGTGTGCCAACATTTCAGACCAAACGCTATGATGCATCAATAAAGTAGATAGGATTACACCATGTAGAGTTTTTGATAATATTTTCAATTCTCTTCTCTTGCTATCTACCCTTATGATGGATCATAATGTTTGATTCAAAATGTTGGCAACAAAAAATCTATGTGGTCTAATCCAAAAGAAAGCACATTGATTATTATAACTGTGGAAACTTCATGAACATATCTTATTAATCATTTTGAGTTAATCTAGTGCATGCTTGTGGTGAGTTTTGTACTTAATCTTTATCATTAAGAGCACTCACTCATTCATTTTGAATCATCTAGGAGTAAATTGGAATTACTCAAAGGAATTTCCATGGGAATTTATGAGAGCATAATAGGATAATGTCAATATGCATTATCTTAGGTAAATTGCATGTTTGCTTGTTATCTTTGATCTTTTGTTTAAAGTCCTAAAGTTGATGTATTAGGGGTTTAGCTAAGGAGAACATGGCCCTTGCAATTTTACAGATTGTCCAAAGGTGTTTGTAAACAATATTCATCCTTACACAATTTAAACATCAAGAGATTGAGTTGAACAAGTTTCAAGATATTAATATTGTCAAATATTCTTATGATGGTTGTAATACCCCTCCCATAGTTTTCTTTTCAATTTAATTGGCTAGACTCTTTTAAGTCACTTTCATATGTGTACTAGATCCTCAGATAAATTTGATGTCATTTATGTTTATGGTTTCACTGACCCCATACTTGCATGTGTATGATTGACGTATATGTTTTATATTTATGTTTGATGTGTCTGATATGGTTAAGGGACGAAGTCGTAGTTACTTGCTTGTGAGATCCACACGATCAGCCAATCCCCGCCATTGTTTGTTAAATATATTTATAAATGTATGTACATGCTCGTCTTTTATGCAAGATTCCAGGTATCGGGCATCGACTTCCCTGCATTGTCAAGATGAGTGTGCCCTATTGCAATATCTCAATGGTAAGAGAGGGGAGATAAAATACAGGTCCAATCCCAACCTAAGCCATTAATTGTTCTAAAAAAGTGGACAAGTATATGATTTTCTACCTATCCAGATTCGTCAAAATGATGTAAATTTGTGAGCCCTTTCTTTAGGCTTGATTGTTGTATTTGGGTTTAGTCAGTTTTGTTTCATGGTTGCATGTCATATGGTTTATTGTGGTTTTGGTATTAAAATGGATTAAGGAATTAATTAGGATTAATTAAATGAGATTAAATAGTTATACCTTATGATACATTAAAATATTAAATATAAGATTAACTAATTAATTAATGAAAATTAATTAATTATCTATATTTAATAAATAATTTAATTACAAAGTCAAAATTAATTAATTAAAAAAATTAATAATTATTAAATAAAAAAATTAAATTTAAATGTGCAATTTGAGTTAAGTGGTTATTAGTTGAGTTGCATATTTTTAATTAATTAAAATTAAATAATGCAACTTAAAAAGTACTTTGTTATAAAATTAGAATTTAACCTTTTAAAATCAAGTTGAGTTAAAGTGACTTAAAGTTGAGAAAAATAAATAACTCTTTTAATAAATTAAAGTTGATAAAAACAATGTTGGAGTTGAGTTCTTATTTTTGTGATTTGGAGTTAACTACTTTATTATTTTTAACAATTGAGTTCTATTTTGTTATTTTGGAGTTGCATTCTTTCAGCTCTGGTATCTGAGTTTTCTATATAAAGAGAGCTAGGAGACCATTTGAGATCAATTCAATCAGGTTTTGAAGAATTCTCTCTTGGCAAATTTTTGGAGGATTAAAGTTTTGATGTTTTCGAAAGCTTTGGGTTTTCAAGATTTGGAATTGATTTTTATTCAGCTTTGTGTATTAAGGTAAGTTTTAAAAGCCTTAAAAGTTCTCCATTGAAATCATTGTCTTCTTCATGTTTGATTAGATCTTGTATGTAAATAATGAGTGTTTGTTAAAAATATGTGTTTATTTGATAATCAGGAATGTTAGGGAATCGTTTGGAACGAAAATTTGATTAGAGTTTTCTTTTAAAAAAATATTTGATTTGTTTTCAATTATGGCCTTTTATGATTTTGAGGGTTTTGAAAGAGATAGTTTTTAGAGAAAATGCATATTTTTGAAATAGAAATATAGATATGTGCATGTAAAAGATATATTCAGTTGCATCTTAGTTAGAAATAATATATTCAGTTGCATTTTATTTAAGGAAGATATATTCAGTTGCATGTTAGTTAGGAATGGTATATTCAGTTGCATGTTAGTTAGAAATGATATATTCAATTGCATGTTATTTAAGGAATATATATTCAGTTGCATGTTAGTTAGGAATAGTATATTCAGTTGCATGTTATTTGATGAAGATATATTCAGTTGCATGTTAGTTAGTAATGATATATTCAGTTGCATGTTATTTTAGGAAGATATATTCAGTTGCATGTTAGTTAGGAATGGTATATTCAGTTGCATGTTATGTAAGGAAGATATATTCATTTGCATATTAGTTAGGAATGATGTATTCAGTTACATGTTATTTAATGAAGATATATTCAGTTGCATGTTAGTTAATGAAGATATATTCAATTGCATATTATTTAAGGAAGATATATTCAGTTGCATGTTACTTAGGAATGATATATATTCAGTTGCATGTTATTTAAAGAAGATATATTCAGTTGTGTGTTATTTAAGGAAAATATATTCAGTTGCATGTTATTTAAAGAAGACATATTCAGTTGCATGTTATTTTAGGAAGATATATTCAGTTGTGTGTTATTTAGGAAAGATATATTCAGTTGCATATTATTTAAGGAATATATATTCAATTGCATGTTATTTAAGGAAGATATATTCAGTTGCATGCTAGATTTAAAGAAGATATATTCAGTTGTTTGTTAGTTAGGAATGATATATTCAGTTGCATGTAGTGGTATTCTATTTTTAGAAATAAATAAATAAAATTCATACATGAGAATTCTTTTAGAAAAATAAAAATAAGAATAATAATGCTACATAATTAAATATTATTTGATGAGAATTTCATATTGATGTGTTTATTACTAGAGTTTTTGGTTTATGAATTTGATTATCGATATGGGTAGCATTAAGTTGGCTTTTAGGAATCACTACCAGAGGCTTGGGGTTTTACCTTTTTATTATGGCATAGATATTTACAATATTTGTAATATGATAATAGTTTCGATCTTTTTACCCAACCTTTGTTCATTTTAATCTTATTAGTTTGTGAACTATTTAAGAGAGTATATTTTTATGATGTTATGGTTTGAGGACCAGTGTGTAATTGTGGGATTATGGTTTGAGGACCAGTATGAGTTCCAGTTATCTTTTATGGAACTAAAATTGATTATCATGCTTTATATGATTTGTGAGATCCATTTATGACTTATGAGCCTAGGTAGGTTAAATAAGTGTATAAGTAGGAAGTGGCTTGCAATAGGTGTCGAGGCCTGCAAGTGGCTGCCAGGATAACTTATTGCAAGTGACTTAATAAAGTGATAACACAATAAAATCTACTAGGATAGAAATATTAATAATTTGTTTGTGTTCCTCACCCATGCCTTGAGCGCTAATATAGGCTAGGATGGTTTGTGAGATGATGTTTTTCGTCTGCATGGACTTGGATATAGTATTGTTGGTGCCTTGTATATATGAGAGATAACCAATACTGCATAGGGTCACTAGGGCGCCAGGGTCTTGAGAGGTTGCCAAGATAACTCTAGAGTTGGCTCATGTGATGACACTTCCCATATGCATCTTAGGTATCCTACATGTGTTGGTTTCCTATGGTTGAGTATGTTTTTACTTTTGTTATCCTATTGTACCTTTTGAGTTAGAAAGCTTTCAGGATCTCTTTCTTAGTTTGTATCGTGATTGATTTTGGTGTTTGTTATCCAAGTGGGGTATGTTGTTATCTCATCAGGAAGGTGGGAATGGATCATTTAGGTTCCATGAGGTCAGGTGGTAGTGATTCTTTTACCATTTGAGATTCTAACGTTCGTGTACTAGTGTTGGATGATCCTTGTAGCAGTTGTACCTTCTTGTTCACCATTATTGGATGTGTATTCTTATCTTTATTATATTATGTTCTTGTATCATTTTATCAGTTAGTTTGGAGATATCATATTGTACTTTGTGTTGATTATGTTACATCTCCTGCGACATGTGGAGTGGATGTTGATGAGTATGTATATTTTTATCATTCAATTGTAATTATGATGTAATATGTAATTATGGTTGTAGTTGTATTTTGTAGTTTCTATGTCAAGGGACCCTTGAGATGTGTAATTTCTACTTTGAGATTATATTTATGTTTATGTTCTTATGGACTTTATGTTTTACTTTCACTTGTTTATTCATCCACTAGTACATTTTGCACCATTTTTCTACCAAAATATTTGACCATGAAATAAAAAGGTTTTGGTTGGTCGGATAATAGAAGGAAAACTTTCTTTTTTTTTTAATCCATGCCCGTATTAGTCAAAATTTTGACCACTACTGTGTATGTCAAAATTTCAACGAACACGGGCATAACTTTAAAAAAAAGAACTCATTTCTAATTTCATTATCACCGCAGTGAATTGTTCAAGGGGCAACGCGCGAAACCTCATCGGCCAAGGCAAATTTGGCACTGTGTATAGGGGTTGCAGTAGAATTCATTTCTCATTTGATCATTATCACCACGATGAATTTTTTCAAGGGGCAACGCATGAAACCTCATCGGTCAAGGCAGATTCGGCACTGTGTATAGGGTTTGTAGTTTTTATCTGGACTTGGGCCTTTGATCTTCAAGCTTGGTTTTGGAAACTTGGCTTTTCCTCTCCTTATCAAATGGAAGCTCATTGAGGTAGGGATTGTTTCGTTATCTCCTTTGCATTTTGATAGAATACATTGCATTTGATCAGTTGATTGAATACCATCATGTATTTTGAGGGCACATCTTACTATGATATTCATTACTCCATGCTTTGTTGTATCCATGGCATTGAGTTCATTTCTTTGGATGATTTGATTATGGCATTTTCTGTGTTAGTGAACTAGGGCATCATGTTAATGTGTGTTCATTAGATTCTCTAGTTACCCACGAGCTAGGGCATACATTTATACAAGCTAGGGTATCATTGATTATTTTCTATCAATTATATGGCGTTGGTAAGTCTTTCCCAGCCCACACAACGGTTATTAATACCAATATGAATAGACATGGCTAGCATCGTTTCATTATCAATTGATTGGCATCATTTCAGTATCTTACATAGTGATACGAACAACCACTAATTAGTGGTTATCGTAACACATTAACAATGTGTTACGATAACCATTAATTACTGGTTATCGTTTGATCAAGCAATTGACTAAGTCAATCTTAACAGTGACTGCATAATATATATAATGTGACTGCATAATATATTAACAGTGACTGGTTAATTACCCTGTTCCAAAGCTCCCATTTTGGCACAGGCAAGGAGGATGCTGGCAAAGGTTAACAAAATAGTTCAGGACATTCAATGACTTAGGTTTCGCACACACAAAGACATTAAAAATGCTCCCTTGCACATCTAACAGAGAAGATCATTAAAAGCATATACTCCAATTTCCAACTATTAAGACAAACTTAATGCCTACTAACTATACTTCCAAACCTTCTCACTATAATTATAGCTAGCCTCTAGTTTCTCTACTACTATAGATTATGTGGATTTTATTGTTAAACAATCAATCTCCTCTACAAATAATACAATGGCATTTTCATTTCATAAATTGTTATAATTCATCAGCCTAAACTTTCTTATTCCTTCACAACATTCAAAGTTAATTTGAAGAATACATACAAAATGTATGAAAATTATTATATTTGAAAAAATAAAATAAAACATAGAATGATTTAAAAAGTATTTAAATAATTTTAAAAAGATAGAAGGCTATCTTAAGATAATATTTAAGAGTTATTTTACTAAGAATTTATTTCATTTTAGCCTATTTTACTATCATATTTAAAATATCTTAGAGTGACTACATAATATATTAACAGTGACTGGTTAATTACCATGTTCCAAAGCTCCCATTTTGGCACAGGCAGGGAGGATGCTGGCAAAGGTTTTGGAATTTAGCTTTACACCTGCCATTTGCATTTGCTTGAAAATTTCTAAAGCCTTTTCAAAAAATCCATTTTGTACATAGCCCGTAATCATGGCATTCTATGATACCACATGACTTTGATGCATTTTGTCAAAGAGTTCACGTGCCTTGTCTATAGTTCCACATTTTGCATACATGTCTACCAGGGCAGTTGCAACTACAACATCTGACAAAATTTCTTTATCTTTTATGCTTTGATAAAAAGGTTTGAGATTTCTGCTCCTTCGTGTTACAATGATGTTTATTTATTTGGTTACAGTAAAGGAAGCAAAACTCTTGGCTCCCTCCTCCATCAAGCATGTGGCTTGTCACTCTATGTTATTTTCTTTTAAAGTTTATTACTGTAACTATGTGAAGAGTACAAATATGTATTTGGTAACATTGAAGGATGAGAAAAATGGATTTAAGCATAGTGCGGTTGTTGAATGCCATATGGATACTAAACCTTATCCCACTGAAAGCATAGCGTTGCTTGGCCTCAATCTAAAACCAGGAGAGGGTGAATTTTGTCTCTAGGTATCTAGCGATACACTTCTTTTTATCGAGAAGGTGTGAATATCAAGTGATAATACTATCCAATTTGAATAAAGTAGCTTAGGAAATCCTTGATATAAGATCACAAGAGCAAGGAAGAACTAGCTTCAACTTATGTGTCTATAATGTCTATTATTCTCAAATAGGAGCTTTGAAATCCTGTGATATAAGATCACAAGAGAAAGGATGATATTGGCTTCCGCTTATTTCAATAATATCTATTATTTTCAAATAGGAGCTTGGAAATCCTTCTTATAATCGAAGGATGAGATTGGCTTCAACCTATGTTAATAATATCTATTATTTGCTGCTCATTATTTTCTTCATTGGTGTTTCATTTTTGCAATTAAATGAAGATTGACCTATTACTATGCTTAATGCTTAAGAATTGATGATTTTATAAGATTAAATGCATGAAAATACCAGGGACATATCAATAACCTGATACCTCAAGTACTTATAATCAGTATGCCCGACAAACAAAGACTTAGTAGTAAAAGCATAAGGTAGATATTTGTTGCTGATTTCATGTTTATCTATTACGTATGCTATTTACTGCAGAAAAATAGAATCATTCATGAATTTAGAAAGAAAGAAGAAGATTTGCTAACTAATTCTGAGGATTAATATAAAACAGATTTCTATAACAAGGCTTCAGAATAATATAGACTAATGTAAAATAGATTTCCATAAAAAGACTTTATAATAATAAATTTTATATCAAATGTGGATGTGGATGTGCAACCTATATAAGTCATCATCATCTTTATTATTTGTTGTAGCAAATACATCCGAAGCATCATCAGGTCTATCTGGAAATCAAAATTCAGAACCAAAGCCTCAAGATTGCTATAGTGTTTGTGAAAAGGCTTGATACTTCTGAATATCAGCATCACTGACACTTCTTCGGGCATATTTCATCGACTCCCCAAATGAGCAGCCTTTATTTCAGCTACCTCATCACTATCATCCTCATACATTGCCTCGGGGTTCTCACTTCTTTTTCTTTCACGTTCAATATCTTGTAAAAGTGCAGAGGAAAGAGAACATGACAAATTATCTTTAGATGATGTTTGAGCTCCTACACCACCACTTTGATGTTGATAGTCATTGTGTTTCTTTATATTAGAGATTACTTATTGTGATCATTTGTGTTTGTTTTCATGTATTCATGATGAAAATATAAACCTTGTTAACTTTCAAAACATGAAAACATCAAACCTGTTCTTTGAGGGCTCAATGTCAAAGATGCCTTTTATGTTGTGTTTAATAACAATGCTTGTCATTTGTTATTTTAGTTTGCCTTATTTTGAAACATTGCATTTGTTTACTTCATGATATTGTAAAATACTATTTTGATCATTGCAGCTATGTATTGAAGCACCTTGCTATCCTATACTTTGGAATGCTTTAATACATTGATGACTATTTGGAAAGTATTTGGTGGCACTAAAATACAAATCATTTGTGTCGTTGTTTCTTTTCTCTATGATTGATTATAAATATCATGGTGTTTTATGGCACTTTGATTAATTGTATCATGGTCGTGCTCTACTATTGTACTTAACCTATAACATATCTCCAATGATTACAATGACTTGCACATGCTTGTACCTTATGGTTGTTCCATCTTCTTATTGTGATTGGTTCTGATATAAGGCATGGTATGTCAATGTCTTCTTATTGTATTTATTCTATTAGGACTTCAAACTGAGTGACATTTCCTTTTCACATGAGCATAGAATTCAAAATTGCCTCTATAGAAGAAATTGTTCATTAATAGTAGATAGATGTGTATTGCCCTATGATCTCATGATAACGGCCATATTCAATAACTCTATAACATGATGGTTGTTCCTTTTAAGAGAGATGGTTGTTCCATTGTTCTAAAAACTACACTTTGTTGTCATTTTGACATGATAGCATTATATGTCAGAAACTTTGAGGTTCTCTTACCTTTTGTATGTCATGGCTTCACCTCTATGTAGCTAAATCTTACTCTGAAAATGATCTTCTTTTAGGAAACAATGAAAATCCTCTATGGGTTCATACTTATTGTGACTTCCCATGGCGCACTATCATTGCTTGTACATTGTATTTTTCCAATACTTTTAAATTGTCACTGTCTTTGAAAATTAATGCCATATGTTGCTTACATTTGATTCAATTTCCATATTAATTACTCTCTTTAGTTGTATTAGGAACTGTTTCCTTAAGCATGTGTGATGCAAACCTAGATATAGATGGGCATTAATGCATTAATGCTCAATTGAATGCCTTAATGCAACTCCTAGAGAAAGGCCATTTGGAAGCTTTAGAGGAAATAATTTTTACTAGGTATGGAATCACCTCCACTACAATGCCAAATTCTGATGTGTTATTATCTTTAATTGCAAGTTTCTTTTGCAAAATATATTGTATATCTTTACAGACTAGATGATGTAGAATCTAAATCTAACCATGTATATATGGCGTACTCATAAAAACTAAATATGGTAATGAAATTCTTAACCTTCTAATGGAAGAAAATGAAACTGAGGAGTCAAAGGAACTTGAAGAAGAATTGACATGTAGATTCAATTCTATTGATGTAAGCAGTAATTAATCTTAAGCAATAATTAAAGTTCAATAGATGTTTATATTTTATACTATCTTATGGATCATGATCTAAAATATGATGTGTTCTTCTTACAAAAAATTTTGACACATGTGAAACGTCATCAACATGGTGAGGGTTGTAGCGCCACACAACCTTCATGTAAATAATCTTTAAACCTTTAACCATTGATTTAACCTTTGTATGCATTATTGACTCAACTTATGTTTGGGATGCTTCTAGTACCCCATTTAATCTTTATCCATTGCAAATGTATTTGCTAATAATGTATTCTATAGCTCATGATGAAGTCCAGACACCTCCTTCGGTTAACATTCCGCATTCGATGGCTGCATTGTCCACAACAAGGTGCTTGCAGACATCTTCCTCTATACCATCTACAACTGGTAAAACCTTATTTTTCTATATTTTGTTATGTGCTAATCATGAATTGATTATTTTTCTTGTGTGAATTTTATATACTATATGGACCTATTTTGTGTACTAATAGATACACCTACACCTGGTACAAGAATAGATCAGACCAGTACTAGTGAAGATCAACCATTTCTTGGATCAACATGTGTTACTAGTATTGGTTCGTTTGCGGGGACATTGTTGATGAACAAGAACAATATGGTTTCATTAAAAGTACCAAAGCTTCTAGGTGCTCTAAAGTTGTTATTATTTACAATGTAATTATAGCTTACTTATACATAACTCATTTTGCACTGATAATCCCATGCTATTTTTGTAGGAAATGATGTTTTTTATGAACATCTTTTTGAAATGAAATTGAAGCTATTTGGGCCCACCATACGTAAAAGGTATGTAGCTTCATAATATTGGTACAATATTTTTCTTATCTTCCATTTATTGTACTATATTAAAGTTATGATATCTAACAATTTTGTTTTTTCAAAAAAGGTGGAATGATCAGGATGCTGACTTAAAAAATCAGCTCATTAAATCTTTAGAGGACCTCTTTGGAATTAAAATTTTTGACAGAGGCAAGATTCTTACAAGAGCATGCAAACATTTAAAGACTGTGAGGGACCAATATAGAAGGGCTATAAAGGATAACCCAAAGTACGAGCATCCTCCTATGATTCCACCGATGGAGTGGAATGAAATAATGGAAGATGCAAAAGAGAAAAGGCTAAAGGGTAGTGGAATTCAACCAGAAGATGGCAAAAGAAGGTACGTCATGATAGTATTAAGTAGAATTTAATCATGCACTAATTAGTGATCTTTGTAAATATATAATCTAACATGTTTCAAACTTTTCATAGACTGCAAGACACATCAAAAGCCACACAAGCGAGATTAACAAAGGTTGGCCAACACAAACTTGGCTCTGGTGGCTATATGAAACTTCACTCTCAACTTGTAAGTAGCAGCATTGGAATTCATATCAAATTTTCATATATAAGGTTGTAAACAATTCTGTTTAATCAAATCATACATGTAAAAGTGACGATATTAAACAAAAAATACAAGGCATAGAATTCAATGTAGAGCCCACGGATGAAGACAAGAGAATAGCCTTGAAGGAAGGCTATGTAGTCGTGATTGCACACCTACACCAAGAATCCCAAAGCCATAACGAAGAATCTGCTACACCATATGAGACATAGGTAAATTGGTCAAATGAAAAGTAAATCAAATTGAATAGTTAATTTCAAACATAAATTGACTATTTCATGATAACAATGTGCATGACATTTCACTACAGCCTTCAAATCCTACCACAGAACCTGGGCGTGATGAAGGCCATGATGTGCATCATAGTGTTGGAGGTATTAATTTTCTATTGGAAATAAATTACGTAAATATTAATAGAATTTAACATCTTTAATTACAATTGGTCGTGTAACCTTTTTTTGAATATTTTAGAGCATGTTGAGCATGTTGAGTTGGCAGAAGATCAAAATGTTATTGTACATGATGATGTGGCATTGTCAAGTAAATAAAAATGCATGTTATGTTCTACTAGTTAATGAAATACATGTAACAGTAAAAAAAAAAGTATGTGAATTTAACCCATTTACTTGTTATTGCAGCAGACCCCCCTTTAGTGCAGCAGCGTCGTCCTCCTCGAGACATGAGGAAGCATCATAATTTGAGATCACAACCACAAGAGGAGGAAGATAATATTGATGGTCCTGTCAGCCTTTACCTAAATAAGAAATCTAAGAAAAACCTAAAAAAGAAATGATTTCTTAAATATGCTCTTTGATAAAACTTGTTTGATTAACTTTGTTTGATAATGAAAGAACATTGTTTTAAGTAATTATCTATGAATGTTGTGTATTAATATTGAATTATATGTGATGTTAATGAATATTGTTATGTGTTAATGAATTCTTGATTAGTGTTGTGTCTTAATGAATGTTATATCATATTAATGGATGTTATGTGATTGTATTCATTGAATGTTATAGTTCATAAATGGATGAATGAAGTGTGTAATTATATGTTCATGGGGAATTTAGATTGATGTTAGGGGGATGGGGGTGAGGCCAGATGAACTTCCACCTTCACGTGGTTGGCCTTGTTAACTAGAGAATATTAAAGTATTCTCGAAACCAAGTGAAGCTCAAACTAACACACCTTCATTATTTAATCAATTTCATTCATTCTAGGTCTTTGCTCATAAGTGCATTTTTAATGTGTCATTGTCAGGAAACTATCAAATAAAAAACTAGAAGGGCCAATAGTCAACTTCTCATTGTCATTGTCTGGCATGATTCAGCTTCATTTTGTGTAAGTATTCTTGTATTGAATGCGTCAACCTCTCTTGGCCTAATGTGGATTATTTCATTGGTTTGTGTTTTTGAGTAGGTGAAGTGTTAAATCAAATATCAACTGGATCTATAAGTAGCATAGATATTCTAGAGCTAATAGCCTAATACACCCACATGAATAAATTTACTTGTTGTCCCCTTAGGATTTACTTAAGAAAACAATCCTTATGTGCTCAAAAATCAGTTGTTTTAGTGCTGCAATTGTAGATGATTATATGCATGAATTTAATGACAAGAACTGAACAGTTAGGCTCTATGATAATGCTTGTCATCCTTATATGGCAGGTAAATGAATCCAAGAACAAAGCTTTCACGAAATATTTGGAGTCAAGCAGCGTGCTTAATACCCTCACAAAAGGTCTGCGACAGTTCTTCTTATATGATGAAATGTTGAATCTAGAAAATTAATTTGTGAATTTGCATCTATTTGTGAGATAATATATTAATATTGGCAGTTCCTCTTATATGATGAAATGTTGATTTTAGAAAATTAGTTTGTGAATTTGCATCCATTATTTTTGGAAGCCTGAATGTTATGTTCTCCTTGTGAGGATTCAAATTAATTTGATTGATATGATCTTCGAAATGGTGTAGTAGTCTTTTAGATTAATGTGATTTGTATTATCATATAATATCTCTGCTCTTATAAACTACCTTGTTTCCATGTATGATTTACTATTATTCATTCCAGCGTTCCAAAGATGAATCTGGATGATATCTTTGAGCAAAAGAACGAGGTTGCTAAAGCTGTTGAAGAACTTAAAAAGGTTGATATATTCATATTAGTTTCATTTATTTATTGATGTGTATTGTCAATTGATTACTGTAAAATATCTCTTAAATATCAAACAAGATGAAATTTGAATGCAGTATGATTCAATCATTCATTTATATGCTTACAGGCTATGTCAAACTATGGATATGAGATAGTTCAAACACTTATCGTGGATATAGAGGCTGATGTGCATGTCAAGAAAGCAACGAATGAAATAAATGCAGGCAAGACTTTTACATCCAGTACTAAATGTCATTTTTACCATGATATTGTTGGAGATTGCTAGCATATACTTTTGCATTTTGTAAATGGGTTGATGGTATTCATTTATTTAAGAAAAACCCAACTCATTATCCTCAACTTTGTTCATATTTTTGTTCTATATCTATTTAGTTTATTTACCCAAAATTTCTCTCAATTTCACCATCATTCATTTCATTCTTTTATATTAGCTGCAAGAATGAGGGTGGCAACACAAGAAAAAGTAGAGGCGGAGAAAATTTTACAAATCAAGAGAGTAGAAGATTTCCTTATTTTATTTTTCAGTATGCATCAACACTTCCTTTTATGTTATATATGTATATTTTATAGACTTGTATATTTATAATTTTAAAAGTTTTTTGTAATATATATCGGGTTTGTTTGTAGCACCAATAATGAAAATTGTTTTCTCAATTGTCATACCATCCATCTCCGTCAACAACTGGTTAAGGACTCTGTCTGCGGCACCACTAGCATCCCCAACACTGCTTCCACACTGCAAACATGCAAACCAATTATGCATCACCAGTCAGAGAGCCTATCTCAAATAGTTCAAACAAAATTCCTACTCAAATATATTCACCATCCTCAACTTGAACTTCACTCATAAAAAATCAACAAACCTGTGTAGCAATAGAATCAAGCTCTTCAAAAAATAGGACGCAAGGATTTGATCCTCTAGCTTTATCAAAAAAATTCCTCACATTAGCCTCGCTCTCTCCAAACCACATTGTTAACAATTCAGGGCCCTTCACACTGATGAAATTGTCCTGACATTTGTTAGTAATGGCTTTAGCAGATGGATTGCTAGCTGAGCCCAAAGCAGTCTGGAAGTGCTCATTACTAATGGCCATGGATTTTAGAATCTCAGCATCTATTGTCTTATCTTCTAAGTCTATAAAATCCATCTTTTCCCTAATGCACTAAAGTGTAGCCTCAATACACAAAGAAGCAAGATCTACTCCAACGTATCCATGGGTATCCTTAGCAATCTTTTCAATATCAACCTGTAACAAGAAAACTAAAGATAAATAGATACTCCATCAAGAAACATAAAGATTAATAAATGCTTTCAAAATCCAAAAATTGTTTAACATTAGATATAGAAGTACAAAAAATAAGGCCCCAATATATGTACATCATCGGAGAGCTTCATATTCTTTGTATGGATGCGAAGCACTTCCAACCTACCCACTTTATCCGGAACCCCAATATCAATCTCCCTGTCAAACCTTCCAAACCTTCTGAGTGTTGGATCAATACTATTTGGTCGGTGAGTTTCTCCCATAGCAATAACATGGGCACAAAATTTAAGTCCATCCATAAGCGTAAGAAGTTGAGAAACAATTCTCCTCTCAACTTCACCGTGGTTTTTTTCCCTCTTGGGAGCTATAAAATCAATTTCATTAATAAATATAATGGATGGGACATTCTTCTCAACCTCCTCAAAAGCCTTCCAGAGATTTCTTTCACTTTCTCCAATCAACTTTGACATGATCTTAGGTCCATTGATACAAAAAAAGAAGGCATCGGTTTCATTTGCCACTGCCCTAGCAATTAAGGTTTTCCTAGAACCAGGAGGCCCATAGAGCAGAATACCCTTTGGGGGCTTCACACCAATAGATTTGAAGAGTTGTGGGTGTCTAAGAGGAAGCTCTACCAATTCACAGATCACCAATCAAAGTCTATCTCTCAAATAGTTCAAACAAAATGAAAAAACCAATAGTTTCACACAGAGCAGATGGATTGCTAGAGCCCAAAGCAGTCTGGAAAACAAGACTAGCAAGGACCTACTAGCAACAAGCAGCAGAATGAGTGTGGACACCTGAAGATAAATATCTAGACTAATCACTGATCAAGATGTCATTGGTGATTAGTCTAGATATTTATCTTCAATTTTTTTTGAAACACTCTGCGTTGCGTGGAAATTTTGACCCACTTGCGTCGAAAGTCTGGCCTAAAATTGATCATTCTGTGTCGAAATGTGGCATCGCGGGTTTGGCATCCTGGTCAGAGCCACTAAATATTTTGACTGAATTTGTTTGAAATATGACCATTGCGAGTTTGGCATCCTGGTCAGAGCGACCAAATTTTTTGACCCATATTGGTCGAAAGATCGACCAATACACAAACACTTACCAATGTTATCTTCAGCCTAGGTTGCCCTCATTTTCGACCAAAAGAGGAGTTGATCATTCGATGGGTTCAATAATGGGTCGATATTTCAACGCCAATAATAGAAATGAACCCATTGGTCGACCATTCGATCGAGTTGGGTAGAAACTTCGACCAATGGTGCGTCGAAAAATGGTGCAAAATGTACTAGTGATCATTGTTTGTAAATATTTAAGAAAAAATTATTCTGCAAAATTAGTATTATATTTTAGGTTAATATCTCTTCGGTTCCCTAGCGAGGGCATTACAATGGTTCTAGTCATGAATTTTGAATGAGCATGTACATAGAAATCATAATGACAATCTCACAATCTAATTCTTAACCCCGCATGACTTTAAATGTAATAATTTCAAATTTCAAATAAAATCTCCAAGATAAAAGTGTCATATTGACCTCAAAGGACTCCCTAAGTGTCATTTATCTCCAAATTTTCTTATCACAAAGTTTTGGTGGAGAATTTATGACCAAAGATGTTTTGAAGCCATTCTTCTTTTACTCATACTTCTATTAATATCCCTTCTTACATCATCCACAAGTCCAAAGTTTTGGATCACCAAGCTATGGTGGAAAATGTATGACCAAGCATGTTTTGAAGCCTTTCCATTCATGCTATTATCTAGCCCTCACAAGTAGTTTGCTTCTTTGTTCTTGGAATTTCTTGTGTAGTTTTCTCCCTCCTTTCAGATTTATCTTGGAGATTGTCTCAATAATAGAAGATGGAGAACAAGAACAATTTATTTAACATGCTTTTACATGAATCAAAATTTGATCTGGATTTGAAATATTCTTAATTGTAATTGTTTATTTTTTCTTTTTTAAATTATTATATATTATTTTTTAATTAAATTAATTTGTATAATAAAGTTTATAAATTAGTGGTTGTGAAAGAGGTGATGTAGGTATAGATTAAATTTGACTTGAAAATAGAAAAATTACACCCAATTTTAATTATATTTTAGTTTATATATTAAATATTTGAGTTTTAAATATATGCATCCATAAAAATTAAAATTAAAATTAAAAATAGCACTTTGCTCCTATTAAAAAAATGTGAACATGTGAATACTAGAATAGAAGGGAACACAACTTCCCAGTGAATCTATTAGCATAACCAAAATGACAAATGGTAAAATCTTGAAGAACAAGAAGAATTAAAAATGCCCATAAATGCATTTGGGCTCAACCTCATTTTTCCACAGGGGAACATAGGATCCATTTGGCTAAGCCTCATGTTGTCATAGGGGTGAATAGGGTCCCTCTAGGCCAGCGATGGGAAATAACAAGGAAACTGTTTCTTGGGACATTTAGACAGAATGACATCTCTTTGAGTAAATCTGCCAATAAGGATTTCAAAAAGCACCATAGTAATTTGGAAAGGAAATCACTAAAACCCTATCTTTTTGGGAAGCTTTGATCTAGGATCTCTCACCTCACAAATGGAGCAAATAAAATACCACAAGGATTCAAACCTGATATGTAAAGGAAGCAAAGCATAAGCAAAATTAGGGGCAAAAATTTTGACAACCCTCAGAGAAATCAAAGGGTGAACTACAAATCTTTTGTTATTCCAAGCAAGACAATGAACTCAAGATGGGATCATTGTAGGAAACATGGTCTTTATGCAACCTAGAGTAGATCAAGTCAATCCATTAACAAAATTGTGCACTGGTGGAACTAGATCTTCCCGAACCAGGTAAGTACTTCTATCCTAACACATAATTTTATATTCATAGAATAAAAAGAGGAATCACTAAAAAAGGAAATTCTATATGGAGACCCATTAATTTAGAAAAGGGTTTATCTTCCATTACTTAGATTGGAAACCTAATTTCAATCCTAAATCCAACAAACCAAAGATATTTTTAAAATAGATTAGAATATATCGATGAAATTTATTCATATAGAAACCCTAGAAACCATTGGTAATGCAATGTAAACTTTCATAGGTATAGAAGAAATTTCCATAAATCAAGAGATGTAAAAATGTTAATAACCATAGATGATGAAGAAAAATACACAAATACTCTAGAAATAATTACTCAAGAGGAGCATGTGCGGGGGAGGGTAGGGTTTCAGCGCAACAGTGGGACTCAAAGAGCTTCCTAGTGAAAAAGGAAAAATGGGGGGATGAAGTTGACAGGGTTCTTCCTATTCAGGATCTACGAAATAAACTTTCAAATCATTCGGCATCCCATGTTCCCCTATGGGTTTTCAGGTCAGGCAAATGGATTGATGAATCCCGCCCTTTGTTTTCAAACAATATCTCTCAATGGGTTTTTCACTCTGGGTCGACAAGATGGCACGCCATTTTCAAGGTAGGCATAGGAGGTTTCCGGAGAAGAAAGTTATTTTTTATATTTGTGGCCCTATTTCGCTATTCACCTAGGTAATGACTCTTCCTCCAGCAAGGACTCTAAGAAGCAGGAACCTCAATTTAAAATCCATGGTGATTATTTCTCTACCTTCAGAGGAGCTCGTTCAATCCACCACGAGTTTCTTGACCCCCGCTTCCAGATCAACGCGAGGCTTTTCAAAGATTTTCACAAGCTCCTCCAAGGGATTAAAATCATCTCTTCATTCCACACAACATGACTTCTCATGAAGTTCTCAAGCTATGAGAAAGGGTGCTAATAGGTAAGATCTAGAACTTTACTCCTACGCACGAGGATTTATCATCTTGGGGTTTTAAGCATTGGGCAAGTTTGCAGAAGATTTTTCTTATTGATAATGGTCAGGGCTTCTTCATAGATATTTTTGCTGATAAAACTAGCAGAGACAAAATCCATCACTGTAAAAGTTGGTTTTTAGATGGTTAGGGTATGCATACACATCCTTGGTACCCAAATTTCCAATCGGATAAGAGCCACACAAGATTCTTCCCCTTTTGGATCTCTCTCCCAACACTTCCTCTAGAATATAGGTAGTTAGATATCTTGGAATCATTGGCTAATAAATTGGGTGTCTTTTTGCGGCATGACTAGTCTTCTTTAGACGATTGCAAACCCTCCCATTGGGTTTGTCTTCTTTGGGATTCCTCTAAGCCCTGGCATTCTCATATCTACTTGGAATCTACTTTTGGCTCACATGATCAGCAAATTACCCCAGATGGCTCTAAGTTTATTTTAAACAGGATGGACTCCCTTGGTCGTCTCTCTTCCCAGTGTAGGAAGTAGCCTTACCTAGACAGTGGAGTTTGCAGAGATGAATGCTCTCTCCCCTCAAATTGCCAATTATTAGATCCAATTTTTTTTCCAACTAGGGTCAACTTTTTCTTCAAATACCCTGAAGGTTCCTGTGTCAACCTCTACTCGCCCAAGAAAATTTAGTCTTTTCTGGAATCTCTGCACATTCCTGATCAGCCCACTTCCTCTTCTCTCATCAGGGGTGGAACTTTGGGTCGGCCTCCTCGGGGGGTGGTGGATAGCCTGATTCTCACACCATTGTTGGAATTTTTGTATAACCCCTTTCGACCTACCCAATTCAGGATTCAGGTTTCCAGATTTCTCCTATTGGCATCTCTTAGCAAGTTGGTTGCAAATCTTCGATGGTGGCTTCTCCCATTTTGGTTGTGGCCTCCTCAACTCAACTCATTCAAATGGCTAATCCCCTAGAGACACCTAAATCATCTCCACCCTCTCTGGGCTCAGCTGATATTTTGGGTCTCCTTGCTATTTCTCTACAGAATTTGGAAATCTTAGGTTGGTATTTGGATTATGAACCTGAATGGCCTTTGGATAATTCCCCTTTGCCTACAGATGTTTTGGAAGGGGTTTCTTCATTGCAATCCATTAGGAAAAACCTTTAGCAATCATTCTTATAGGAGATTGACCCTTTTCTTTTGGATCCATTCGCCCTTAACTCTCCAGGTCATGATCATCACATGCCGGACCGAGTAAACCCATAATCAAATATCTTTGTTGAAATGGATTTGGATGGTTTTGTTGATAATTTGATTCTAGATGTGGCTGACAAGAAGTTTGATGGAGTTATAGAAGTGGATGCCCCAAGACAAGATTTGGGTGATGCTCAAGAGGAAGTTTTTGGTAACATTGGGGAATTAGAGATGTTGGGTTCTAAAGAGATTCTCCTTTTGCCTTCTCCACAAACATGTGCAATTTTACAAATGGGAGTAGACCTCTCAAATATTAAAGTATGTATATCAAGAAAAAAATCTAGGGGTTGTCCCCCTAAAGGAAAGAAAATTCAGGAGGAGATAGTTACTAGAATCCAATCAGTCATATCTTTCTCTAAGATTCTGAGGAAGTCTAAGGAGGAGGCTACAACTTCAATAGCCAAACAAATGAAGCAGGGGAGGAGGGAAGTAAGCTCTCTGAATCACAAATGAGGATTATATCCTGGAATGTTAGAGGCTTAAATGCCTCTAACAAGGCTTGTCTCATCAAGGATTAGATCGTGGTGAACCGAGCAGATATAGTTCTAATTCAGGAAACTAAAATGTCCCAAGATAAGGGGGAGGATCGTTTTAGATCTTGGCAGGGTTGGGACTTTCTTCATGTGCCCTGTTCGAGGGCTTTGGGTGGCCTAGCCATCTTATGGAAACCTTCAAAATGCAAAATAGAACTAGTTGCAGATGGGGCTATTTGGATTTTGGCGGAGGTATCAATTTTTGCAATCTCTTTTTATCTTCTTAATGTTTATGGCCCAGCTTCAATGTTAGGTAAACAGAGATTATGGGTCAGGTTGTCTCAAATCACTCATAACCTTGGGGATTCCAAATTAATTGTTGGTGGGGATTTTAATGCAACTTTGGGCATTATGGATAAAATGGGAGGTGCAAATCCTTCTTTTAAAGTCACTTGGGATTTTAAAAATTTTGTGGAGGGACAAGCTCTCTTTGAATGTGTTCCTCATAATGGAGCTATAACCTGGTCCAATAGGAGGAAAGGTTCCTCCTTTATGGGAGTTAGATTAGACAGATTCCTTCTCAACCCAGCATGGATCCTGTCTCATGGCTATTGTGCTTCATCCATCCTCAACCTTCTAGGTTCTGACCATTTTGCAATTTGTCTCAAGGTCAAGCTGGCCTCAAACACTTTGAAATCCAAATCTTACTTCAAAATAGAGCAAATTTGGTTTCGTGATAAGAATTTTTTATCATTACTATCTCAATGGTGGGCAGAATGTCCCAATCAAGAGGGATACAAAATGTTTCAGCTTTTCAAAAAATTATCTTGTATGAAAGCAAAAATTAAGGAGTGGAATCAGCATTGTTTTGGTAATATCTTTGTAGAAAAATCTAGTATTCAACGCCAACTAGAGGAATGGAATGATCACATTATCCACCATGGACTCTCACAACAGGTTTATGAGATTCAAAAAGACTTAAAAGATAGACTTGAGTAAGTCTTTCTTAGGGAAGAAACATATTGGAGACAGCAATCTAGGGAACTTTGGCTCAGAGAAGGGGATAGAAATACAAGCTTTTTCCATAATTCAGCTAAAATCAGGAGGCAAAAGAATGCTATTTTCCAAATAAATGATGCCAATGGCAATATGCTTAACTCAGAGAAAGATATCGAGGATGAGGTTTTTCATGTTTTCCAAGACCTTCTAGCTAAGCCGTCAGATGAGAAGGCTTCTATCTCACAGTTTGATCCTCTTCACTTCATTCCCTCTTTGGTCTCCCAAGAGGATAATGCCCAACTACTACAACCGTTTACCCTGGAGGAAGTAAAAGCAACAGTTTTCTCCATGGGTGTTGATAAGGCTCCTGGCCTAGATGGCCTCACCCCTTTATTTTTTCAGAAATGTTGGGACTTCATGGGTTAGGATATTCTTCAAGCAGCGGAGGAATCAAGGATTCATTCTTCTATGTTTAAACCTTTTAATAACACTTTCCTCACTCTCATCCCAAAGTGCTCTACCCCTTTAACCTTTGTGGACTTTAGACCAATTTCACTATGCAACACCATTTACAAGATCATTACTAAATCTATTTCCCTTAGACTTGGGAAGATTATCCCCAAGATTATTTTAGACCAGCAGGGGGGTTTTATTCTGGGTAAGGATACCATTGAGGGGGCTTTAATTGCACACAAGGTCCTCCACTCAGTCAAATCCCAAGGACTTCAATCGATGGTCCTCAAGCTGGACATGATGAAGGCCTATGATAGGGTTAGCTGGTCTTTTCTTCAAATGGTTATGAGTAAAATGGGCTTTCATAGAAAATGGATCAAATAGATTCTTGTGTGTGTTAAGGGGGCTAAATTCTCTGTCCTTATTAATGGTTCTCCTTGTGGCTTCTTCTCTACAACCCAAGGAGTCATACATGGAGACTCTCTATCTCCTTTTTTATTTATCATCATGGCAGAAGGTCTGAGTAGACTGATTACTTATAAAAATTCCCAGGGTTTATGGTCTGGCATTGCTCTTCACCAATCTCATATTTCAGTCACTCACACCTTGTTTGTTGATGATTCTTTGCTGTTTGGTTACAGTTCTATATCAGAAGCCAGAATAATTAAGGCTACCTTGGAGGAATATTGTTCTCTTTCAGGGCAAAAATTCAGTATTGCAAAGTCTAAAGTTTTTTTCTTCAACACCCCTCCGAGGATCCAGGTAGCAATTGGTGATTTGCTAGGTTTTGAAACTGCCCTAGCTCCAAGCACATACTTGGGCATCCCATTCTTCTGAGGTTCATGTAGAGCCTCCTTTTGGGAGAAGATTTACTAGTCAATAGCAGATAGGATCGCCTCATGGAAGGCCAGGTGGTTATCCTTTGCAAGCAGAATTCTTCTTGTCAGATCAGTTCTTTCCTCAATTCCAAATTACATCATGTCGGTCCTCTTAGCCCCCAAGTCAGTTATGGATAAAATCAAGAAAATTATTAAAGATTTCATTTGGAGAGGTAACATGGATAACTCCTCTAAGATCCCCCTTGTGGCTTGGGATAAGATGGACTGCCCCAAAGACTGTGGTGGTGTAGGCCTTCACAGCCTATATGAAAGGAATATCAGCCTAGGTGCTAAATTATCTTGGAAGCTTTATGAAAATCCATCATCCCTCTGGGAAAGAATCATAAGACTAAAATACTTAGATTCAAATGATCTTGCTCGGATCTTCACTATCAAGGATCCTCCCTCAGGCTCGGCAATGTGGAACTTTGTAATAAAGTGTTGGCAAATCATTCTCCCAAAATTATCTTGGATTGTGTTTTCAGGGAATCAAGCAAATTTTTGGGAGGACTCTTGGAATGGTCTTCCTCCTATCTCTTCTTCCTCAGACATTTCTCCTTCAACTATCCAAGTTCTGAATTTGAGATGGGGCTCCAAAGTGAAAGATTACATCTACATAACCATGACAGGTGTTGGTCTGAGCTCAGACTAGAAAGACATGTCTCATTTGGGCCTCCCCAAGGATCAGGTTGAGGCCCTTCAAAATATTCTCCATCAGAGACCTCTTCTTCTTAACCTCAATCTGAATAGGCTTATTTGGACCCCGTCTTCAGATGGTAGATACTCAGTCAATCTTGGTTATCTTCAATTGACTAAAAAGAATCAGTCTCCCAACAAGCTAATTTTTAGTTTCTACTGGCATACTGCAGTTCTTCCTAAGGTCGGGTCTTTCTTATGGTTAGCAATTCTAAATTGGATCCTCATAGGTGACAGGCTTCATAGACTAGGAATTACACACAATTTCACTTGTGTTATGTGTGACTCTCAATTGGAAGACCCTAACCATCTACTAGTATCATGCCCCTTTGCCCAAGAAATATGGTACTAGATCCTAGAGAAATTGGGTTTGTATGGCCCTTGGCCAGCAAGTTTGTTAGATCTTCTTTATCAATGGCCCCTCTCCAAATTAGATTCTTTCTTTGCACAGATTTGGAGAGTGACTCCAATAGCAGTTACATGGTCAATTTGGTGGGAAAGGAATAAAAGAATTTTTAGAAAGGATAAGAGCACATTTGAGCAAGTATGTGGGGTGGTGGAAGAATCAATCTCAGAAATGATGAATGCATACACTATGAGATCGAAGATTGTATCATCTCTTTTCACCTCCCACGACTCAAAAATTATGAACTCATGGCCCTTCATTTCTATCCCGTTTAATGGGGTCTTGATAGGCAAAATTTCAAACAAGGAGAAGAGAAAAGATGTCAAGTGGATCCCTCCAGATGAGGCCTTTGTCAAGTTAAATTTTGATGGCTCATCCAGAGGGAATCCAGGTATTTTTGGTGCTGGGTGTGCTCTTCAGAATTCAAATTCTAATCTCATTGGAGCCATGAGCTCGAGGATTCCATTTGGTTCCAATAATATAGTCGAAGCTAGGGCTCTGCTCATGGGAACTCTTTTGGCTAAATCATTAGGGATTAAGAAAATACACATTGAGGGGGATTCCCAAATCATCATATCAGCACTCATTAACAAGGCAGCTTCTAGTTGGGAGATTCAATACATCATCAAAAAGGTCTAGACTCTCCTTCCATCTTTTGAAGAATACAAAGTCTCCCATTGTTATAGGGAAGCAAATGACCTAGCTAATTGGTTGGCAAATAAGGGTGTTGATCATCTCTCGAGGGATATTCATTGGTAGACTAATTGTCTTATCACTTCTTTGCTTAACTCGCATGGTGCCACTTGGGTTCATAAGGAATTACATCCATAACAGGCTGAAGTACCATGCCCAAATTATTAATTCTAGTGCCTTGTACTTTGTGGTTGTGGTGGAGGGGTTTCATTTTGGTGACTGGGCTAGTTTTATTCTCATATACCCTCGCATAGATGATCTTTCTTTTTAGGGGGCTCCTCATGCTCAATGTTAGTACTTTTTATTCCTCCTATTTTGTGTGACTACTTATGGGTAATTGCACTTCTTACATGAAGTATAGATTGCATATCTTTCTCACAAGGCAGGATTTTGGGGGCTGTCATCATCAACTGCATCCTCAGCTTATATCTAGGGCCCTGCCTTGGCCAAGCCCATTCACATCTTCTGCCACTAATTTCCCTTTCAGTGTCTTTCCCCTTTTGGTCATTTGCAAGTCATGTTGATAATGAAATACAGGGCTCTAAACCTACACATAAATTTTCCAATTCAGTCCTGGGAATGTCCAACTACAGGGGATTATCTTCCTCACCATTTCTGAGTGATATTCAATCCCTTGCCTACGGAAGTAGCTTCGATCGTATGATAGATTATTAGTGACTATGTGTTGTTCCCATCTTCGTCAAGATGCATCTTTCATTCGCAAGTTCTGTCAATTTTTCTTTCAAATTTTTAGGATGTGTTTCAAGATTATGTGCAGTTTATGCATGTGGTGTCGAAGTTGGTTAGAGAGGACTTTTCTTCTTTGGAGGATATTTAAAATGCGGTAACCCGCTACAGTCTCGGGGCATCTCCTGCTATAATGGTGTCGTTGGTAGATTTCATCCTTAATTTAGTTTGGGAACATGCATTCAACATTTTCGACAGCTGCTTGGTGATCTTGGCCTATGCCCAAGATGATGGTTGGGTCAGCTCCTCCTCGCACAGTCGACCGGTTCTGGGAGTTCCACTAGTTTCATCTGAGGCCACGGTTTTAGCCTCCCATACTAGCAGTTGCAGGTGCCCTTGCCATACTCAGGGCTCTCAGTGATGCCTCTTTGCATTAGAATTCATGGTTTTGGGTTTTTGTAAGGATGGGATTGGGTGATGGTTAGTGTTTTTCCTTTGTCTCTGCCCCAGGGTGATACACTATGTTGCTCGTCCTTCGAATGTAAGCCTTTTTGGAAAATTTTGATTTTTGATGGTAGGGTACCACTTGTGTATACTTGTACATATTGGCTACGAAGGGAGGTTTTCTTCCTACTTCTTTCCTCTTGGAGCCCCACTGAAGTAGTTTTTTTTAATAAAAATTGATGGCTCGTCCATTTTTATCAAAAAAAAAAAATACTACTCTAGAGAGTTTTTTATTAAACCTGAATTCTTCAAAGACCCCATTAATTGAAACGTGGTAGCCAAAAAGGTTAAAGTGGCTAATAAAAATATGGAAATAATTCCATGGGATGAAGGGATTAGCATACATTTCAATAATGGATAAGGAGATTTCATTATTGAAACCCTAACTCCTTATCCCAATATGGAAATTAACAAAAATCATTCAAGGTCTTGAGAAGAATTAAGAAAAAGTATCTCTGAGAATAAGGAAACATGAAACCAATTATTAGAAAATGTGGATTCCTTTTAGGAGGAGGTAAGAAATCAATTGGCTCTTTTAGATGAAGCATAAAAGGAGGAAATTATTTCAAAATAAGTAAATCAAAAAAATTTAGAGAGAGAATATATGAATAATATAGAAGAGGAAGAATATCAGTAAAATACAAAGGAAGATTATATTCTAGGAGAACTAGAAGTAGTTTATGATATGATGGGAATTAACCAACCTATGGGAGTAGAGTATTAACTAGAAGATGGTGGGATCGTGTGTCAGAGTATGGAGAACACTAAGAAGGGGGGATCAGTGTTCTAAAACTTTACAAGTTCCATTTCAAATAAATTTGTTTATGAATTGAATCCTTTCAAATAAAGATGCTTGTGAACTAAATACTTTTTCAAATTAAAATTCTTATGGATTGAATCTCATAACAATAAATAGAATTCACCTTTTAAGAAATGATATTATAAGATCAACTCAACAAGATAAAAAAATCTCATGCATAATCAATTGACATGGTTATTTTGACAAGTGGAAAACCCTCATAGAGATGAAAAACCACTCAAAAATGTCACACTGGCTTATAAATCGAATGCCTCACTAAAAAATAAATCAAATTCCTCAATGGATATCAACAATGCCTCACTAGCTAATCAAACTTATTAAAATTGAATAATAGAATATAAAATGTGTCCAAGTGTATCACCTTCCTAAATATCTCATTTGACTTGAGATTCAAGATTACATGTAATCATGGAATGTATACAGCATAATGTTTTTATATCATCATGAAGTATACAAACTAGACTTATAATATAATCTTATACAACATTTAAAACCTCTTTTCAACAGAATAAAAACCTTTAAAGATTATAGGCCTATACAATAAATCTTTTTTGTATTGCAGATATTCAAATATGAAAACTAACTATGAATGAATCAAAAACAAATACATCCTTCAAACCCTAAATCATAATCTCTTCATAAATGAAATTTCTTAAAAATTAGAGCTCTTTTTTATGCTTTTCGCAGACCTCATATCACTTAAAATAGAAGAAAAACTCTTCTTTATATTGCGCCAACAAAAGATAAAAAATGATAGTATCCCAAAATTATTCCCAAAATTAAAACTTGCAAGTGTCACATAACAAAACTATCTACAACTGCCATAAAAGTCCCAATCATTAAGAAATAGAGCATAAATAAACTTATGCTATTCGTAAAGAAGCAATAACATATTTCTCATTAATAAACTAAACAAACCAAACCAAATTCCTTTCTCAAACTGGAAAATAAATAATGGTTTCATGAAATGATGCTCAAACAACCACCACACTATCATGTTTTCCAACTCCAAGTCTAAGTCCATTATGATCTCAAACCAACTCAACTACAATGCTTGTTCCCTAGCTCGATAGGTTTTCAAAACAATGAATAACCAAATGCTTTGCAAAACAAAAACTATCTTCCCTTCAATGCCCTAATGAAGCCTAGGTATAACTCAAATAAAAAATCATAATGACATTCAACATTCAAATGTCAACCCTAATAAAACCTTTTACAACCCATGTATGTTAATCAAATAATGTTGTCTCGAATGTGCCCTTGCATTATAATGTCTTTGTTGATGATATTTTCTCTAGACAATAATTATTTTACCAAGAATGTTGATAGGTTTACTTGATAGCATGGTATTAGAAATGTTATTACTCCATACATGTAATGAGTACTTAACTCATGCAAAAGCATAAACACCTAATACAATATGTTGTCAATCCTTTGTCACAAGGTACTTCGCTTTCCAAGCCTAATATTGGTATGATATCAATATTGATATCATATCAATATCAATGTGATATTATCAACTTATATACACTCTTGGCAGTTAAGTCATATTGACTTAACAATAAAACCTTGGAGAACATAAGTTATTAATGACTTATTGCTTGTGTAAATAAGTTATTGATAACTTACCAATGTTTTATTGATAAGATAGCAATTCTCATTCATGTCAAGATATATAAGATATCAATATTATATGGCCAACAAGAATTAATAATAAACCATATGAAAAGACAACATAATGAACATAATGTGAGCATATGTACAACCATATGACCAATGTATCACATTGGAAGTGTCATGTATACAAGTTCACTATTTCCTAACTATTAAGAAAATGTAAATAGTATCGTTATACTGTGGATATGGAGAGTATTTTCTATCAAAGTCAAACCAAGTTTAAAAACTATAGAAGATGTTAATGAGAACAAAAATGAACTACCATGATACCAAACTAATTCAATACTATTTCTATTCTTGTTCAAAGATAAATTTGTGTATGTTTATAAAACCCTATCAAAGTATACCAAAGATGTAAGTATGTATGCAAATATAAACCATTGTCATACCAATCAATACCAGTCAAATGTGCATGTTCCTTTCCATTGTCTACATATACCACTGTTATACAAATCAATTAGCCAAAGTTGATTTCATCATTTGCAATGTCATTTTATTGAACTTTGACATTAATGCCAACAATGACCAAGAGGGGAAACATCATGGAGGTATAAAAGGAGAAAAAATGGCTAATAAATGAGATCTTGGAGTTAGAAGTCAAGAATTTTCAAGAGGATGAAAATGCTTTGAGAATAAAGGTCCAAGATTTTGAACAAGAAGAGTGGGAAGTAGATGCAAAAAAGTTAGGACTGGCTCTAAACTTCCTTGACAAAGACACGCTAGATTATGGAACGACACTAAAAAAGAGAGGAAGGAAGTCCCTTACTAAATTAAGCAAAATGGAAGAAGCGGTAGAGGGTCAAGCCAAAATTACATCATTATTCCATGTTGGAAAGGAGAAGAACCTTCCTAAGGAGAAATGAAGGTGACAACTTGTAATGTTAGGGGCTTAAATTCCCCTAATAAATAACACTTAGTAAAGAGAAATTTATTAACTCTTAACACATAAATATTAATGATAAAAGAAACTAAGGTAAACAAAGAAGAAATAGATAACTTTGACAAGAAGGTAGGCATCTAGAAAATATCTAGTGTGCCAACAAAAGGGGCACCTGGAGGAATGACAATTACGTGGGATCCAAAGAAGGTATAGTATGAAAATGTGATAAACAATACAAATTGGTAGGGAGTATGGATAAAGAGTGTAATTAACCCAATTAGATTCTTTCTCATAAATTTGTATGGCCCTATAATGACCAATGGGAAGAAATAAGTATGGGCAGAAATAGAGATATACATGGACCAGAAACCAAACATAAACTATATCTTAGGAGGAGATTTCAATGCAATATTGGATCCTTCTGAGAAAGAGGAGGCAATTAGAATGAATCCCAAGCACAAAAAGACTTTAGAGATTGTATTCATAATAATAATCTCATGGATATTGGAATAGACGATGGAATTTTCACATGGAACGATAGAAGAAAGGTTTTAGCCATATAGCCAAAAAACTAGATAGGTTTTTCTTCAAATGAGACCTGATTATATTTATGAACACACTAAGGTCCCCAATCATGGCTAATGTGGGATCAAACCATTTTCTAGTTCAATTGGAGATTGGGGAAGAAAAGAAACCAAGGAGTTGTCCCTTTAAGTTTGAAAAAATGAGGCTAAAAGATAAAAGATTTTTTTGACTTTGTGGAAAAGTGGTAGAAGGAGGAGCGAATAGAGGGGTCAAAGATTTTTTGTTTTATTTCAAAGTTAAAAATAATTAAACAAAAATTACTTCAGTGGAACAAAGACCATTTTCAGAATATCTTCAAAGAAAAAGAAAGAATAGAAGAAGAATTAGACAACCTCAACAAAGAAGTTATAAAAGAAGGTACGAACAAAGGAAAATACCTAAAGGAAAAAGAATTACTAAGAAAATACGAAGATATTTTGACAAAAGAAGAGATATATTGGAAGCAAAAATCTAGAGAAAATTGGCTAGTTGAGTGAGATAGGTGTAGCCATGTAAAAATGGCCTATTGCTCTAATGCGATGACATTACTAACATTCCTTCCAGATTGTTAAATAATCTTTATTATTTAAACAATATGTGTCATTCTACCATATTCTAAGATCAAAATCATCATTTCTCCCTAATTCCATAATTAAGTGATTTTAATTAATTACTTTAATTATTGAATGTCTAAACAATTATTTCATTATTTATTCATCTATAATATAAGTAAATAACATTATTTAATTATACCCTACCTTGATATAATTAATGAAATAATCAAATTTAATTAATATCCCCTCCTCCTAATTATTGCATTTCTATAATAGTTAAGTCAAATTCTATCTCATGATTAAATAAATAATATTTAATTAATTAAACTAACTATTCCCCTCTCATGATTAAATAAATTATATTCATTTAATTACAACTAACAATTCCTCTCATAAATAAATAAGTAATTATTTATTTATAAAATATCTCTACATGTACAAATAAATAATATTTTATTTATTTAAATCATAATCATCCTCCTAAATCCTAACTCACACTCACTTTGAGTTAGCTTTTCAATCGCAACCCTTCACTACACAATTCCCTCTCCTAACTATTCAATCCACATTGTTAGTTCCTCCCTCAACAATCTGTTAAGTCTTCCATCAATTCAGTCTTCTAATTCATGCAATCAATTGACTCATCCATGCAATCAATTAACTTACCGGTCTATTATGTTATCTCACCAGCCCATTCAAGTAATCTCTCTAATCTATTTTCTGACAAATCAATCAATCATGTTAGACCAAGCAATCAACTCAGTTGAACTCTCACTCACTCTAAGTTCAACTCCTCAATCACAGTCAATCAACCCTTCAATCATTCATTCTTGGTTGAAACCTCTAAAATCTTATAAATAAATATCCAAACCTTTGATTTTGCTAACCACAATTGCTTTGAATTCTTATACTGACATAATCTTGAGCTCAACTTTGAGAGCCCACATTGCATGAGAAAGAGAACACTAAGGAAGGATTTCATATAGTTTTCATATTCATGTTCTTAAATTGATTTCATTATGTATGATTTTTATGCTTATTGTTTATGTTGCATTCTTTCTTGATGATTGGGAATACTAATTGAATTAATAAATCTCTTTGTGGTTGAGACCTCTTATGTTATTGCCGGTTTTCTATTGATCCCTATTACCCAATTACAAATGGTGAATCCAACGTAAAATTTGGTCATATCTTTCAAACTGCTTAAACAATATTATGAATTTTTTTGCAAGTTTGTGCTGATATAAGGAGGCTAAAGTCCAAAATTTAGATTTTTTAAATTTTTAAATTTTTTTTATAAATTGTTAATGATATTTCATAAAAAAATCAATTATGGGCTCAAATTAGCATTTTTCTTTTAAAAATTTACATTTTTGGAAAGGTCTTGAAACTCTAAAGGGGGTCTATTCTTTGTGATTTTAATTTTGTTGAAAAATATTTGCAAAAAATAAATAGATCTATTAAAATTGGTATGTTCTAATAAAATGGGTCCCTAGGGCACAAAATAAAGAATTGTGCTTTGAAAAAAAAATTAGGTTTATTTTGACATAAGGAAGCTATAGTCCAAATTTCAATTTTTTTTTAGTTTTTTTTTTCTATGAGATTTCATAAAAAAAAATTATTTCTAGACACAAATCAACATTTCTTTTTGAAAAAGTTACAATTTTGGAAAGGTCTTGAAATTCTACATGGGGGTCTATTCTGTGCAATTTTAATTTTGATGAGAAATATTATATATATATATATAGAGAGAGAGAGAGAGAGAAAGAGAGAGATGTTTGAAAACTTTTCTTTTTGTGTGCAGGTGTAGGTGATAATTGTTTTATCAAAAATATTGTTTCAAAACTACAAAATAAGATTTCCTTCTCTTTTGTTTAAAATATTTTTCTCTATTTTAAAATGGCACATTTTCATTGTTGAAAATACGCACTTGATGTAATGCACTTGGCCATCAAAACACAAAGAAGTCAAGATTCAGGAACTCATTGAGTAGAGAAGAAGAGAAAGAGAGATAAAACTAAACAAGATGCCAGCTAAGATATAACAAATCAACACTTTGGAGGTAGAAATAAAAGGAGTTTTTGACAAGTCTATATGGACAAGGTATTGATAATTTCTAAAAAAATTAATTGTTGTGACATTAACCTTATTTCTTTTTAAAAATTCCAAAACTAATTGCTAGGTTTTTTTGGTACTAACTTTTCCTTTTAGCATGTGGCTTGGAAGCAGGTTTTAATCTTGTTCATCTAAAATTGATTCATCTTTCATTTTGGTGCTTTAAAAATGAACAATTTATACATAAACATCACACTCCATATGTCGTTTGGTGCTTAAAATTGACGTGGTGGTTTAAAGAATTGTACAAGGCAAAAAAACTTAACATTGGTGCAATAAAATTGAACAAAGCAAAATATATTTGAATTTTGGTGCATCTAAAAATAAATAAGGCAAATATCATTTGGTTTGGGCTTAAAATTAAACTCATGTGCTTGATGGATGATAGCTCAGTTCACATTTTACTATTGGTTCTTAATACGATTAACCTAGTGTTTTGAGTTCTTGGTGCACTTGCACAATTTGTTAGATTAGCAAAAAAAATTATTTTAGAGAAACCTATCTGGAGGGTTCGCCTAACCCATTACAGAGGATGGCCTCAAACTAGAAAATATTTTTGGTCGATATATAAATAAGACTCTGAGAAAAATCTAGTCTTATCCCCTCAGGCTCAGGCGAGGTGTCTTGATGATAGTCTGGACTGGATGAAGTATCTCTAAGTAGCCAAGATGGTCAACTAGGCTCTTAAGTGAGTCACACGCATACAAGTTGATCAGGAAGACTCCACAGAACTTACTACAACCTGTTAATTAGAGATCACTTGGTTTACCTCCACACATTTGTCTTGTTATAGTATAAGGGGAAGCTAAAAAAGAATCTCCCCCAAGATTCCCATCATATATGTCTTGAGGATATTGTGTTGCGAAAGATATTTATGTTAACATGGAAAAAATACCGAGAAAAGGTGATAGCAATGGCACCTTCAAAGGATTTTTAGTTCTAGTTGTGTGGCATTTATGTTGTGAGCTTACAGACACCCAAGAAATGGGCCTATAATATTTCAAATGAAGCCAAATTTGACCATAAATTAAACTACCTGTATATTGCTTTCGTTGTGATTGACTTTGTGAAAACTTGTAGCTTGAAAAAGTTGTTGAACATACACAGATCATTTCTTTTGAGTTAGTCCTATAGCTACAAAATAATTTTGACTTTTTTGAGATTGGTCCTACAACATTTGTCCCATAATATTTGTCCTACAACATTTGTCCCATAATATTTATCCTAAAACAATTGGTCCTACAAGATTTTGTCCTACAATAATTGATCCTACAAACATTACATCCTGGTTCCTTGAGATTGGAATACTTAGATAGACTCATCTTAGAATATTTCATTTTTGCATAGTCATCATATTAGTCTCAATATACAAAAAATCCCAAAAATATAGCTTGGATATCTTAGGAGTAAGTATTTCACTTCCCAGAGTCATTTTTCAAAATTAGAGGGTGCATTTTCCTAGGACATTCCTACAGTGGTCTTACATTTTGGCTTGACATCATCGACACTATCTTTATCTATTTGCCTCAGAATAGACACCCTATCATTTTGGTTAACACTTGTCTTTGACAGAAATTATTGCCAGAATTTATCACTTTTGTCCTACCATTTGGTGTCAAGATAGTACTCAATATCATTTGGATTTTTTGTTAGAGGGTTTACCTTCAAATTTTATAGAATCTCTCTTAAGGTAAGGTACTTATACCTTAGACATCATATTTTGATTCCTATCTTGCATTATCATCCCATATCAAAAAATCCAAAAAAAGATAGAATTTGATTCCTTAATTGTCTCGCATTCATCATAGACTTGCATATGTTGAACACACAATCAAAGAAGAGTAAGGACACAATGGAGTACAATCAAATCCCTAACCATGATCCCCATTAGGAAATTGAATTTGCACCAAGAACCTTGGCACTAAACTACAACAATCCTAAGACATTTTTGCACTATGAGAAAACATTGTATGATACTTTGCAAGTGCATGAACTCTCACCTGAAGAAATCAGAGCTAGATGCATGAAAGAATAATTTGACAAAGCCCTAGCTTTTGGAATCCATGTTGGAATCTAACCTAAACAAATAATTGTTTATGCTTGCACAAAAAAGGTGCTAAATTACCAATTGGTCTTGACACATCTGTTATAGTGGAATGCATAAATGTACCACTAGCTTGGGTAGCCTCAATGACACCCCTACCACTCAGTTCAATCCTCTCATCCACCAGTTCCATGCAAAATGCTTCCCAGGTCACCACATCTTCTAGTGCCTTAGGGATCTAGTACACCAATCTCTTATTTGCTAGTTTTTTGTCTGCATCTACTACACTCGATACCATAGTAGCACCATCTATATTGTCCTCGAATCATCTAGCAAGAACTTCACAAATGATGGCAACAAGTTCCTCTAGCATAATTCCCTAACTAAAGAAGGGGCTACCCCTATTAGGAGAACCTCAACCAAAGCCTCCTAGTGGTTCCCCACCAAGTGTCCCTTTCAATTTAGAACAACCCCAAATCAGTCAAGGAGCACCTCCAACTAATCTAGATTACTCAACAATCTTTTTAAGTTTCATCCAAAAAATGATGGCAAGTGGGCCTAACATTTCCCATCTTATAGTAGTACCTTATTATAATCTGGCACCCCTGCATATACTAGTACCTCAACATAATCTAACACCCCAGCATATATCAGTACCTCAAAAAAACCCTGCATCTCAATACATTCTGAATGTAGCATCTCAATATATATCGGCACCTCAATATACCCCATCGTCTCAGCATGTTCTATCACCATATATACCTACAACATCCCAGAAATAGTGGAGCCCATTTTTTTGACCCTAACACACTACCTGCTACACCAACAACCACTAATCTACTTGCTCAATAGTTACAAACCCTTCAGTAGCAGTTCATATATCTACAAATAGGTGCTTCTACAAGGTCTTACACTACATGAGACCTCAGTCCTTATCCTTTTGATAAGACACTACAGATGCCACCTTTTCCAACCAATTTTGTCACACCTAAGTTTGATAGGTACAAGGAAAAGAGCGATCCCCACATTCACATAAGGGATTTTTTCACAACTTTAATGGAATTTTCTCATAGTGATACATATCTTATGAGATATTTTTCACACAGTCCTAATGGTACATCCATGGATTGGTTTTCCAGACTCCCTCCTGGGATAAGGATGTGGAATGAACTAGCATAAAAATTCATATCACACTATTTGCACAATATTATCATGGAAGTAGCATTGATGGATCTTTGCACCACCAAGAAAAAGAATGGAGAGATATTTTCCTCTTTCCTACAATTTTGGATAAATGTTTCCTCCAAGACATCCTTCCATATGCCAACTAAAGAAAATATCCACATGTTCATTGAAAACTATCAGCTAGACCTAATGTGTGAACTTAACTCCCAACGCATTTAGACCTTTGAATAACTAGCCGAGCCAGGGCTAAAAGAGGAAAGGTCCCTCACCTTGAAGGGAATCATCAAGAAAGATACTAGTACTCCAAAACCTTGAGACAAAACTAAATACTAGTCCACAAACAAGAACGTGACAAATTATGGGGTTGTCAATGCTAAAATAGCATAGCCAGTGCTACGTGTGCAAGAACCAACATAATTCCAACATTCCCAACCAACATAAAAACCCACAATGTTAACAACAAATCTCCTAGGAAAAATCCAAAACAAGCATATACTACTACCCAACAAATTTATGCAAGAAGGAACCCTACTCCTTGATGAGATTTTACACTTCTTGTAGAACCTCTTGAGACAATCTTGAATCAAATGATATAGTCCCACTCAATCACTTTTCCTAAGATAAGATACTATGAAGGTCTTGGAAAACCAACATGGTGGGATGACCATGGTTACTACAACAATCATAGACCAAAGGGACATAAGACATATGGTTGTATGCAACTAAAACACATTGTCCACTATTTCATTGACCGTGGTGAGATCAAAGTTGTCACAAACTCTGGCACCACCAACCAAGATCATAAGGTTTTCCGAACCCCATTGATGAATTATGACAAAGGTAAGGCCTCTATCTCAGGAACAAACAATCAAGAAAACCTCACTTACACTAAGCCAGATCCAAATTTAACCATAAACACTATCACCATCCAAGGTCCATAAATAAGTTGTGTTGTTACCACCCATCGTACAAAAATAATAGTACCTGGAGACACATCAAAATTTGTTGTGCCTAGTATGTCGTCTATACCACTATCAAATTAGTACAATCTTCTAGACCATCTAAAAAAGACTCCAACACAAATTTGTATCTATGAACTGCTCTCTATCTCACCTGACCATAAAGAAGTCTTAGAGATAGCCCTACAATAGTCAACCATCCCAAAATATCTAGAGGTTGACAAGTTTCTAGCCATGGTAGGGTATCTATCCACTCCATATCATGTGGTCTTCACTGAAAAAGATCTTCCAACACACAAACCATCTCATAATGATCCTTTACATCTAGATTTTTTCATCGAACCATCACAAAATCATATGATTCTTGATAGATGGAGGAGAAAGTCTGAATATCTATACCCTAAAATTGATACAAGCATTGGACTATTCTGAGAGTTGTGTAGATATCATTAAGAAGATCATAATAAGAGCCTATGATGATGAAGAACATCCTTCCAAGTTCCTCATAAGTCTCCCAATCATATTGGGTCTAGCAATGCAAGACACTATATTTCAAGTATTAGATCTAGAGTTGGGTTACAACATGCTCTTAGGGAGACCATGGATCCATTCCATGAAAATGGTACCATCTACATATTATCAGTGTTTCAAATTCCCTCATGATGGAATTGAAATCATCATACCTGGTGATAAAGACTCTTTTTTATATTGCACCAATCTTAGAGGACCTATTTAAAATCAAGTACCCAAAAATCAAGAGGCATCAACTATCTCTTCTTCTCAAAGTATCGATCCCACAAGTTTAGAAAAATCGATAGCATAAACCTTTATCAAAACCAAAAATCCAAGTACAAGAAAATGGATGTGGAGAATACACCTATGTAAACTTCTTCTATATAGGCAAGTTACCTATCTCAACTAGATCATGTGGAAAACCAAGGCAACCTCTAAAGAGGAAGCAAAATCTAACAATTGTCTATCCACCCATGATTTTTGTAAGATGGGGAGATGTACATGAAGAGATCATTGAACATAATCTATCATCTTGGTTATATACAAATTAAGAACCTCCATAGCACATAATCCCAGTACATGAATATGGAAGGGGTTATACCATAGTCCAAAAGTAGAGGTATAATAGGCATTCAGGCCTAGGACAGAAAGAGAAAGGAATAGTGGAGCCAATAACTCTTACTCAAAAATCAAGGCATCAAGGTTTAGGTAATAGACCACCTACATGGGTCATCTTGAATATCTTGTTACCCAGTGATATTAACGCCTCTATTTACAATCAAGTTGAGACATTTGAGGAGTTCCATTTAGACATAGACTCTAATGATTATGAGTGAGATTCCCCACATACCACAAATACCCTTCATCTTGACAAAGCCATCACCCAACTATCCTTACAAGATAAAAATATAGAACATAAAGCATGGATTGGGGATTTTTGGAACAAATCAAAACCTTTATACTCATCCTCATATGAGACTCCTGAGTTAGTAACTGATTCATACATCAATACTATAACAAAACTTCTCATCTCTTCCTTCCTAACCAAGGATAACATAGCCTTGGTTTACCTTAACCTTATAGATTGGGAACAATAAAATGAACCAACCATAGACATATTTGAGAATGATGAAGCTATTATGGAATTATTTGGGCTAAGACAAACCATACCTATGGGGGACCATAAGGAAGGTTTCAAAATCGAACTAGACATAACAAAATACTTTGCGAAAGGTGAGAATGAATGGAAGAAAATAAATATGAAGGCTAAATAGGAAGGGAATGAAAGAAATATCGTCGTAAGATAGCTCACAAGATAGCCAAATGTTCGTGTATAGATCAATATTGTCAAGATCAAAGAGAGAAGATGGAATGGATGAAATATGTAGAAGAACTATGAATGATGCTTGATTGCCAGGTTTTCATCATGGTACTTATCCAAGGCACCACAAGGGAGTGGTTTTCACCATAGGATGAATTTATTTCTCTTTACTTTTTCTACCAAGGCGCCTGTTTCTAGGTTTTCACCAAGGCACATTTTCAATTTTTTTTCATTTCTTTTTTTTAAAAATTTTTTAGAAGAAGGCAAGCTCTTTAGCTAATGCTCCTTGAAAGGATAAACCATGATATGCCAAGGATTCAAAATTATATGCTCAAAGATGCTAATAGGGAAAGGAAGATGGAAGAGAAAAATGGAGGATAAGGTTTTATGTAAAGCGAGTGAGGTTGGAAGATAGGAGGAATAGGAAAATGAGGAAAAAGGATAGAAGCTAGAAGGATAATGAATGGAAGGATTGTGAAAGGGTAGATGGAAAGGAAGACAAGATCAACATCAACACACACCTTGAAGGGTGGTGAGAGGATGGAGGAAACATGAATGAAGGAATACATGAAGGAATATGGTGATTGGATAGCAAAGGTTGTGGTTTAGGTGCATGGAATGGAAGAATTTTTTGGAAGAAGATGAAGTGGAAGTCTTTGGAAGCTTGAATGTCAACTTCACTTGTTGCTCAACATCAAACTTTTTTAAGAGAGATTTTGGAATCCATATAGTCGTAGGCTTTTCATTTCTTTTTGATGATTTAGAGAGAATATCTTCAATGATGGATTTTGGAACCCATACTTGTCTTGTAATTTTTTTCTTAGATATCTCTTTTGACTTCAAGCCTCCATGTTGATTAGAGGAGACATGGTGATATTATTTTTTTGATGGATTCTTGTATTGCTTCTTTTTCTTGTATTGAACATTCAAGTTACTTCTGACAGACTTGGGACTTGTGGAAGAAGGGGGAGGATATGACTAGTTTAGATGGGTGGGTGGATGAAAAGGATTCAGGGGCATGCATCTATGTTGATCTTGAGGAAAGATGAGACATGGACAGATGTAAGGACCCAAGATGGATGGAAAATTAGGAGAGTTAGGAGGGGAAAGTGAAGGGACATAAGGACCCAAGATGGAAGGCAGACGTGAAGCTCTTAGTATTGGTAGAAGAGGTCCAAGGATGGAAGTGGAAGACGCAAAATGATAATCAACAAGTTCATCAACATTTATATGACAACCAAGGACATCAGCACCTTTAGAGTGAGCATTATGATTTTCAATAGAATCGTGGACATCTTGAATATGAGCACCTTCTTTGATAGGATTGTTCAAAGCTTGCAAAGACTTGGGAAGAGTAGAAAGTGGAAATGAACATGGAGTGGTAGAATAAGAAGATGGAAGACTTTGATCTTGACAAGGAGCTTTGGATAGCATAAGTGCATAATTTTTTTCTTGATTTTCAATAGGCTTAACATTGGAAGTAACAACACCATTTTTACCAACCTTAATGGAAGTATCATCTTTGGAAAGCACAAGTGTAGTAAGGTTATTTTGATTGTCAATAAGCTCAACAGTTTAAGTAGTAGCGTGATCTTGCTTAGGAGAAGACTTAAAACATGGTGGAATGCATGAGAAAGGGTGTGTAGGATCAAAAGAACCCTAAAGTGGATAAGAGATATCGTGAAAAGGATTGGATGGCATGGAGGTTTCTTGATCTTGATCTTTCTTTACATTCTTTTCTTTATCATTTTTGGAGTCCTCTTGACATGGAGTCACTTCTAAGGACAAGGAAGCATGTTGGGATTGTATGGAAAACTTTGGAAGAGATGGTGAAGGACTAGCTGAAGTAGGCATTATAGCATATAAAGGCTTAGGCTCTTTAGGTTTAGCATTATTGAAATTATTTGTAGCCAAGTGAAGGTTAGCTTGAGTTTCTTTAAGAGGTATCCCTTGAGGATAACTATAGGAAATCGCATGAAGAGTATTAGGACCTTTGGTGGATGAAGGACTTGTGAAAGATTTGATAGGCTTGGAAGCTTTAGGAAATGTATGGGTATTGGAGGAAGTAGGGGATGGAAGGGAACCATCACAAGACAAAGGTTCAGCATTAACATGATCTTTCTTGAGAGTATAATCTTTATTTTCAGCATGAGAGTTCTTAGAGGAGAGATCCTTATAGTATTGACGTTTATAATCAGCACGGTAAGATTTCTCTTCCTCAAGTGAAGTAGATGTATCATCTAGGTATTGTTCACAAAAATCATCAAAGTCTCTTTCAAAATCAGAATCATATGGATCACCATCATGATCTATCCAACGTGACATCCCATTTATAGTAATCATGAGCACATGACGAGGAGGACTCTTAGGAACAGAGGTGCCATAGGTATCATTGTATTGTCCATCATCATAATCATCATAGTCTTCAAAGATGGGCGTCTCACTCTCCATGGAAGAGGTATCATAAGGGTTATCACGTTGCTCATTATGGTATGTCTTGAGAAGAGAAGTAAGACTCTTGGGAGAATTAGAAGAGGAACAAGATCATGGAGAAGAGGAAGGTGAAGACCTAGTAGAGGAAGAAGACGTGGATGATGAGGAATGATGAGAAGACTTAGAATATGAAAGATGTTTGGAAGAAGAAGGTCATGACATGACCATGCGTATGATCCTAGCAAAGGCGTTTGATTCAATCAATTTTTCCTTTATTTTTATCATAAATTTATCACTCATGGGCTTTTTAGAATAATACTCTTTGAATTGAGCAATGAGTTTGAGATCATTTATTTTTAAGAGAGGTTCCATAAAAAGATAGCTGAAATTAATGGTTCTGGAAGAGGAGGAATCAGGCATGGAAGTGACAGAAGAGATGAATAGAAGAAAGAAGACTAGATAATAAGAGGAAAAGAATCAAGAAGACGTGAAGAGTTTAGGAAGAAGAGAAAGGATGGAAATGGGAGACTAGGAAGACATGGGAGATGTGGAAGAAAGAAGACCAAGAGTCATTTTGTGCAACTTGATACCATTTAAGTTCATTTAGATGTTGAGCAACATGTCATAGCACCTAAGATTTGACCCAGACCGACCAAGGATGACTAGAAATGACAAGAATCAGTTCTCTATTTTGATAGAATTTGGGAATAGGCTGTAAAAACTAGATTTCTGACAAATTTGACCAATCTCTGACAACTTTGACTTTGACTTTGATACGAGTTTTGAAATTTTAGGATGAATTTTGACACCAAAAAGGATTTTTGCTTCAGATTTGCAATTTTTTAGTTTTTCAGTATCAGTTTGTTTGCAAATTTTTCTATCCAGTTTTTGAAGATCTGTGTAAAAGTTTGTCTCAAGTAACCAAGTAGATATCAAGCACGCAGAATAGCAAGCAAGGGGAGCAAGAAATCATCTGGAAATAATGAACAAGGGAAAAACCAATCTTGCGCATGAACAAGCAATAGTGACTTATTGTGCTAATCCCTAGAAATACTACTTGTGTATGTTCCAAATAGTTTTTCAATAATGCACATATTCCTAGAAAATGAAAAAATTGGCCTCACTAGGGTTTGTAGTAATGGTCTGACTCTACAACTTTTGTGATCTCAAGATGGTGAACTCCAATCTAGGTGCACCGGGGTTTTGACACAGTCCGAGAATTTAATCAATCAGGAGCTGCTAGGGAGATCTGACAGCCCAACAAGAGACCACACCTGTGAAGATTTCCAACACAAGGACATTTATATAGTAGTTGTTGCTACCACTGTGAAAATGACTATTACCACTTAAAGTTCCATCCATGTGGTTGACCCAATTAAGGAAATGTCCACTACGGTTAACCCTCTCTAAAGGTGACTCACAAAAGATACCACAGGGGGACTAGATCAGATTCAAGGATCTGGGTTTTTGGTACTATCCAAAAAGGAAGTAGAGCATAATCCCCTAACCTCTTCACTTCACCAAGACAAAGTAGACACATTAATCTGACACGCTAAGACCAAAATTATCTCGCAAAGATCTATGATGTCAACTGCTTATGATCTATCAACCTCTTCGGAGAGAGAATGTATCAATCAAAAGTTGAAGATGCACAAATCTAGTAGAACGCAAGACAATCTCAATAACCTCCCTACCTACAAGGGGATCTATCATCAAGAAGAGCTTTGCATGCATGAACAAGTGAAATAAGCCCACTCTCTCAAGATCATCCACAAATAGTGTTCATAGGGCCTAATTACTATGTGTAACAGATATGCAAAAAGCAAATCTATGTTTGTTTTAGAGCCCAAAATTGAAGTGTGAATTATGAAATTTGTAAAGGCACTCAAGCTTGACACAAGAGAATTTGTTTTATGTCCCAAAATGAAGTGTTATCACATGTAACAGAATACCCGAGTTCCTCGCAACATGATTAGTAAATTTTACCTATTTTAGCAATTTTTGAGCATTTATCTTCTATCTTTTGTACCCATAGGACGTACCTACACCTGCACCTGCAAACCACTATTATGAAAAACTTACCTATTCTTGTACATAAAACCCACTGTTATAAAAATCCATAAAAAAAGAAATGCAACTTGTCAACCCCATATGGTAGAAAATCAAGTTAGTCAAAGATAATATGTCATTTGATAATCTAAAAACTTGTTGTCATAAAAAATCAGATTCTGACCAGTCTATACTAAATTAATAATAACTTTTGCAAATCAAAACAAAATTAATCCAAACCAATGGAAAATGAAAGCTAACTCAAATAATTTTCCATAAATATAAATTTTAGATCTGTATCATGTCATATGTGCATGTACCAATAAAAACATTAGTCAAATTTCATAAAATCAGGTTCAGACCAGTCTTCACTAAAATGATCATAACTTTTGCAAATCAAAATGAAATTAATCCAAACCAATAGAAAATGAAAGCTAACTCAAATACCTTTCTAGAAATATAAATTTCAGATCTGTATCTATCATATATGCATGTACCAATAAAAACATCAGTCAAATTTCTGGAAAAACAGCCCAAAAATTTATCACAAAACTCACAAAAATTAACCTTGTGGTCATGGGTTCAAGAAAAATGATAGAAAATTGATAGAATAGAATGGAAACCCATTTCAAAGCCCCATGGTGGGCACCAAAAATGTGTGTGTGAATTTTGTACCTAGTTGTAGACACAACGCTTCAGTAAAACATTAGAGGTTAGCAAAAACTGAAATCTTGCAAATAATTGAAACTATGCTAACCAGGCGATTTACTGCCTTCTAGTAAGTGCGAGTATGATGTTCTTAGATTAGAATCGAGATCAGTGACAATGCAACACATAAACAAAGGATTTAATGCTAAAGAATGAAAAACTATATGAATGCAGATTAATCTATTTTTTTGTATTTTCTGTGCAATAATATGAGAAACTGTATGAATCTAAGCTATATGAATAAAATCAAGATTGAATGCAGATTTAGTCTAAGAATGCTATGAATGAATATGAAAACTATGATATGAAACTATGCAAAAGCTATGATCAACTATGAAAGATCTCATAAATCGCCTGTCGTAAATGCTTAATCCTTCAATCGCCAATTCGCCAAAGTAATTGTGCAAATTCAAGTGTTGTTTTTAGAAGAGCTGAAACCTTGATTTTATAGAAATCCAGGGCTTTGAGGATGCAATAGAAAAGCCATAAATCACTCTTGATAAAATCAGGTTGATTTTTGAGTTATCAGAAAATCAGAGATAATTAACTCACAAAATCATGTAAAAGCATGCAAGAACAACTTTTTTACTCAAATCAAAAGTTTAGATAAGCTTTGAATTCAAAATAGAATGTTGAGTTTCCAAAAGTTAACAACTTGCATTGATTTCCTGATTTTGAGTTTAACTGCTCTTTGAATGTGCACAATTAATTATGAATTAATTAAATAAATAAAGTGATTTATCCTCAACTTAACTGATTTTTGAATTAAAACAATTGATTTATGGGTTAATCAATTATTAAATCAAACTTTATTCAAAAACTATATTATTAAATTTAACAACTGACTTTAATTAATTAAATAGGAATTTAATCAATTAGTCATAAGATTTTTAGATTTATTGTCAAAATTAAATAATACAATTTAGGAATAATTATAATTAAATAATTAAGTGGTAGTATTAAATCTAATTAATTAAATATTCAGAATATTCAATTAATCAAACTTTAGGATAAATAGGATTTATCACCAAATAATTATTAAATTAAGAATAATTATGATAAATAGGAATATTGCTAGGAATATTCCCCGATGTAGAATTTAGGATAAAATCAATTAGGATTCAATAATGTGCAGATGTGCCTTAGGTTAGGACTTTGATGTCGATTTTGTTCGAATTGAAGATGTAGGAGGTTAATGAACCTATAGCCCATTTTTGGGGTATTACATGAGGTTGTATGTAAAATAGTTGGTCCCAATTCCCCTTTGTACCAAGACATGTACGACTATATCACTAACCAAATAATCCCTCCAAAACTATCTTGCAACCAAAAGAAGACCTTAATAAGGAAAGCCTCTCGTTACACTATCATTATCCATACACTCTATAAACAAATTCTAGATGGTACACTATTATGATGTCTCAACTTGGAAGAATCACAATCAACAGTATTAGAAGTACACAAGGTCATTTGTGGTGCCCACTCTAGTGGCTTGACCTTAGCAAAGAAACTTCTCAAAATTGGGTATTATTGGCTCACTATGGAAAAAGATGTCTACTCATTTATTAAGTTAGATGTATAGGAACCTCATTCATGCACTAGCTTAGGAGTTGCAACCACTTACTTTACCATGGCCTTTCTTGCAATGGGGTTTGACTTGATGGGAAAGATCCACCCATTATCCTCTAACATTCATAAGTACATAATCATAGCCACTAAATATTTTATGAAGTGGGTCAAAGAAATTCCAACTACCTATACTATCAGCAAACAAATTTCCAATTTTCTCCTAAACTATAGTATAAGCTGATACGAAATTCCATAAACCATTATCGCCAATCATGGTTCCCCCTTCAAGAATAAAAAATGAATGAGATTTGTTCTAAATTCCACATCCATCATAGTTATTCTTAATGTTACTTCCCCTAAGGTAATGACTAAGCTGAGGCTATGAATAAAACAATCATAAAAATATTGAAAAAGACAGTCAATGAAGCTGGCCAGGATTGGCACCTCCAAATTAACCCCTCCTTATGGGCCTACCACACTAGTTTTTGTACCCCCATAGGAGCCACTCCATATTAACTATTTTACAGTATCGAATTTATCTTTCCAATAGAGGTCAAGCTCCCATCACTGCGAGTATCTCTTAATCACATCATTTTAGATGAGAACTACCAAGTATCATGTCTACAAGAACTAGATTTTCTAGATGAAAAAAAATTTGCACTAACACACTTGCAAGATTATCATAACCATCTCAGGAGAAGTTCCAATAAGGTCATACCATGTTCTTTTGAAGTGCGTAACTTGGTTCTAATGGAAAATCATAAAAACCAAGTTGAACGAGAAAAACCAGAAAAGTTTGAAGCAAATTGGTTGGGTCCCTACATCATCACGATAGTATATGGGTCAAGATCATATCAGATATCCATATTAGAGGGAGATCCTCTACTAGACTCCATCAATACCTTGCATCTATGCAAGTTCTCAACATAGCTCTTGGAGTAGTCCCAAATTCAAAAAGTCAAAAATATTTAAAAAAATATTAAAAAGAAAAAAAAAGTTACCTTGGTGAAAACTTGGCAATCATGCGTCTTTGGTGACAAAAAAATAGAAATACAAGACATAAATTTTTCCTATGGTGAAAACCACTTTTGTGGCACCTTGGGCAAGTACCATGGTGAAAACTGGGAAATCCATTGCCATGTAAATCAAGTTTTAATAAGGTCCATGATGAAAGTACTTCACCTCAAAAATTAAAGACATATTATGAAGTTGGTTATAACATGATTTTTAATCAAGGTTATAGGAAACAAGTTCTTGGAAAGATGGAACAAAGAATTAAAGTCTTTATATACCCTCCTCCCTTGTAATGCACTACAAAAGGCTTAGGATTCAAAACTCAAGAATGTATTGTTCACAAGCTTCTTCAAGTCAATTTTTTCACTCATTTCTTTACCAAACAAAGAATAAAACATGGACTAAACATAAGTGATTCTCCTTCTTTCTCATATCATCAAATCTGAGATCAAACAACCAACGAGTATCCTCCATCTTCCTCACAAATCATTTTACCACAATAAATAAAAACTACACCTTCTAAGGATAATTTGAAATTAGCAAAAAGAAACTTTTGGAGACTTAAGTCTGATAAGAACATTAAATTCCTTTTTTGTTTCTTTTCGAAGAATCCTAAATTAAATAATAATGGTAGACATTGCCTAGACAATTTATTCAATATTTACATGATAGTGATCTTATCCATATTCTAGTAGATCTCATATTTTTTCTATATCCCAAATAATTTCCTTAGCACTCTCTTTTATTATTATGTTGTTGCTCACTATGTGGCATTAGCAACTTACTTTATCAGGGTCTCTTTGTCATACATGGTGGTGAAATTTCATATGCAATCATATGTTGTGAGAAACATAATAGCCTTTCTTATCCTTGTCTCTATGCTTGGGGGCAAGAATAGTGTTTCAATCTTCTATCATTCCTAAGGATTCACTTTTCCTTTCTTGATTTGTATCTTTTGTAACATGATGTCTTTTCTTTCTTAGATTTGTTTCTTTTGGATTAGGATTATCTATTTTTTAGGAGGTATACATCCTTGATTAAAAAATCTTCCTTGCTTCAAATAATGTGTCTATTATAATTGATATCTCACTTGGGGTATAAAATGTGTTATCCTTCACCAAGAATCCCCTAACCTAGCAATTAGGAAGTTGTGTATTCTTGATCTCTTTATTCTCTCTTATTTAATGAAGTTATCTTGATTAAAGATCTCCTCTTGGAGGTAGATATATATGATAAAATATCTATTCTTCCTCCCCTTATGTATCCCTTAAAAGGATCCATTTACACTTGTTGCAAGATATCTTTTTACATGTATCTCTTCCTTGCCTCAAAAGAGTTATGCCCTCTTTGGCTTGGATTGCATGTGCATTGTTCCTTAAAGGATATCGCATTGGTGTTGAATATGTTTATCCTTGTTCTTCTTTTCCTCAAGATGTCACCATAGTCATATGTTTACATTTTAAGGAGTGCATATATGTGACCTATTTATTTTTAAATATTATAGGATTTCCTTACAAAAATCATGCTTTGACTGGTTATCTTTATTCAAATTTTGCAAGATTTTCTTGTGAACAACATGCTTTTTGGGTTATCCTTAATAAAATTTTGCAGGGTTTCCTTAAAAACAAATTGGTTTATTTGGTTATCCTTTTTTTAAAAAAATTAGGATGAGTTTACTAGTATAACATAACTTACTAGACCAATTGACTTTCCTTGGCACAATTTGTGGATTGTTTTAGCAGACAATACTTTGTTTGGTTATCCTTGGCACTGATTTTTCAAGATGATTTGACTAGCATAATTTAAAAGTAGAAAATTTTGTTCTAAGTGTGCTCTTTCCCCTTTACATCTTTGTTTATTGTGGTCAAGGATATGCCACAACAATTATTTGATAAATGATCTCAAAGAAATTGACTACAAATATGAAGATAGTTGATGTCCTCAAGATGGCTCCAATTTGTGTATGAATTTGCCACATTTTATTCAAAAAATAATGGATAAAAAGTTGGTAAATGTTATCTCACAGTCAATGGTTATAACCCTTATATGATTCAGGGACCATGTGATTGTGATTTAACACTTTTGAAGCACAATGATGTAAAGTGAAATGAGGTAACAAAAGATGACATTTTTATAATGGGATAAATGGAGTGTATGAGTTGTATGAATTATCTCATTATCAAGAATGCTAATACATACAAAGGTCTCAAAAGGATTTTCATACAAATACTATGGTAATGTGACACCAAAGTGTGTTATTGAGATGGTAGAAACTCCAATAGTTGGTATGCAAATTTCAAATTGTACTAAGCTAGGTCTAGCTAGTGGTAAGACCAATTTGCTTGGAGAATCAAAGCCTATGTCTTGTTGTAACTTGGATACTTGATGATGACAACTTGAAGGTTGGTGGAATTAGAGAATGGAGGATTTACATCATCTCAAGTTAGCTTCTCTCTTTGAGATGATGCTTTTGCATGAGAAGCATTTTTTACTTTTGTCTTTCTTACTTAGTCTTCTTTGTCGATGGTGATAGATTTGTAGAATGCACCTATTGTGAAGGTTATATTTTGGAGATAAGATTTGGGCTTGGTGAAGAGCTCAAGTATAGATGATACTACAATAGAGAGTTATCATCCTTATGAAGGTTAGAGACAATATGATGGAGTTGTGTGTGTGAGGAGCTAAATGTGGATTGTTGTAAAAAATAATTCAAGATCTATGATTTTAGAGTTCAGACTAAGAGCTCAAGGATTCAACTTAGTGCCCCATCTTTATGAGGGTTGAGGAGGCAACTTGATGGAGTTCCACTTGATTCAAGATTTTTCTCTTCATGTTGGTGTAATTAAATATACCTAATTATACTTTACTTAATCTTACTTAGGATAATGCATTGCATAGTAGTTTTTTTATTAAGACACCTAGGAGTTTACACCTCAATTAAGCACATGGTGTAGGAGAAATTCCACTTTAGGTGTGAGATCCACCTTTAGTGCTCTTATCACATTATCATCCTAATCCTATTACACGTACTTCATTGCATAATGGAGGATGATCCACATTTGGTGGACATGTGATTACACCTAGCATAGGTGATAGCTTATCAACTCCTTATCATTCTCTCTTATCACTTTTCCTATATAAGGAGGCCTATTATGTACATTGAATAAGGGGAATTCATTGCATCAATTCAATCATTAATCATTGCATTCATATCATCTCTCTTGTATTTGTGTTTTTCTTTAACCTCTAGATCCTTGGTTCAATCTTTGCTATTTACAAATTCTTACATGGTATCAAATCCATTGGAGCATTTTTATTAGCCTATTTGGAGAGATCTTGGTGCAAGCATTGAAGGTCCAAATCTCAGATCTGAAGACCAACATGTTGTGGAAGCATCTTGGGTTAGATCTGACCTCACCATTGCATTTGGGAGTCTATTTTGGTTAAAATCGACTATAAACTCGCCCATATTCGACAAAAGTCCAAATCGAGGCAAAAAACTTTTACAAATCAAGCTGTACGACCCAATCTACACCTCTGCAGTACATTTTTTTTAATAAAAATATTTTTTAATTATGTTTTTCTCATAATGTTTTTTCTATAAAATTTCTTTTTTGAGGTTGGTACGGCCCCTAGCTCAAAGAATATTCTCTACCATATTCTCATATCGACAACGACATCATGGCCCCTAGCTCAAAGAATATTCTCTGGCATATCCTCATATTAGCAACAACATCATCATCACAAGTCATGACATCATCCTACATCAAGGTTGACATTTGACAGAAAGTCCACACACCAAGTTCGAGCCTAAGCCCAACCTTGGCTCTCCTCTTTGCATTCATACTGGACTTTCACATATATAAATTAGTTCAAGATACCTCCCACAACCAATGTGGGACTAAACACCCACTGCAGAGGAAAGTTCTGAACCAAAACCCTCAACAAGGAAGAATTCACACCAAGTAGATCCCAGAGGGTGAGCCTAAGTTGAAACAAGGGCCAACATGGATATCCAACCGAGCCAATTTTAGGAGGAAATCTCATATCGAGCACTAAATGAGCATGCCCCACGTATGAGACCCAACCATCAATCCTAGGTCGCTCGCTTTATTTGTTGTCAATTGATCCACATATAAAAAGGGTTTTGATACTCCCCACCCATTGAATGTGGGACTAAACCCACAATATCTACCAATCTCAACCCAGAACTGACCGATCTTAGTTGAGCATCGTCAATCTCAACCACAGCACCACCAATCTCCATCAGAACACCACTGCCCCTGCCTGCCAACATGTAGCACAACCATAGTTCACCATGCGACATCCCAGGCCACTACCTCAACAATCGCGAAAACAAATCAAACTGTAACATATGGCACCATAGCCACATCACATGCCCAGTCACATCTACCATGTCATCCCAAACACATCAACACCATCAATTACATCATCAATAATGTCAACCAAACACATCATTAGTATAGATGGTGATGTCATTTATACAGAAGACCACCTCAGTATGCCACGTTAGAAAATCTGGCCTTTTTTTGCCACATCATCATCCCACAAGCCTAAATTTGATGGTCGTTCAACCGTCAAAACATACCAAATTATATTTCTAGTGACGCCCATATGACCATCAAATTTAACATAGTATATTTCAGACATCAGCAAGGGTTTGAAAATATTTGCCTTCACCATTTGAATTTTCTAATTTGTAGTCTAACTTCAAAGGGCCATAGCTTGCTCATTTTTTTGAGCAATTTTTTTATATTTTGGGTAGAATTTCCTGAAGATTCCAGTGGTGGTATTATTTTTACAATTTGGTGGTTAGATTAATTAGAAATTGCAGATTTTCATGACTGTTCCTCCTTGTTCCTAATTTTTGCAACTTCCAGGGCTTCGTTTGGACACATACGGTAACATTTTGAGGTGATTTTTTTTGAAAGTGCGTGAGTTTTTGTCTACTTTCTAGATCTGAAATCATTTTTTACTGATTTGGGGTGGATATATTACTTTCATAAATAGGTTATTTTGGGGCTATATTTACACTTGGTTAATCCTTGGATTTCAGTTCTCTAATTTGCATCAGTCATTTGAAGGAGTTATTAGTAGTTATCACTCATTATTTGGTTGTATCATGGATAATTCAAAGGTCAAAGTCCTCACTCCATATAACTACCCTTAATGGAAAGTATCTTTAAGTGATCATTTTTTGAGTGTTGGATTTCTTAGAATGACTCTTGGACAGGATTAAGAACCACTTACAAGTGTTGCAAAAAGGTGAAAATGGTTTGATCAAAGGGATAAAGCACTTGGCTCTCTTAGATCATCCATCTCTCATGATTTTCACTTTCATATTGCATCTTACACACATCCTCATGATGCTTGGGTCATATTGGAAGGAATCTTTAGTAAACCTAGTAGAATGAGAAAATTCATATTAGAGAATGAGCTCATAGGTCTAAATCCTAGTGATTTTGACAATATTCAAGACTTTTTCTCTAAGTTCAATTCTATTATATTAGATCTTTCTACATGTGGCATTGTTAAAGAGGATGAACAATTGATCTTTTCTATTCTTTCCAAGCTAGGTCCTGAATATTCTATCTTTGTTTCTACATTCTATGCTACTATGGATGATCTTGATAGTGCATACAAATTGCCTTCTCTTGATGAATTTATATCTCAACTCACAAGGGAACAAGAAAATTTGGTACACATGGGTCAATCGAAGCCTTCCACACATAATGCATTGATTGCAAATGAGTCCACTTAAAAGGCTTCTAATGACAAAGGAAATAATCAACATAAGGATCCTAAGCCTCATGAAAAAGGTAATGAATCTCCTTCACACAATACTATTGAATCCAAGTCCTCTTCAAGAGAGGAATCATCTAGAAGAAAGAGGGATAAATGTGCATATTGTAAAAATATAGGACATGATAAGCATAAGTATTTTCAAAAGAAGATTGATGAGCTAACTCACATTATTCAAAATAAAAATATTAAGTTTCCCTCATCAGTGTCTACTCCTTCTACACATTTAGAAGCTTCTACATCTCCATCATCATCCAAAGATAAAGGTAAAGGATAAGCACTTTTGTCTTCCACACATCCTAAGCAAGGTAAATGGCTTCTTGATTCAGGTACATCACATCATATGGCATCTTTTATGGGTATGTTTTCTTCTATTGAGCCTTGTAATTCCTAATATTTTGATGGGTAACAACACATACATGAGAGTTTGTGGGAAAGGTTCTATTCCTATGGGAGAGGGGATTTTTAATGATGTTATTTTTATACCATCCTTGACCACTAATCTCCTTTCTATTTACCAAATTACACATGAGACACAAGGTAAAATTGTTGAGTTCACTCCTGATTATGTCTACATTAGGGATGTGGAGACTAGATATGGCATAGCTATGGGAGTTTTTGATCATACAACATGCTTGCATTCTTTTTCACATTTTTTTTATGATGATGATATTAATGATGTACACATCTCTTTGCCAAGGGATAATTATGTATGTGAGGAGAACTTTGGGCACTTGAATCATTTTTTTGTTGAGACAAGTTTTGAGCTTCCTACTCTTCCACCTCCTGCTTCTTCAAACATGAGTTCTATTATTCATTAGGATGATCTTAGTGCTCTAGATCTTGTAGAATAGGATGACTACTTGAATGCCTTTTCAACATTTGTTGATTCTCATGATGCAGATTTGGGAAACATACATGAGGGGGTTTCTCTTTCCCTTGATGATAACATCATAGTTGGGGATACTTCTTCACCTTCTTTGGAGATTAGTACTCTTGACTCTTCTCCTTCTTCACTTGATTTGTCACATGAGGTGATAGATTCTTTAAGCTTGGAGAAACCTATTCAGTCTTTAGAGATTCATCCATGGAGACCTTCATCTTCTTCCTCCTTCCATTTGCACATGGATTGGCTTCTTCATCATTTGATGTATCTATTTCTTCCGAAGGGGATACATGTTTCTTGTAAGCATTGGATTATCTTTTGTTTGTAGGTACTCTTCATCAATATGGGAGCTTCTTCATTATGGGGTGGATATCATGTCTTCAACTATCCTTCTTATGGGGGTATTATTCTTTGTATATACATGATGTATGTAGTTCTTGGGGGATCTCGAGTACTCCATCCATCCATGCATCTTGTTTTCTTCTCTCTTTTTAGGGGAGGCTTTTTCCCATGAGGTTTTCGCTCTTTCTCCACTTTATGAAAGACTGCATTGCATATTGTACATGGGTACCTAACATGGCCTAGTAGCCAAGACCTATGTTTCATTGTGAGTTTAAGTGCATTCCCCTAAGTTGCATTTAAGAGGGGGTGTTGGTGTAATTAAATATACCTAATTACACTTTACTTAATCTTACTTAGGATAATGAATTGCATAGTAGTTTTTCATTGAGACACCTAGGATTTTGCACCTCAATTAAGCACATGGTGTAGGATAAATTCCACTTTAGGTGTGAAATCCACCTTTAGTGCTCTTATCACATTATCATTATAATCCTATTGCACATACTTCATTTCATAATGGAGGATTATCCATATTTGGTGGACATGTGATTACACCTAGCATAGGTGATAGCTTATCAAATCCTTATCATTCTCTCTTATCACCTTTCCTACATAAGGAGGCCTATTATGTACATTGAATAAGTGGAATTCATTGGATCAATTCAATCATCAATAATTGCATTCATATCATCTCTCTTGTATTTGTGTTTTTCTTTAATCTCCAGAGCCTTGTTTCAATCTTTTCTATTTGGAAATTCTTACACAAGTAATATTTAAATTCTTATTATGTAATGAACATGTTTTGTTATGTAAGCCTCAACAGGGGGTCCCTCGGGTAACATGAATTTGATGTTTTTAGGATCAAATGGCAACATAGCATGAAACATTTGTGAGCAATTGTAACTATCCTAATTATTACCAACTATCTGCCTTCATTATGTTGTCTTCATTGCATTGTATATTTACTCCTCAAGTCATTTAATCAAATCATCAAACATTCATTTTTCTCCCACAATAACATCTTCACACTAGGAGGAAAAATACTTCACTAACAATGTTAGTAAGTAGGGTTTATAGAATTTTGATTCTTTGTGTTTGATTAATGTTATTTGAGAAAATAATTTAGAAATTTCTCAATTCATTTAATTGTGATGCACAAATATAATGGTTGTAACTGTAATTAAGATTTTTTGTGCAAAGAACAAAATCTAGTGTTTGTTTATTTATAATTAAATTAACAGTATTGTTAGAGAAAATACATTTTTTAATGATCCAAATTTGTAGGTTTAATTTTTTCTTGACTTTTTGTTTAAGGTTAAGGCTCTTTCAACATTTTTAAAATTTAAAAATGGAGATAAGATGTGTGTATGTTGGAATGTAATCCTATTGTAAACTTATCAATAGTTTAACCATAAACATAGAATCTACAAACAAATCAATAACATCTTGATAGAGATTTAAATCAACTGTATGCAAATGAAATAAATAATCATATACCTCCACACACATGGTAAGATTGACTCTATTTTCATTCAATCCCTTAAGATCTTTTTGATAATAGTATTTTCTCTCACTATTAAACACTAACACAAGATGACATAAAAGAATGAAGTGTGGTTGATTGATTATGCAATCTGTTCGAATGATTTTAGAATAATTGAGAGGGGGGGTGAATCAGTTATCCTTAGGTCAAATCTACCAATTAAACTTTTAAACACTTCAAGAAACTTAGATCTATTCAACAATCCACTCATTCTTCTATAGAATATAATCAGTAACATAAACTTGCACTCCACTGTCCAAAAGTAATCAACTTGCATAATGTAAATCTCTTAACAACATAACACATCAAATAACATTCACATAAGTATGACACCAAGATTTAATGTGGAAAACCAATTTGGGAAGAACCACCGGTAACATGCTACCAAATTTTTACTCTTCTCAAGTGAGCTTTGTGAGGATCCAACCATGTTAAAGGTTACAATAAACACTGTTAGGAGTGACCCTATTAAAGGATTTAATAACCTTGTTAGGAGTGGCATTGTTAGAGGACTTAAAAACATCCCATTAGAATGTCACCTTGATTAAAGGATTTACAAATGATTGTTAGGTCAACCTTGGTTTAAGGATTTAAATTGATACAATGGTTAGAAAGTAACAGTAGGTTCTGATCTAAAATATACAACTCACTTTTCAAATATAGGTCCAATAATCTCATATGTTGATTTACTAACTGGCCTTCATTGTCATCTCCACCTTTGATCTACTCGAAAATCCCTTCAAGAAATCACCACAACTTAGTTTAGCTCTTCTCAGCCTTCTACTTAGGTTCGCCAATCAATAACATCAACCTCTTCCTCACTCGTCACAACCTACAACTAGGTCATCCTTATACCTCCTTGATTAGGTAGCTTAATCTTTCATCGCTTAATCATCTCTGTAGATCTTAGGTTTAGGTCAAATTCATCGAATCCTTCCAGCATTTCATTCTCCTTCTCCTTTTAGATACTTCTCAAATTTCTCCTTGAATCCATAAGAAAATAGGTTATCATTCATCCTTATCTTCAACACATTTTACATATCCCAAGAATTCAACTATGTCGGCTAGGAATTTCAATTCCTTCACAAACTATAAATTACTGACACTCAACCAATATTGTATTCTTCTACTCAGACATCATTGGATAACTCGGTCATTGCTAAAATTGTTCTTCTTAGCAATTAATGTCTTTGCTCGGTTAATTTTTTGATACTTGGCAATTACTAATGCTCAGTCGACACTAAAATTTGCTTGGCTTATATTGGCAGTCGGTCAACACTAGCATCACTCGGCTTACACTAAAGTTTCTTTATCTTCTACTCTTTTTTCTCAGTTAAGCCTATACTTTCAGAATTTATTTCCTCATTTTTTCTAAGCTTCAAAACAACTAACTTCTCCACTTAGTGTTATAGATCATAAACAACACATTACCTTGTCAATGTGCCAACTAATCAAGTACCCATTGTAGTTTCTCATAACTCAACCTTTCACTAGGTCTTCTTGTTATCTCTTCTTTTCAAATCCTCTTCATCAATCAAATGATATGGTACTCTACTAAATAGTAACTGTCTCACTAGTTAAGGTTTGACATCAATGACAATATAACAATTTTTTCAATTGTAGTTTCCCACAATCCCCCTCTTTGGCATTGATGGCAACACCACATGCAATACCATAAATTCCATATGCATAGTTACCATACAATCCAAAAAGTATGTAATGAAGAAACTGAACTATCAACTCTCTCTATATTCAAATCTTCATTAATATCCTTAGCTTCATACCGATTCTCATCCAAATATCAGCTCCCTCTTGGATAGATTTATCCCTCTTTGTCTATGCATCCATTTTACTGAATCTCTCCCTTGTGTTCACTAAATCTCTCCCTCTTTGACAATAATTCCAAAGATATTCATCTTCACCATGTAGATATCTTCATGTCAGTTCTTTGAACTATATACTCCCTATGTCATCTAAGCTTATGATTGATCAACATCTTGTACTTTACCCTTCACAACTTTAGGCAACTCCTAAAGTGTGACCTCATTTGCATCAATTTATCAAATATTTTGATTAGTACTTTTGATGTAATGCTCCTACTTGATTCTAGGTGGCCCTAGTTAGGGGAATTGCCTCTAATTTACCTCTTAGATACTCATGAGCATCCTTAGGTAATGCCTTAGTGAATATATTTTCTAACTATTCCTTTGTATTCACATATTCTAGTCTCACTTCCTTGTCTTGAACTAGCTCTCTCAAGTAATGATACTTGGTAGAAATATGCTTAGTCTTAGTGTGCATCATAGGATTCTTTGATATATTGATAACACTTGTTTTATCATGCATAACCATGCCATAATTCAAAAGGTGTAGCATTTGTACCTTTATTGATTTATACTCGGCTCAAGGTATAAATAGTTGTGCTTACAGCATCTCTCTAGTACTTTTGTGCAACATTCTTCTCTATCATCAATGTTCTAGCACAATCCATGATTGATCTATTTCTTCTCTCTTTTATACCATTATGTGGAGGTGTCCTTGGTGCAGACATTTTTCTCTTGATTCCTCTATCATTGTAGAATATTTTGAATGCATTAGATATGAACTCTCCTCCTTTGTCAGATCTCATACATTTCAAGCTTTTACCTGTTTCACTCTCAACTTTTGCCAAATACCACTTGAACAACTAAAAGTTATCAGATTTTTCCTTAAGAAACATTACAGTTATCATTCTGGAATAATCATCAACAAACAAAATGAAATATTTATCACCACAGTAACTTTTCACACCAATAGTTCCACAAAGGTCAGTATGAACCAATTCCAAAATATCATCAGAAGTATGTGTCTTTCTCTTGAAGCTAGACTTTGTCATTTTCCCCAATTGACATTGTTTACACATCACATTATCAGGTTTCTTCAATCTTGGTAAACCTCTAACTCTTTTCATATTACTAATTCTTACCAAATTATCAAAGTTCACATGACACAACCCCTTATGACATAATGATACATCATCAAATTGTTCAAACAAACATGTTTCTTCATATAGGTCTAGATAGAACAAATTGCCCCTTGCCTGTTCTCCACTTCCAATTAGTTCACCAGTGGCATCAAATATATTAGCCTTTTTCGGATGAAACTTAACTCAGTAACTAGAATAGTTCAACTGTGCAACACTCAACAAATTATAGTTAAGACCTTTAACCCAATAAGCATTGTCACATCTGATCTTATCAGTCAATCTTATTGATCATTTTTCCTTCACAAGACATAGTGCATCATTACCAAACTTAACACTACTACCTTTGTAGTGATTTAAGGTTTCAAACTTACTTTTATGACCAATCATGTGATGTGAGAAACCACTATCAATTATCCATCTATCACTTTTTCTCACATATGAAATAAGTGAATTTTTCTCATCTTCATCATAATCATCTTTTGTAGCAACATAAACAACTTCTACATCATAATCATCAGACTCACTAGATTCACTATCAGTTTCTTCTTCAAAAATATAACAAGACTTCCTACCTTTATCCTTGTATTACTTATACCTTATGTGATCTTTGTCATCCCTTTTGTCTTTGTACTTGTTTTCTCTTCTTTCATCCTTGTCATTCCTATCAGGACATCTTACTGCAATATGACCAACTTTGTTGCATGAAAAACATATTATAGGAAGTTTACCTTTAAATTTTCCTTTTCCTCTCGATAGCCTTCTAGCCATGAGTGCCTCAAGATCATCAAGATCATCATCAGAAGTGTCACTATCACTATTCATACATCTTTCTTTTCATTTCTTTTAATTTTAAAGAACCATTTGAGATTTGAATGCAGATTCAATATTATGAGTAGTGAAATTATCAAAATTTGACAATTCAAAAGTAATAAGCATACCAAAAAGACCTTCCAAGGTTAAGTTGTTACCATGAGCACATCTTAGTTCTTGTATTGTAGAAAATATAATAGCATAAATAGGAATTAGGGTTCTCAAAACCTTTCTAATAATAGTTTCATCATCAATATTTCCTTTAGCTCCTCTAATAACATTCACTACCTCTTTAACTCTAGAACAATATTGAACAATAGTTTCACCTTCTAACATTCTCATTTCATCAAACTTACCTCTCAAGCTTTCAAATTTGGCTCTCAGTACATTTGTGTCTCCACCATAGATAGCTCTTAATGTGTCCCACATTTTCTTTGTATTAGTACAGTTCTTGATGTCTTCAAATTCAGGATAACATACGGCTGATGAAATCTCTAACATTTCTTGATCGTGTTCTTTCTTTTCCTTCATCTCCTTAGCTATCATAGGTGCAACTACTGGTATGTAAGTATTCTCCACATAATATTTCAATGCATCACCAATTCTAGCTAGGTGTAACTTCATCAAACTTTTCCATACAGGGAAGTTCTCCTTGTTTAGCTTTGGTACCTTTTTTTTGTACATCTTGATCTCTAGCTTCAAGTAACTTCTGATGCAGTGGCATTCTTGGGTATTCAATAAATCTACATGGTGGCATGTTGAAGTGGTTCTACATTTCTCAGGTGCAACTTTGACCGAGGATCTCGGTCATTAAAGAGGCTCGGTCACTGAAGGAACTAGGTAAAACCTCTGGCTCTCGGTGGAACTTGTACTTAGTGATGCCTATGGTGCTCAATCAACATACTTGCTCGGCAATGCCTAGCATGCTCAGTTGTTTTACTGGTGCTTGGTAGTTCTCATTTACTGACTAGAGTTCTAGGAGTTTTGATTGGCCAACTTAGTGTATTTAAAGTTGGTAGCTTGTGTTGTATTCTCCTATGTGAATTTAGAGGCCAACATAGAGAATTAATTATTTGTAAGGCTATTTGTGAGCTGATTGTTGTTGCATTTAAAATTTGTTTGTAGTAGAAGCTGACTTGGCTTAGGAGTTAATTATTTCTTCTAGCCGACTTGTGGTTGAAGAAATGTATTATAGGAGTGTTTGGGTAGATTTTTAGGAGTCAGTCAGTTTGAGAATAAGCTAAGAAGGATAGCAATTGGATCCTACAAGATCTTGAAGATCAGATTGTTTTTCTAATAGTTGTAATAATAGAGCTAGTGGTTTGCATGCTTGGAGATAAGGAGATTTCTTGGAGGCTTACGAGCTCAAGTTTAGATCTTCCTTAGTGTTTCCATAATTTGTTGATGTGTTTTAGAGCTGGACTAGCTAGGAGGTTGTATAAATACTTTTGTAAGTGATTGTATTTGGCCCTAACCCGGAAGGCCTTACAGTCGAGTATGTTGAATGAAATTCTATTTAAAGCATTATATTGTTATATTTTGTCATGGTTGTTTTTGTTGTTACTGCTAGTGTAGACTTCGATTGTCCATTCTTGGATTATAATCGCCTGCCCTACGTCAGGTGGTATTAGAGCTTGAAGTTCTTGTGTGTGTAAACTAATCTCCAAGTTGAGGCAGTTTGCACTAGGACCTTGAGTGGTGATTTTTTGCTTTGGGTTTTCAAAGATCTTGAAGGATGCCTTCGAGAAGATTGGACCCTAGGGTGATTGTAGATTTTCTGTGATGTTGTGGAATCAAAGATAACAGAGAAAGTTAAACTCAATTTCAAATCTGAGATGGAATTGATGAAGAATGACATGATCACTGAGGTCATGAGGGCCATTGCTAGTATGCTAAGGAAACTTGGTACTAAAGATGGTTATGAGGAAGTTTTTGAAGACTTTGAAGCTGCTAGATCTAGTGGAGATGATTGGAGAGACAGATCTGGTGAAGATAGAATTGGTTGGTTGCATAGATCTGGAGCTTGGTTAAGAACTAGTTACTGAATGGAAGTTTCTACTTTCTTTGGTACTTTGAGACCTAAGGATTTGATTGATTAGATTAGTGAATTAGAAGATTTCTTTGAGCTTGAAGAAATTAAAGATCCTCTTAGAGTAAGATTAGCACAAACTAAGTTGAAGGGACATGCTTCTCTTTGGTGGAAAGAATTGCAAAGAGATAGAGAAGATGAAGGTGAAATGAAGATCAATCAGTGGAGGTTGATGGTGACTAAATTGAAAGCTAAGTTCATACTTGTTGACTATGAGCTTGAATTGATTAAAAAGTTACAAAATCTAAAGCAAAAGGATTTGACTATGGAATACTATACTGAGGAGTTCTATAAGTTGACTATTCAATCTGGACACAAAGAACTTGGTAAAGAAAAGGTAGCTCGGTATGTGAATGGTTTGAGATTCAATATTCAAGATGAGCTTGGTATGTTGAAGATTGATTTGGTTGAGGATGCTTATCAGTATGCTCTAAAGGAAAAATATAAGTTGAAAAGGAGACAACATGGTAATTCTCGAGGGAAGGAGAAACTTGATCACTCAGTGAAGGATAAACCGACTGTTGAAGATGAACTAAAGCCTGTGGAGCCAAAAAAGATGACAGGTAAGGGCACTTGTTATAATTGTGTTGAAGAAGGACATAGATCTTTTGAGTTCACACATAAGAAGTTTGGTGATCGAAGGAATGTTGTGGTGAATGAGAACATTTAGAATGAACCTGAATCTAAGAACTTGCTGGTTCAAAGAACATTGCTCGATGCAAAGGTGGAATCTTGTCAGAGGAGTAATTTGTTCTGAGCTTGGTGCAAGTTAGGAGGTAATCTTTGTGATGTGATTGTGGACACTGGTAGTACTAATAACCTTGTAGATGAGGAGATGGTTCAAAGACTTGGTTTGAAAAGAATGAGACATCCTTATCTTTATAAGATTGGTTGGTTGCAAGATATTCATGTTCTAGAAGTGAGGGAACAATGTCTTATTGATTTTCAAATTGGCCAGTATAAGGATCAAGTGTTGTGTGATATTTTGGATATGAGTAGTTGTCACATATTGCTTAGTAGACCTTGGTAGTATGATTGTAGAGCTATGTATGGCTGTGTCAAGAATGTATTTACTATTGAGAAGAATGACAGGAAGTTTTCGCTGATGCCTTTGCTGGATACAACACTTGGTAGGAGAAACCTGAGCTTTGGTAGCTGGGATGAGTTGAAGAATTCTGAAGGGATTGATCAGTATGGAGAATAGACCTGTGTGTTGTCAAGGAAAGCCTTGAAAAGACAAAGGAAGTAGAAATGGAAGAGTATGTAAGGTGAAGACTCAAAGGACTTGTATGTGAAGAACCAGTTTGGGGTTTGCGTGCTGAATCCTAGAAGATGTTCTTCTAGCCTATGAGAACATCTTTTCAAACATGGGGTGTCTGATGTAGTGGCATTCTTGGGTATTCAACAAAGCTGCATGGTGGTGTGTTGAAGTGGTTATGTGTTGCTTAGTTGTATCTTTGACCAAGGATCTCGGTCATTGAAGAGGCTCGATCGCTAAAGGAACTAGGTAAAACCTCAGGTGCTCGATGGAACTTGTACTTGGCAATTCTTGTGGTGCTTGGTTGATGTACTTTCTCTATAATGCCTAGTGTGCTTGGTTATTTTACTGGTGCTCAGTAGTTTTGGTGTTTGGAGTTCTGGGAGTTTTGGTTGGCTGACTTGGTGTAGTTAATGTTGGTAGCTTGTGTTGTATTCTCCTATGTGGATTTAGAGGCTGACATAGAGAATTATTTATTTGTAAGGCTATTTGTGAGCCGAATATTGTTGCATTTAATATTTTTTGTAGTAGAAGCTGACTTGGCTTAGGAGTTAATTGTTTCTTACAGCTGACTTGTGGTTGAAGAAATGTATTTAAGGAGTATTTGGGTAGATGTTTAGGAGTCAGTCAGTATGGGAATAAGCAAAGAAGGATAGAAATTGGATCCTGCAAGATCTTGAAGATCAGATTGTTTGTCTGATAGTTGTAATAGTAGAGCCAGTGGTTTGCATGCTTGGAGACAAGGAGATTTCTTAGAGGCTTGCAAGCTCAAGTTTTGATCTACCTTAGTGTTTCCATCAGTTGTTGATGTGTTTCAGAGTTGGACTAGTTAGGAGATTGCAGAAATACTTTTGTAAGTGATTGTATTTGACCCTAATCTAGAAGGCCTTACAGTCGGTCATGTTGAATGAAATTTTATTTGAAGTATTATATTGTTATATTTAATTGTGGTTGTTGTTATTATTATCACTGGTGTAGACTTAGAGTGTCCATTCTTGGATTATCCCCACCTGCCCTGCGTCACCTTCAAACTTTTTCCTTACAAGCACCAATAGCTCTGATACCAATTGTTAGAATGATTTTAGAATAACTAAGAGGGGGAGTGAATCTGTTATCCTCAAGTCAAATATACCAATTAAACTTTTAAACACTTCAAGAAACTTAGATCTATTCAACAATCCACTCAGTCTTCTATAGAATATAATCAGTAACATAAACTTTCACTCCATTGTCCAAAAGTAATAAACTTGAAGAATATAAAGCTCTTAACAACATAACACATTAAATAAAATTCACACAAGTATGACACCATGATTTAACATGGAAACCCAATTTGGGAAAAACCACCAATAACATGCTACCAAATTTTCACTCTTATGAAGTGAGCTTTGTGAGGAGCCAACCCTGTTAAAGGTTGCAATACACACTATTAGGTGTGACCATGTAAAAGGATTTAATCACCCCATTAGGAGTGGCATTATTAGAGGGATTAAAAATATCCCATTAGAATTTCACCTTGATTAAAGGATTTACAAATGATTGTTAGGTCAACCTTGATTGAAGGATTTAAATTGATATAATGGTTAGAAAATAACAGTAGGTTCTAATCTGAAATATACAACTCACTTTGCAAATATAGATCCAATAAGCTCATATGTTGATTTATTGACTATCCTTCATTATCATCTCCATCTCTGATCTGCTCGGAAATCCCTTCAAGCAATCACCACAACTTTATTCATCTCTTCTCAGCCTTCTGCTTAGGTTTTCCAATCAATAACATCAACCTCTTCCTCACTCTTCATAACCTACAACTAGGTCATCCTTATACCTCATTGATTAGGTAGCTTAATATTTTGTCACTTAATCATCTCCATAGATCTTAGGTTTAGGTTAGATTCATCGAATCCTTCCAACATTTCATTCTCCTTCTCCTTCTAGATACTTCTCAAACTTCTCCTTGAATCCATAAGAAAATGGTTTACTATGCATTAAAATACTCCAGGTCATTCATCCTTATCTTCAACACATTTTATATATATCCCAGGAATTCAACTATGTCAGCTAGGAATCTCAATTCCTTCACAAACTATAAATTATTGACACTCAAACAATATTGTATTCTTTTGCTCGGTCATCATTGGATAACTCGGTCATCGCTAAAATTATTCTTCTCAACAATCATTATCTTCACTCTGTTAATTATCTAATGCTCAGTAATTACTGATGCTCGGCCAACACTAAAATTTGCTCGGCTTATACTGGCGCTCGGTCAACACTAGCATCACTCGGCTTACACTAAAGTTTCTTTATCTTCTGATCTTTTTGCTCAGTTAAGCCTATGCTTTCAAACTTTCTTTCCTCATTTTTTCTAAGCTTCAAAACAATTGACTTCTCCACTTAGTGTTATAGATAAAAAAAACACATTACCTTGTCAATGTGCCAACTAATCAAGTACCCATTGTAGTTTCTCATAAATCAACCTTTCACTAGGTCTTCTTGTTATCTCTTCTTTTCAAATCCTCTTCATCAATCAAATGATATGGTACTCTACTAGATAGCAACTATCTCACCAATTAATGTTTGACATCAATGACAATCTAACAATTATTTTAATTGTAGTTTCCAACAACAAGCATGGTATAGATATGATAGAAATGAAGAAACAAACCTATGAAGCTCCAAGCAAGTACTCTCCTAGCACAATAGATGTATCTTAGAAAATAAAGAAGATAATACCTCTTTTATAGAAATCTCCAAGGGAATAAAAGGCTTAGATTAAGAGGTTAACAGATGGATGACCAATATTAAGAGGTACAGGGAGAGTGAATAGGATTAAGAGGCTAAATGAATATATGGATGAGATAAAGAGATTAAATAACTTTTTGATGGGTAATTGGATTCAATGAATCTAGACATTTGGGAAGGAGAAAAAGTTGAGACACTTTTTACATGATTGTGAATTTAGATTATGATTTGGGGAAAATTTGAGACATGTGTCACATGACTACAAATTTAGAGTATGATCTATGAGAACAAGTTGGAGGACTAGGACTAGTCGTAATCCATATAGATAAGTGGTTGAAAAAATTTGTTGGAAATGTTACCACCAAGGTTCAAACCCTCATTGGTCCATTGTGCTCTCAGGTTTTGTGCCTATACTAGACAGTCATGTTCATGGGTAATTTAAATTTGTGGAGTGTTTGACAACTTAAAATAATGTCATTTACCAATAAAAAAAGTTGGACTAGGATTAAATAAAAGAGTACAATGAGTTAATTAAATATATATACACACTTAATTAATTAATTATTGAAAAATGTGGAATTAGAATAATATCATTTTCCTCAGTATTGGTTTATATTTAAATGAATATTAAATAAATATACAACATAGAAGTAATGTCCATGAAAGTATAAAGTTTATGTTGATCTGAAATCAAACAAAAAAGATACTACAGAGAACCTTGTATTAGAGAAATATCAAGGAGAAAGTATAAACAAAATCTCCACTACTACTGAAGGACTAGGAAGATCCAAGGCATAAGCCAGTCACTAAAAAGAACTAAACCCACTAAAACAAACTACCATCACTATTACATTGATATTAATAAATACTAATACCTGAGAAACAAGCTATAGAGAATCACATGGGCTTCATTTATGGGACAATAGGATATCATTTGCATTCATATTGGGAAGTTTAAAATGGGAAATCACGTGTGTTCATATTGGGGGGTTTAAAATGGGAAAAAATAGTGCAATATATTGCCTATATGTAGGGGGGGGGGGGTTATCTAGGATTTGTGGGGGAGGGGAGGAGGATGGGGGTTTATATAGGAAAAAGGGGTGTGGGAGGTACTGGGTAGTGTAGATGCTAAAAGATGGTCAACACCTATGGCCCCCCTTTTTAACATGTTTTTTATATTGCACATTTGATCCTCATCATTCGTCAAAATTATGTCATTCTTCCATATGATTAATTACTAATCTTCATCCTCTAATTTTTATCATACCTTATCAATTTTTCTTTGTCCACCTACTTGATCATTTAATCTTGTTGATTAATTATCCTCTCTAGGGGTGAACAACCATTAATTCCCCCTTATCCTAACTCTCATGTCATGATAAAAAATAATTATTTATTTATCCTCCCTTTCTCATTTGTGTTACAATTAATTATTTTTTTATTAATTAATTATTTAATATCTTAAATGTGAGGGAATTATTAAATTTGAATAATTTATATTCCTTCCATTTCTAATTTTACCTAATTGTGCTTCCATCCCTTAATTTTAGCTTCTACTTCCTTACACCTTCCACCCATTAATTTAGCTCCACAATTTCCCCCTAATTTATGCATTCATTCATGCCATAAGTTATCATAAATTGTCATAATTGTGACAATGTTCATTTTGTACATTTAAGTTGTCATAAATTGCAATAATTATGGCATTTTTCAATTGCAACTCTTCCATTTGTCATAACCTTGTCATTTGCCATTTTTGAGTCCTCTTATGCAATCTTGGCCATCAAATAGACTTTGATCTTATCCATTCATTTGAGTCCCAAAACTTGCTCACAATCCTCATTCTTGCAACCACATTCCTAGTATTCTCATAATCACTTTGTCAATTTGCTTTCAATATTTTGTGCACTTATTCAATCAAGAGAAACATCAAAGAAGAAAGTAAAATCAATGAATCTTCATCAAAGGAGCATTTTAGATTTGGTTTTGTCTATTTTATGTTAATGATTTATTTTGATGACTTTATTTGTTAGATTAGGAATACATTTTCATGATTTCATAGCTTTTTGGTTGGCTAATTCATGATGTTTTTTGATGTTCCAATTTCCTAGATGACATTTTGGTGAGCTCAATGTGAACACATTAAATCTAATAAATTTGTGAGTCATATTTTTGCATGCACATTTACTTTGATGATTTACTGTTGTATGCAAGGATCTGGAGTCTAAATTTTGGTCTATGCAAGGCTTCTCATTTTAAACATGCGATGAATCACAGTTTTCTAATTTCTCTTTCAATCAATAGATTAAAGGGGTTTAAATTGAACAACTTGCATCTAGCCTAATTAGGGGTATTAATGAACTAAACATTGCACATAGTATAATTAGGTGAATTAATGAACCCTACAATTCTCACTTAGATCTAAATAGGGGTTAAATTGAACTATACAATTTTCACCTAGTTTTAATTAGGAAGGAAAAGAACAACTTTATGTTATTTTGATCACATTTCCTTTCTAGTTGGTTAATGAAATCTTCTTGATGTGTTTTGTGCTTAAACACATTTATTTTAGAATAGAACCCAAGTAGAGAGACATACCTTGGTGGGAAAAGAGGTACTCACCCCAAGGGAATGACCTCAAGTGGGCTTGAAGTTTAGTTTTCTATATAAATTAAGGGTAAGGCCAAATCCAAGTCTGGCTAGAATTAGCGCTTACCGTATACTTTCAATTTGAAAGGGGGTGTACCTTTGTGTATATGAGATACCCATATATAGTAGGATTGGTTAGAGCTTTAAGTATCTTATTGGATGATCGTAATGTTTTGGTTGAATTTTAACTAGAAACCAATTGTTTTAGTGGCCAAAATCCCCTACTTGTTGACCTAGGTACTGTGATACATGCATCTTGAAGATACCCCTCATCTACTCTTCAATTTGAGATATAAAATTTCTTGATACATTCATATATTTAGGAATTATATTCTTGGTGTTCTTTAGAAGTGTGTGTTGTGTAAGGGGGAGCCAGTGCCACCAAGCATCTATCTATCTAGTTGAAAGTAGTATTTTATTGCAAGGGGATTCAATAAGTATTTTCCTTCATAAAGCCTAGGTTGTAAAGTGTTTGTTCAAAATGTCAAAAATAACTATTCTTCTTGATGTGTCTTGTGTGAGTGTTAAACAAATTTCATTATTCAAACACCTGGCTCAAATCCTCAAACTATTTTCTTCAAACCTCAAACATTGTCCAAAATAAAAACCTTTAAAACATGGATAATTAAAATCATCATGAACTTTAGAATATTTTTTCAACCTTAGGTTAAAGCCTTTGCATTATCCCTTGCATTGTCTCATTTCCTTGCATTGTCCTTGCATTAGTGCCCATTTTCCATGCATTAGTCCTCATTTACTTGCATTTTCCTTATCATATTTTCATTTTCATTTTCCTTAGATCATAGATTGTATTACCTTTTCATTTTATCCTAAGTCATTCATTACTATATCATTACATGTATGCTCATTAATCCTCATTATCCCTAGATCCTAAGTAAACCATACATTTTTCATTGTTCTCCTCATAGTAGTCTTATACTTGTATTATCATCCTCATATTAGCATCCTCATTTTGCACTTAGATCCCAAATTAGACTTCTCTAAATCCCAAAATCCAAGTTTTAGGGTTATACCTTCTGTTGTTGAATAGGAAATCTTGACCTTGTCAAAACTTTGTCTTTTTTTATTGTAAGAATTTTTATATCGCTCTAGTACCATGCAATAATTTGCCTAAGGTAAAGAATAAAACACCAAGATCTAGAAGCTCAATATATAGCACAAGAGAGATAGGCAAAATGATCAAATAATTGATTATAGCCAATTGAATTGAATACAAAGTAGATGTGCCTGAATATATAGGCAATATAATAATACTACATGATAAGGAGATGATAAGCTATCAATCACACTAAGTAGAATCACATGTCCACCAAAGGTGGATCATCCTCTACTGTACATCAAAGTATGTGCAACATGTGTAACAATGAGAGGATGATAATGTGATAAGAGCACTAAAGGTGGATCTCACACACAAAGAGGTATGAGATGATAACTATCACCATCTAATGTGGAATTTCTCCTAACCATATATTAAAATGAAATGTAAACTCCTAGGTGTCTCAATGAAAACTAATATGCAAATGTATTATCCTAAGTAAATTTAAGTAAAGTGTAATTAGTGAATACTTAATTACACCAACACCCCCCTTAAGTGCAACTTAAGGGAATTCACTTAAGCTCACAAGGCTAAATGACAATGCATGACGGGTCCTGGCTGCTAGGCCATGTTAGGTACCCATGTACAATATGCAAGTGAAAAATATGTGCAATGAAATCTCTCGTAAAGCAGAGAAACATGGAAAACCTCATGGGAAAAACCCTCCCCCAAAAAGAGAGATGAATAGAATAATAGAATATGAGAGAGAAAACATCATGTGAGGAAAACATCTCCCCTATAAGAGAGAAAAAGTGGAAGAGAGACCAAGTAGACCCCCCTCAATGTATAATGAACACCAATGGTAGATGCTCCAAGCTCAATGTAGAAATTACTCTGGGAGTGTAGAACAACATTCCTCCCCTTAGGAAGAAACAAGACCAAATGTGTATGTATAAAGCCCCCTCCCCAAACTGTAGGAAGAAACCTTAAGATGTATAGAATCTCTAAAACCTACTCAAGCATCCCCATGTCAATGCTGAAAGGTGCCTCCTCCAAATCATGTGTATTAAACCACTTTGGTGAACCAGAAAAATTAGGATTAATTGAGGATGAATGTAGAAAATTTTTCAAAGACCCAAGTGTCTCCTCTGAAGATAAAGTGACCTCCTCCAACTTTTGTATCAAAGTATCCACAATCATGTCACCCTTGAAAGAATGATCAAGTAGAGAATCAAGATGATGATCAACATTCTCCCTTGCAACAACTGGAGAAGGATCATCTTCACTAAAGAGAAGATGAATATCATCAATAGTGTCTCCCAAATCTGAAATGTAAGACTCCACAAACAAACTTGCAATGTTTGTTAAGTGTTCATCCAATGGAACTGAGTCTGGAAGACAAAGAATATCTCGTTGCACTAAATCACTTGAACCTATGTTTGTATGAATGCAAGCATCATCATGAGCAAGAGTAGAAGTAGTCTCAATAGGAGGAGATGAAATGGAAGTCTCAAGAACTTGATCATGAGTGAGAATACCCAAGTTCAATTTGTTAGGAATGGGAACACTGAGAGGGGGGTGAATCAGTGTTCTATAATATTAATGTTTTTTTGCTTCTTGAAACTTAGCCCAATAATTATTGAACTAAATATTAAAGAAAATAAAGTAAAAAATCATAACACATAACACCAAATATGATTACGGGGAAACCTTGGCCAAAGGAAAAATCCTGGTGGGAATTAATACCCACTAATAATTATACTTTGTATTATGAACCTGTTAATGTTCCTTTTCCTTGTTAGGAGTAGTCTTTACAATGCTTAGTACAATGACCTGGTCAAAGGTTAGACCCTTTTAGGAGTCTTGAAGTAACAAACCCTATTAGGGGTGCAAGGCTCACTGCCAGGGCTCACTGCTCAATGAGGAAGGCTACAAACTCCTAGATATCAGATACATATTATATCTTCAAGGTGAACTACTGCTATGACACTGCTTGTCCAATCAGTCCCTTTTATGCACTGATGCTTTAACCTATTACAAAGCTCTATAACATTGTTACTTCTCTTAACACATACTTCTCATACTTCTTCTCTTCTATTACATCTTCTATGTTAATATGATTTAGAACAACAGAGAGGGGGGGGTGAATCAGTTGTTCTCAGGTCCTGATGTATAAATGACTTCAAATTTTTTTCTTTAAATCAAATCAAGCAACCAAAACAAACTTGGTCATCACTGATTCAATAATAGAAACATATAACTCAACAGTCCACTACCTAGCTGTATCTAACTTGTAAAACACAAAAATGTTCAAACCCAAAAACATTCACACAAGTATTGACACCAAGATTTATAGTGGAAACCCAATATGGGAAAAACCACTTTGTAACGTGCTACTATTATTTTCACTCTTCTAAAGTGAGCTCGGTTAAAAGCCAACCCTATCAAAGGTTACAATACACACTGTCAAGTGTGACCCGGTTAAAGGATTTCAATCACCCTATTAAAAGTGAGCCTGGTCAAAGGACTTACATACACTCCATTAGAATGCAACCTTGTTCAAAGGATTTAACATATGATTGTTTGGTCAACCTCTATTAAAAGGATTTTGACTGTTACAATGGTTAGAATGTAGCAATAGTATTGATCTGAAAATATACAACTCACTTTGCAAAATATCAGATCCAATTCTGTACACAAATGCTAGTTTACTAACTTTGAAACTTTGCCATCTCCACTTCAGATCTGCTTGGAACTTTCCTTCAAGCAATCACCACACTTTTCCTTCAGCCTTTTCGCTTATACAGTCAATAAAACTTTACTGTTCTTCTAGCATCTCCTTCACCCATGCATTTTCATACCTAGTGCTTTGGTTTCCTTAATACTTTCCTATGTTAGGTTAACTTTTCTTTTGCCACTTAATCTCCTTTGTAGATCTTAGGGTTAGGTCAAATACATTGAATCTACCCGCTTCATGTTCTTCATCTCCTCTTCTAGAATCATCTCAAATCTCATAAAGATTTACCATAAAATGTTTTACAAAGCATTAAATGCTTCTATACAATCAATAAATAAAGTCAACACATTTTACATAATCCAAGAATTCAACAATGTCGGCTCCAAATCTGAATTCTCTTCAAATACAAAATTGTTGATGCTCGGTCAATACTGTGATCATCCACTCGGTCACTACTAAAATTGTTTCCTCGAAAAATATTGTCTTCCTCAGAAATTTACTGATACTCGGTCGATACTAGATTTTTGCTCGACATCCACTAACTCAGTTGACTCTGTCATAACTAGGCTTAAACATGATTTCTTTATTTTTGCTCGGTTAAGCCTTCCAGTTTAGTCTTCAATTTTACCAAGATAAACAATACATTGTCTCATCATTGTACAACATAGTCAAGTACACTTTGTAGTATCAAGATAACTCAACCTTTCCTTAGGTGCTATTGTTACCAACCTTTCTTTCCCTTATCACCATAGATATAGTACTTTCCTAAGTAGCAACAGTCTTACCAGTTAAAGTTTGACATCAATGACAATACAATAATTGTTTCAATTGCAATTTCCAACAATCTTCCTCTTTGGCATTGATGGCAACACCATATGATATCACCTAAATAACACATGGATTACCAACCAATCCAAAAAAAAACTTATCTGTCCATTAGAGAAAATTTATAATATCCTTAGCTTCATTCTGATTCAGAATTTGTAAATCTCACTTCTATGACCGTCAGAAGTATCTAAATCTCCCTCTATCCTAATTTTTCATTTCAGTTCAATCTCCCTTTCTTTCAGTGTCATGTGTTATTATATCAGTTCAATCTCCCTCTTTGACAAAAATGCCAAAGCAGCAATGCAAACATACATCCAGCAAATGTAGATATATATGTTCAGCACAGTGTTTCTCCCTCTGTCATCCTACTTATGACTGATTTGTTGTCTTTGCTTCTTCTTCACAGCTCTAGGACAGTCCTAAACTGTGACAATCTTCTGCATCAATGTGTCAAATGTTCTGTTGTGGCATATTTGATGCAGTGCTCCTAGCTTGGCTAGGTAGCCTCAGTTAGGGGAAGGACCCCTAATTGACTTCTCAAGTACTCATGAGCTTCTTTAGGTAAAGCTTTAGTGAATATGTCTACCAATTGTTCTTTTGTATTCACATATTCCATTTGGACTTCCTTGTCTTGTACCAATTCCCTCAAATAGTGATACTTGATTGCTATGTGTTTGGTCTTAGTGTGCATCACTGGATTCTTAGAAATATTGATAGCACTTGTGTTGTCACAGAAAATAACAATAGGTTCAGTGATTTCTTCTTTCATGCCTATCAACAACTATTTTATCCATATCAAATTTGAATAGTTTACTGCAGCAACAACATACTCAGCTTCAGCAATAGATTGGGAAATGCAATTTTGTTTCTTGCTTGTCTAGGAGACTAATCTCTATCCAAGAAAGAAAGTGCCACCACTAGTGCTTTTTCTGTCATCTACATTTTTTGCCCAATCAGCATCAGTATATACTCTAAGTTCAAATTTGTCATTCTTCTTGTAGTATAAACCATAGTCAGCAGTTCCTTTCAAGTATCTCATGATTCTTTTCACCGCCATCATGTGTGTTTCCTTAAGATTGGCAGAGAATCTTGCCACAATCCCAATAGCTAATGCAATATCAGGTCTACTATGTACAACATACTGCAATTTTCCAATCATGGATATGTACAAAGTCTGGTTAACTTCTGCAGTATCATCATTCTTAGATAACTTTTGTCCAGTAACCATAGGAGTTCCCACTGGTCTAGCATCTTCCATTCTAAAAAAATTTAGTATTTCATTAACATACTTAGACTGTGTAATGAAAATACCTTTCTTCATCTGATATACTTGTAAACCAACAAAGAATTTGATCTCACCAAACATACTCATCTCAAATTCAGTTTGCATTTCATGTGAAAAACTTTTACATAATGCATCTTGTCCACCAAAAATAATGTCATCAACAAAAATTTTGGCCAAAAAAATACCTCTACCTTCTTCATCTTTCATATACAGATTGCTTGTGTCATTTGTCCTAGAGAATCCAATCTGTATCAGATAATTATGCAACCGCTCATACCATGCTCTCGGAGCTTGTTTCAATCCATATAAAGCTTTGTTCAGTTTGCATACCATGTGTCTTCTATTTGGATCAACAAAACCTTCTGGCTATTCTATGTAAACTTCTTCTTCCAGTATACCATTTAAAAATGTAGACTTGACATCCATTTGATATACCTTGAAATCTTTATAAGCAACATATGCAAGCAGAGTTCTTACTCCTTCCAATCTAGCTACAGGGGCAAATGTCTCCCCATAATCAATTCCTTCTTCTTGTGCATAGCCTTTGCATACTAATCTAGCTTTGTTCCTAGTGATTTCACCTTTTTCATTCAACTTGTTTTGAAATATCCACTTTGTTCCTATAACATTCTTATCTGTAGGTCTCGGCACCAGAGTCCAAGTTTCATTTTTCTCAATCTGGTCAATCTCTTCATTCATTTCTTGTATCCAGTCTTCATTTTCTAATGCCTCTTTAGTTGTCTTAGGTTCAAATTCACATAGTAAGCATGTTGGATCTTTTGTCTTGCTTCTGGTCTGAATTACAGTGTCTCTATCTCCAATTATTTGTTCAGGCTTGTGATGTCTTCTTACATATTTTTCCAAAATAAGTTCAGCATTTTTCTCTTCTATTTCAGCAAGTTCCCCAACAAGATTGTCAGATTCAGCTTTTGAATGCTTGACAACCTCTTCCTGATCCTTGGCAGCATTATCTTGTAGCTCAGCATGTTCTTGTTCTCTCTCAGCACTATTTTCCTGACGCTCGACATCATCTGTTTGTCACTCGGCATTGCTTGCCTGAGACTCGACATCAGGTGCAGGTCTGTTACCTACCTCTTCTATTTCCTCAATGTACACAAAAGATCTGTAATCTTCTGGTTCTCTTTTGCTTTCAGCTTCATTTCTTTCTGCATACTCATCAATTTTCACATTCACACTTTCCATAATTTTGTTAGTGTTAGAGTTCAAACACTTATAAGCTTTACTTTTTGTGGAGTAACCTAGGAATATGCCTTCATCACTTTTAGCATCAAACTTTCTATTCCTATTGTCTTTCAATATGTAACACTTTCTTCCAAAGATTCTTTAACACTCGGTGCATGCCCATACCATAATTCATAGGGTGTCAAATTTGTACCTTTCTTGATCTGTACTTGGTTAAGAGTGTAAACAGCTGTACTTATAGCTTCTTTCTAGTATTTTTGTGCCACATTCTTTTCAATCAATAATGTTCTTGCACAATCCAAAATAGATATGTTCCTTCTTTCTGCTACACCATTCTGTGGAGGTGTCCTAGGTGCAGACATCTATCTTTTGATTCCTCGATTATTGCAAAATAGATTGAATTCATTTAATGTAAATTCTCCACCATGGTCAGATCTAAGACAATCTAGGTTCCTACCTATCTCCTTCTCAACCTTAGCCAAATACCACTTAAAATTTTGAAAAGCATCAGATTTTTCTTTTAGAAAGATTACATGCATCATCTTGGTATGATCATCAACAAACAAGATAAAATATCTAGCACCACAGTAACTTTGTATACCCATAGGTCCACAAAAGTTAGTATGAACCAAATCTAAAATGTGTTCAGAAGTAAAGGATTTGCTCTTGAAACTTGACTTAGTCATTTTTCCTAATTGACATTATTTGCACATCACATTCTTAGGTTTCTTCAATCTAGGTAGACCTCTTACTTTCTTCTTCTTACTTATCTCTACTAGATTGTCAAAGTTAACATGACATAGCCTCTTATGCCATAACCAAATGTCATCAAGTTGTGCAAACAAACATATTTCTTCAGATAGGTCAAGATAGAACAAATTACCTCTAGTTTGCTCACCACTTCCAATCAGTTCACTAGTAGCATCGAATATCTTAGCTTTCTTGTGATGAAATTCCACTCGGTAACTAGTTTTATCAGTCATTTTAATCAATCCTTTTCCTCTAACAGGACATGGTGCATCATTACCAAATGTTACACTTTTACCTTTTTAATGATGTAGGGTCTCAAACTTACTTTTGTCACCAGTCATGTGATGTGAGCAACCACTATCAATAATCCATTTATCATTCTTGTTCACATAGGAAATCAATGAAGTTTTCTCATCCTCATCAAGTTCATCTTTCATTGCAACATAAACTACCTCAATCTCAAAGTCATCACTATCAGTGTCAGTCTCTTCTTCAGCAATGTAACAAGATTTCTTACCTTTTTCTTTGTAGTCTTTGTACCTTCAATAGCCTTTGTCATCTCTTCTATCTTTGTGTCTTTTGTTTCTTTCTTCATCTTTATCCTTCCTATTAGGACATCTAGTAGCTATATGACCGACTGTTACATGCAAAACATATAATAGGGAGTTTACCTTTGTATTTTCCTTTTCCTCTTCTCAGTCTTCTAGCCATAAGAGCTTCTAGATCTTCAAGATCTTCATCAGAAGTGTCACTATCACCCTCACTTTCACTTTCACTTTCACTGATGCATCTTTCCTTTTCCTTTTTAGGCTTGTTCGGGACTAACTATGACTTAAAAGCATATTCAACATTTCCAATACTACCAACAGTGAAATTATCATAGTTAGACAGTTCAAAAGCAGTAAGCTTGCCAATCAAACCTTCCAAAGTAAGCACATTTGCAGAGTTACATCTAGATTCCTGAATAGCTGAGATCTTAATAGCATATATAGGATGCAGAGTTCTTAACACTTTTCCAATTATGGTCTCATCATCAATAGTTCCATTTTCTCCTCTAATAGCATTCACGACTTCTTTTATTCTACCACAATATTGTGCAATGTTTTCATCTTCATTCATTCTCATTTCATCAAACTTACCTCTAAGGCTCTTGGCTTTAGCTTTCAGTGCATATAGATCACCACCATAGATCTTTGCAAGAGTGTCCCACATATCTTTAGCAGTTGTGCAGTCCTTAATGTCTTCAAATTTTGGATAGCTTAGGGCAGATGCAATTTCCAGCATTGCCTGATTGTGTTCTTGCTTAGCTCTCATTTCTTTGGTAGTCAAAGGTGCAACAGGTGTGACATAGTCATGCTCAATGTATTATTTTGCAGAATCACCAATACTGGCCAGATGCAGCTTCATCAAGCTTTTCCATGTAGGGAAATTTTCCTTATTCAGCTTCGGTACCTCCTTCTTATACATCTTGATCATTTGCTTCAAGTCCCTTTAAACTTGCTTTCTATAAACACCAATAAGCAACAAAGCTCTGATACCAATTGTTAATATGATTTAGAACAACAGAGAGGGGGGGTGAATCAGTTGTTCTCAGGTCCTGATGTATAAAATGACTTCAAAAACTTTTCTTTAAATCAGATCAAGCAACCAAAACAAACTCGGTCATCACTGATTCAATAATAGAAACATATAACTCAACAGTCCACTACCCAACTGTATCTAACTTGTAGAACATAGAAATGTTCAAACCCAAAAACATTCACACAAGTATTGACACCAGGATTTATAGTGGAAACCCAATATGGAAAAAACCACTTTGTAACATGCTACTATTATTTTCACTCTTCTAAAGTGAGCTTGGTTAAAAGCCAACCTTGTCAAAGGTTACAATACATACTGTCAAGAGTGGCCCGGTTAAAGGATTTCAATCACCCTATTAAAAGTGAGCCTGGTCAAAGGACTTACATACACTCTATTAGAATGCAACCTTGTTCAAAGGATTTAACATATGACTGTTAGGTTAACCTCTATTAAAAGGATTTTGACTGTTAGAATGGTTAGAAAGTAGCAATAGTATTGATCTAAAAATATACAACTCACTTTGCAAAATATCAAATCTAATTCCATACACAAATGTTGGTTTACTGACTTTGAAACTTTTCCATCTCCACTTCAAATCTGCTCGGAACTTTCCTTCAAGCAATCACCACACTTTTCCTTCAACCTTTTCACTTATACAATCAATAAAACTTTACTGTTCTTCCAACATCTCCTTCACCCATGCATTTTCATACCTAGTGCTTCAGTTCCCTTAATACTTTTCTCTGTTAGGTTAACTTTTCTTTTGCCACTTAATCTCCTTCGTAGATCTTAGGGTTAGGTCAAATACATTGAATCTACTCGCTTCATGTTCTTCGTCTCCTCTTCTAGAATCATCTCAAATCTCATAAATATTTACCATAAAACATTTTACAAAGCATTAAATGCTTCTATACAATCAATAAATAAAGTCAACATGTTTTACATAATCCAAGAATTCAACAATGTCGGCTCCAAATCTGAATTCTCTTCAAATACAAAATTGCTGATGCTCGGTCAATACTATGATCATCCACTTGGTCTCCATGTAAAACGCTTTGTCAATACTAAAATTATTTCCTCGGCAAATACTGTCTTCCTCGGCAATTTACTGATACTCGGTCAATACTAGATTTTTGCTCGGCATCCACTAACTCGGTCGACTCTGTCATAACTTGTCTTAAACATGATTTCTTCATTTTTGCTCAGTTAAGCCTACCAATTTAGTCTTCAATTTTACTAAGATAAATAATACATTGTCTCATCATTGTACAACATAGTCAAGTACACTTTGTAGTATCAAGATAACTCAACCTTTCCTTAGGTGCTATTGTTACCAACCTTTCTTTCTCTTCTCACCATAGATATAGTACTTGTATGGTGAAAATGTGACCACACTGCTATGAATCTTTACATGCAAGAAAACTCAACAATGGGCCCTCACAAATCGATCCATAGCTCTTTATGCATGGAGTTACAAGATTTGTAAAATTGCTCTCAGCTAGAGCTATAAACTCATGACCTTGCTAGTCAACCACACAATGAGAGATTCTAAATCAAAGACAAGGGAAACAATGCCAATATCTCCAATGAAATCAATATGGATGCAATGCAATGCAAATCTATATGACAATGCAAGTTAATCTATTGCATAAAAAGAAATCTAAGCTAATATGCCATGATAATGCAACTAAGAAAGGAAATATGAAAATACAATGAAATGCAATAACAAGTCTTCAAAGCTTGGATGTAGAATGTCTTCAAAGAGCTCCAAAATGACCTAGAAAACCTGCAGCATAACATTAGCATAAAAACTTAAGATATGAAAATGAGGAAGAGAGCTCTCCTTTTATAGAGAATGAGATGAAAATGGACCATTGAGATTAAGAGGCAAAAGACTTAATCAATGGTGGAGAAAAATAGAAGCTTGATCCTTGTGCACAAATATCTTCCAATAAGAAAATTAGAAGCATTTACTTTATGTTGAGCATTTACTTTATGTCCATATGAGACAAAAAGTGCTTTTTATTTTTTTTATAAAATAAGAATAATGCTTTATTTGTGCAACATAGGATAAGAAGAAAAGTGGGGATTTTTTATTTAAATAAAAGGGGAGGAAATTCATTTTAATTAAATAAAGGCTTAGGATAAAGTAATTTTATTATTTAATTAAAAGAGATTTTTAATTAATTAAAAGGAGCATGTTCTCTTAATTAAATAAGATTTTTATTTTTATTTTTTTCTCTTTTAAATTAAATAAGGCTCAAACCTTAGGAAATATTGAATTGATTATGATTTGATCAAGGAAATTGATATAATTGAAAAATGTTAATTTTTAAAAATATTGATTCAGGGATTTGATAAATTGCTGAATGGGGGCCCAAAGTCTAGGCAACCATTTTAGGGTGTATACATTTGCCCCTCTTTGACTAATGTGTGATCATTTCGGGAACACATGCAGTCAAAGAAGAATTGAAATGTGAGATCAATTTGGGATCACAAAACAACCTAGATGTGTGTTCAACGGATGGGAACACATCGGGACAAGCATAAACAACAGCTGAAAGACAAGACCAACACCGTCGCTACTAGGTGCAAATCAAGCCTTAGACAAAACTATCGCCGTCGCTGCTAGGCAATAATCAAGTTTGAAAAATAGGAGATAAAAATTGAAAGACAAAATCACCACCATCGTTGCTAGGTGATAATCAAGTCTCAAAATAAGAATCTCAAGCTGAGCTGAATGATAAAGCTGAATCAAAGATTAAAGCTGATAGGTACTGCCCCCTCGGAATCGAAATCAAAATTAGATAGAGGAGAACAAAAAATTGATAAACTTGATCAAGTCATAATAAATCATAATCGAAGGATGGAGCATGATAGGATAACCATCAAACAGTGAAGATATGCCCCAGGTTGATGAGGTTTGACTGAAAAAGATATAGGATAAAGATTAAGTCAAACCTCAGAGAGAGAAAGCGAAAGGGGTGAATGAAAGACTAGAAGTTTGGAAGACATGGAAAGGAAGAAATTTCATCAAAGATCGAAGAATTATGCCTCAAAAGGTCAGTCAACTGCGTAGAAGAATGAAAAAACTTTAAAACGTGACTCAGATTTCAATTTTGAGTTTGAAAATGGATAGAAAATGAAATATATGAAAGACCAAAAATGAAATATATGATCAAGAAGAGGTGAAAGGCGATCGCAGTTGACCAACTAGTCCACAGATGATAAAAAGGAGAGCTCTCTCCATATGCAAGATGCAAAAACTAAATTATGATGAACCTAAAAATGCAAGCTACTATGAAAGTGGTTGACTTGCAAGGTCACAATACCTATAGACATCTAATTATCATCATCAAGCGTTATTGGTAGCGTCACAAGATCATACAATGCACACTAGCATAACTATGTGGATATGAATATGATCTTTATCAGATAGAAATGTGGAAATCCCACCTAGGCATCAAAGACATGGAGGTCAAGATGACTAATGCAGTGAGATTACCTAAGTTTGATATGGCAAGATTATGCTTGTATCAAGACACATGAAAGTCAGGATAACTAGAAGCATGCACTCGCAAAATAGTCAAGGATAATACCTTGTCAATCCATAGTGTCAAGTAAGACCAGCATAAATGCTCATGACAGGTAGGACCAACAAAATATACCCACAAGCAGATAAAGAAATAAAACATGTTCTCATTCCCTCAGTCTTCTAGCTATGCATCATCGAAAACTTCTCAGGGAGAGACCACTCATCAAATAAATCCTCATAGACAACACACAAAAAAAAAAAAATTCAACATATCTCAAGCGAGTTGATTGTTTAAGTGTGTGTGTGTTGGTCATAGAGTCAAACTTTGAGGATCAAATTTGCTAATGAGCAATGTCGCATCATACTAAACTGTTGGGTAAGACATCTGATAAGTGTTAAGAAATGCTCGATGCAAGGGTAGTGTTGAGAAACACTATTTGGGGTGGTGTTGAAAAACACCTGTTGTGAAATGCCCCAAGAGACAAACGCACCAAAAGGACCTATGCGAATAGTTATGCCCCCTAGATAAAGATAAAGACCAATTCTAGAACAAGTCAAATAAGGTCAAGGCATGATGGAAAGTGGCTAAGTGTCAAGGATGCATGCTAACAAATAAGGGTGCAAAGGCCTCAAGTAGCGCCTGTTTCTAGGTTTTCACCACTTGGATTTTTATTGCAATTTTTCTCTTCTTTTTTTTTTCATTTTTTTCTACCAAGGCGCCTGTTACCAAGTTTTCACCAAGGCACTTTTTCTATTTTTTTTGAATTTTTGAATTTTTTTGATTTTTTTTTTATATTTTTTTTCAGGACTTTTTATGCTTTTTAGGATTTTTTCAGCATCATATATCAATTTTTTTGGTATTTTTTCAGGATCATATAAGATATGTACAAAGGATGCCCCTAGATAGAATGAGCATCAAGGATAGAACTTCTTTAGGTACAAAATGTTGATGGGCTCAGGGAGCTATTCTCCATCTTCATTCGACAGTAAATATGCACCTGTACCAAAAGCTGCTGTAATAATGTATGGTCCAAGCCAATTAGGTTTGAACTTGCCCTTTTGTTCTCTATTTTGTTGATTCTTAGGGTTCTCTCTCAAAACAAGATCACCTATCTAAAATTCCCTAGGGCGAACCTTCTTGTTGAATGCTTTGGACATACACTTCTGATATACTCTCATGTGATCAAAGGAAGCCTTACGCTTCTCATCTAGAAGTTCTAGTTCTTGTAACCTCATGGCACGGTAATCCTCATCTGTAATCAAACCTTTGAGAGAGATTCTAAGTGAAGGTATCTCTACTTCTAAAGGCAACACTGCTTCAGCGCCATAGGTAAGAGAAAAAGGAGTAGCTCCTGTAGGTGTATGAATGCTAGTTCTATAGGTCCATAGTGTCGGATTGATTTGTAAGTGCCAATCCCTACCATTCTTGTGTACTGTTTTATGAAGAATTTTAAGAATGGTTTTATTAGAGGCTTCTGCCTGTCCATTTCCCTGTGGAAAATAGATGGAGGACCAATGTTGCTTAATTTTAAACTTCTTGCATAAATGCTTTAGGTCCTTGTTCTTGAATTGACCTCCATTATCAATAATAATCTTAGAAGGTACTCGAAATTGACAAATAATATGATTCAGAATAAATAGGGAAACTATTTTGCCTGAGGCAACAGAAAGAGGGACTGCCTCTGCCCATTTCGTGAAATAATCAGTAGTTGTGATGATAAACTTATGTCCACCTGATGAGTTGAGGTGAATTTTCCCAACAAGGTCAAAGGCCTAGCGCTGAAATGGCCAATGAGAAATAGAAGGAATTAGCTCCCTCCCTAGAGTGTGAATCAGGTTTCCATGTTTTTGACATTTCTCACAAGATTTAGAGAAAGCTACTGCATCAGTTTGCATTGTGGGCCAGTAATACCCCGCCCTAAGCAACCTTCAGGTCATTGCAAGACCATTAGAGTGTCCACCACAAATGCCCTCGTGAATGTCAGCTAATGCTTGGTCGAATTCCTCCTTTTCCAAGCACCTAAGAAGTGTCCCATCTAAACCCCTCCTATATAAATCACCAGATATAAGGGTGTGGCGAGAGGCATTACAGATGAGGTTTCGGTGTTCAGAATGGTTGAAAGTGTTAGGGATGATGCCATCGCGTAGATATGAATAGATAGCACCATAGCAGGTAGACTCATGTGTGACAAGGGTACAAATGACATTGCTTTCAGATGAGTCAAATATGGGGTGGTATAGCTCTTCCACCAAGAATTCAAATCTGGATTCATGTTGTTCCAACTGTAGGAGTGAAGCTAATGTAGCCATAGCATCTACAGCTTTGTTTTCTGCTCTATGGATCTATTGAAATGTCACAAAGGTAAAGTAATGTCTCAATGAATCAACCATCTTTTTGTAAGGTATCAATTTATCATCTTTGGTTTGATACTCCTTATTAACTTGGTTGATAATTAATTGTGAATCTCCAAAGACATGCAACTCTGTTATGTTCCATTCTATAGCTAGTTTCAATCCATTGGTTAATGCTTCATATTTTGTAATATTGTTTGTACATGGGAATAAAAGTTTGTAGGATTTTGGTATATTATACCCATGAGGAGAAACAACAATACTCCCGCACCTGATCCATTTTTCATGTTGGAACCATCAAAGAACATCTTCCAAGTGCGAGTGGTCATGTATAGAATGTGTTCATCTGGGAACTCTACCTGAATAGGCACACTATCCTTAACTGGAAAATCAGCTAACTGATCAGCAATAGCTTGCCCTTTTATGGCTTTTCTCTCAATGTACTCTATATCAAACTCAGATAAAACCATCATCCACTTAGCAAGTCTACCTGTGAGGGCAGCCTTACTAAGCAAGTACTTAAGGGGATCAATTTTTGCAACCAAATGTATAGTATGAGCAAGCATATAGTGTCACAACTTTTGGGAAGCAAACACTACTGCAAGACAAGACTTCTCAATGTTATTATAATTTATCTCATAAGATACTAGAGTACGAATGATGTAGTATATGGCCCTTTCTTTCCTAGTGTCATCTAATTGAGCCAATAATGCCCCCAAGGAAGACTCTATTGCTGAAATGTACAAAATCAATGGTTTCCCTGGAATAGGAGGCATCAAAATTAGAGGATTAGCCAAATACTATTTTATTTGATCAAGGCTCTTTTGGCAATCCTCATTCCACACACATGTGACTCTCTTATGCAATGTTTTATTGAAAGGTTGTGCTCTATCTGCAAGTTGTGAAATAAACCTCCGTATAGATTGGAGTCATCCTTGAAGACTTCTCATTTGACTTATGTTCTTTGGAGGTGGCATATCTAAGATAGCTTGGACCTTTTCAGGATCAACCTTTATTCCTTTTGCTAAAATTATGAATCCTATAAGTTTACCTAAGGTAACTCCAAATGCACACTTTTTTGGATTCAATCTAAGTTGAAACTATTCCATGCGATCTAGAATCACTTCCAAATTGTCGAGGTGTGTATCCCATTTCCTAGATTTAGCCAAGGTATCATCCACATAATCTTCCATGTTCTTATGCATCATATCATGAAAAATTATGGTCATAGCTCGTTGGTATGTTGCTCTTGCATTCTTTAGGCCAAATGGCATGACGTTCCAACAATAGGTTCCCCATGCACATGTGAAAGTTATTTTCTCTTGATCTTTGGGAGCTATTTTTATCTGGTTATATCCAAAAAACCCATCCATTAAGGATTATATCTCATAACCCGCCGTCATATCCACTATCATGTCTATGTTTGGGAGTGGAAAGTCATCCTTTGGGCATGCTTTGTTGAGGTCTCTGAAGTCTGTGCAAATGCGAATGGACCCATCATGTTTTGAAACTAGAACAATATTGGAGATCCACTTGGCATAGTCAATAGCTCAAATGAATCCTACGCGTAAGAGCTTTTCTAATTCAGCTTTAACAAGAAGAGCTATGTGAGGGTACATTTTCCTCAACCTTTGTTTAATCGGTTTTATTCTTTGAGCTATAGATAGATGATGCATAATAAGATCAGTGTCAAGCCCTAGCATATCAGAATATGTCCAAGCATAGTTGATTTTCTTCTTTTGCAAAAACTTTGTATATGCCTCTTTTTCTTCAACTGATAGAGACTAAGCTAGGTGCACTATTTGGGGAGCCTCTTCTGTGTTCAAATTCACTAGTTGTGTGGGCTCAATGAGAACTGATGACCTGTCTTGGAAGTAACTTGGCAAGTTATTAAGTACCCCATCCTTAGATGCCTCAAAGAGGTTTTCACCCTCGGATACATCATTTATTTTTACTATTTTGGGTTCTAACACCGCCACAAAGTGGTTTTCACCATCAGACCTTTTTTTCTTTTTTTCTTTTTCTTTTATTTTTAGACTGAGGTACTTAATATCGGGCTCTATCATACTTGTTGTTGGTTCACTGGTGGAAGAGACTACAGGTTCAAGAGCATTTAGATAACAGGCAATTTCATAGTCATTCTGAAAGTTTAAGAGCTAAGGCTCTTGGTAACGTTGAGACCAATCAATTAGGTGGAAATGAACAAGGGGTAGGTCAATGACTGGTTCAACATTGTGTATGTGGAAGGTGTTATCTTTGGTGACCATACAATTGGGATTCATCAAGTCTCCTTCTAAGATACCCGAATCAAGATTTGTCCTACCAAACAAAGCGTCATCCACTAAGGCAATTCGAGGATTCCAATTTGCTAGTCCTACACTAGGCTCGTTGGTCACATCAAGTTGAGTACTATAAGTATGGACAACATCCATGTCCAAATCAATTGTTGCATCTGAAAGTGAGTCCCATTCAAACTCATGTGAGTCTCTCTCTAAATCATTATTTGGGCCTCATGATGTAGAAGCCTCAAGGTTAGGAAAGGTTTCCCTTTCTCTAGCACTAGCATTGTTACTATCTGTCGCAGCTAGGATAGCAACAGTTTCCATTGTCAATCTAGCATTCATATAGTCACTATCTGTCGTAGCTGGGATAGTAGGACTATCAATTGTCAAATCTTTTGAATCTCCCCAAAGGAGATTTGTTGAAGGCACCCAATCATCAGACATGTCTTGCTGATTAGAGAGATTAGGTGTGTAGTCTATGTCATTGTCACTGTCCATCGCAGCTAAGACCGGGACACTTTTCTATTTCTTATTTGCAAAACCTAAGCCAACTGTTGACTTATTCCTTCATCCAAAAAGGGCATGGTTAAGAGGTTCAGCTTTGGCATCCAACCGATGACTAAGGGGACCATGTCCTGGATAACCCATATTATTGACCAATGTATACCCTCTCCCATAAGCTTGAGGGGAAGGTGCAAAATCCTCATTATGTTGGTATTTCTCCTCTCGGTAAATCCAGTCCCTAATGGCAACCTCTCCTTTTTCCTCTTGAATCAGAACTGAGGATTCTACAAACTTGTCGAACAATGTCATGGCTGAAGATGAGGGTTTCATATCTTGAGAAGGTTTGCCATAAGACCTAGGGGAAATTGGCAATTTTGTGAATGAATCAATTTTGTAATCCCCCATGCCAAGATCCATGGCTTTCAATTTGTCTTTGCATTGTTCAAATGTAGTATCAAAAGTGTCAGCCTCCCTATTCAAAGGAATGTGAGACCCTACTGAAATTGTGTTGACTGACAATGTGCTATCCTCGGGTATGCAAACTTCTACTCCATTGTAAGGGAACTTCACACACTGATGATAAGTAGATGGGACTACTTGCATCTCATGTATCCAAGGTCTACCCAACAAAATATTGTAAGCCAAAGGACTGGCATCAACAATCTGAAACAAAATATCTTTCTTTATAGGACCAATTCGGATAGGAAGAACAACCAATCCTTTAAAACTACATTCTGCTTCATCATAAGCCTTGATAGTTATCTTCTTCCTTGTGTCAATGACTTCTTCTTAATAACCCAAGGCCTTAAATAATCTCAAAGAACAAATATTAAGCCCAGCACCCCCATCTATCAACACGCGCCTGACACGGGTCTTGTGGATCATAACCTCTATATGAAGGGCCAAATTGTGTGGGTGGCTTAATGATTTGTCATCTTCTTCTGAGAATGTAAGGTAGTGAGGGCTAGCCAAGTGGTTGACCATATTTTGGAATTGATCTACATCTATATCATTAGGGACATTAGCCGCTCGCAAGGCATCCTTAAGGACACGCTTATGCTTAGGGGAAAATTCCAAAAGCTCAAAGATTGAAATCTGTGCTGGTGTACATTGTAATTGGTCAAAAAGATTATAATTCAACTCAGGACCAACAACAGATTTAGGAAGAACACCTTTTGACACTGGCTGCTTAGACTTACTAGAGTTAGGACCTCTAATAACAATGGGAGCTTGAGACTGACTCCTAGTGACTGCATTGAGGGGTTGAGACATCCTTCATGAATGAGGACCTCTTAGTACCACAACAGATCCTTCATCAGGCATAGGAGTTGAATCCACATCATATCCGTAAGGGTCTTTCCTTCTCATCATGTTGACATTATCATCAACAACTTCAAGCATATTAATAACATTTTCAGCATTTGTGTAGGTGTAGATGATAGTAGCCTTGCCATTCTTGTTGTTAGAATTCTCTCCTTTCTCATATTTGGGCAAAGGTTCTTTAAAAGCTTTGTGATCCGCATTAGTGGTTAAACCATCAACTTGTAATCTTCCGCTTTCAATAAGATCTTGGACAAGATGCTTAAGTTTAAAACAATTTTCTATATCATGTCCAATTCCATTATGAAAGACATAGAAAGCCTTCTCATCCCACCAATGAGGTTTAGGATCCGATATGCAGAACTTTGTAGGATCCAGAGGTTGTGCCAAATTATGAGCAATTAACGTCTTGAAAATGTCTACATAGGAGTCCCCAAGTTTGGTAAATTGTCTCTTTTTTGTTTTGGGTCTCCCTTGATACTTGGGTTTATTTTCTTGTTGTGCTGAAGATGTTTGCAACTTCATGGCTTGGACTGCATTAGAGAGATTAAGAACTCCTTCATTCTTAGGTTGTGATGATTCAACAACTCCATCATTGACCACTTGCTTATTCTTATTCCAATAGGAGTTCTTTTTGTCCTTATTACCATTATTATTGTTGTTTTGGCCATTATTTTTATTAGTTGTTTTGGCCAAAATTCCTTGTTCTTTTAGGACATCCTTTATGTGACACGCCACTTCTACCATGGTATCAAAAGAATTAAATGGTATCTTCCTTACTTCATACCTTAATTCCGGTACCAAGTTGCTCACAGTGATGTCTATTCTTTCCTCCTTAGGAATTGTCCTAGGATACTTCGAGCACAACCATCTCCATCTTTACAAGAAGGTGACAAAAGGTTCTCCTTGATTTTGTTTGAGTTTGCACAAATCAAGCATGGTGACCAACCTTGATAAGTTGTAAGCAAAATGTTGAACAAATCTTTCCACAAGCTCTCTAAATATCTTAACTGGAGGAGTAAGGTTAGTAAACCACTCCATGGCTTGACCCTTGAGACTCCTTGGGAATAATCTCATCAAGTAGGAGTCTTCATGGTGAAAAGAAAAGCTCATTATGTAGAACTATCTAACATGGTCATGACGGTCACCAACGCCATCATATTTGTCATAGGTTGGAAACTCAACTTTCTTAGGAAACTCAACCAACACCATACTCTTGTCAATAGGATTGGGACAAATAGAATCCAAGTTGAAAGTACTCTTAGGAGCCCTCATGTTGTCCACATCTCTTTGTAATTGTTTGATCACTTCATTTGTGGATGGGTCTTGCTTCTTTACCTTTCTATCCACATCAAAATCAAAGGGAACTCTTGCACCCTTATTAATCAGACTTTCTAAGAATTGATCTGTATTCTATTCCACATACCTTTTGACATAGGCTTGAAATGAAGGTTCTTGTTGAATAGCCATGAAGTCTATATGATCAAATTTGGCATAACTTCCTCCATGTTGTGAGCCATGATGTGCTCGTTGGGAGGGTTGCTTTGAAAGTCTAGGGGGTGACTATATCCTATGGTGATCATATCTTGAAGTCCTTCTACCTCTAGGACTTGGGGATCTTGAGGGTGTCCTTGACCTTCTTCTAGGACTTGGTGAGAGAGTAGATGGGGGTGAGTGGGTCCCACTATTAGTACCCCTCCCATTGAATCAATTTTGGAGTTGTTGTGCATAGAGTCTATCTTCTTCTTCTTGAGTGACTCTTTTCCTTATGTCCAATAATGCACGTTCCTCTTCCTCTAGTTGTCTAAATTTCTCCTTTTTAGCAGCTTGTTCATCTAGATAGGCTTTATTCTCCCTTTCAATGCTCTTCAATCTCGTATTTGCATATCGAGAGGTATCTCTAAGTGGAGAAGGTTGCCTTGACTGTCTGATTGCATTGGCTGCATTGATGTGGTGGTCACTAGACTCGTTGCTTTGGTCTTCATGTTGTGACCCTGAATCTGAGTGAGTTTTTTGGTGATGTCTCTCAGCTTGTTGGTGAGCATCAAGATACCTTGTGTTGATCAGGGGTGATCCAGGGGGACTAGCATATGCAGACCCAGCAGACATCATGTTACCCCTATGTCGTTGAAATATGTCATCAAGAGTCTAGTTCATTGCTTCTTTTTGTTGTCGAGTGAAGGTGTAACTCATGTACTCACTTCACTAGGATTACCTTTCGGATTAAAACAAATCTCAGATTCACTCTTAGGAGATTGATCAAATAGGGGTCCTTTTCCCTTATGCTGTTGACGAGTCTTAATTGGTGGTAACTGGTTAAAGACAACAGGGGGTCGCTTCCCTTAATTGACTTGGTACCTTGTTGTAACTAACATGAAAGAAAGAGATTCTTAATGATAGGGTGACCTTGCAAAGTGTCAACACCAAACTAGGATAATCAAAGTTCTATATTGTCCAAAATGAAATGAAAAGATAGAAATAAAGGGGCTTTACCAACACTGTCAAAGAGGTGCTAAAATCAAAGGATGAATATCCTTGCACTTTTGAATCAGGACGTTGGACTAGGCCAAAATATAATTGAAATTGATTAAATGAAAGTGATTTGGACAATAAGAGCACTAAAATTCTCCAAGAATGTAGCTAACAATTCTAGAGATAAGCTTTTTCACCAAGAATAACCTTCTAACCTGACAACTATTTCCAAAGTGGCCTTGTAAACCAATTGATGCTATTCCTAGAGGGCAAAAACCAGAGATTTAAAGTCAAAACAAGTCTCTAATGTCAGGATAGAAAATCGAGCAAGCTGTAAAAAAATTGGGTGTTTCAACTCAAGAATTCAGTTGTTTTGTGGTTTAATTAGACACATTAACAGATTTCTAGCATTTTATCAAGTACATAAGACAGCAATCAAGGAGTTCAAGCAAGCAATTGTCTTCAAACAATGAGCAAGGGGCAAAGCAACCTTGCACATGAATAAGTATAGTGACTTAGTATTTATACTCCTTAAAGGTTCTACTTGTGTATGTTCTTGACAATGTTTTAGCAGGCACTTAGAACACAACAACACCTTATCAAGTTATCTACAAGGATATACATAGCTTTCTAAAAGGAGTCTTCGATATACGCAAGGTACATGAGGCCCAAATTCATAGATGAGAAGAATCCAAAATCACACAGCCTGGGGGAGATGGTAACCCGAATCTCCTCCTTCACTTCTCAAAGGTATAAAGTTCTTTGAGGCTTAGCCAAGAGTGATATCAAACTCAATTCCCAAGAGAGGTGTCTTTGGATTCACCTCCCGATATTTATACTCCCGCGGAACACAGGAGTTAAGGTCGTCCCTTGAGGTGGTGTGTCCCCAAGCAGACCTTTTAGAAATAAAAACTAAGTAATTCACTATCAAAAGTATTTAGAGCACTAAAGGTGGAACACTTAACTCTTCAAGTAAATGCGAAGTGAGTCCAAAAGTGGGACACTTAACCCTTCAAGTGAATGCGAAGCGAGTCCAAAAGTGGAACATTTAACTCTTCACACCAACTCAAAGTGAGTCCAAAAGTGGAACATTTAACTCCTCACATCAACTCAAAGTGAGCCCAAAAGTGGAACATTTAACTCCTCACATCAGCTCAAAGTGAGTCCACACCTTAGAAAACAAGTGAGTTCCAAAAAACACAAAAGGGTTGCCTAGTGGAGCAATTAACGCTTCTTTCTTGTAGACCCCTCCTCTTTAATGTGGCGCTGATCTTGCAACCATGGGGTGAAAACGAGGGGCCAGAGGATGAGCGAGTCTAATAACCCAAGATAGCAATCTAGATCAATCACAAGTAATCTAAGACTGCTAATCAATACTACTCACAAATGAAAAAGGGATGAACAATGAAATATTTAACTTTCCAAGTAAACATAGAGTGAGTCCACAAAGTGGTGCATTTAACTCCCTATGTAAACAAGGAATGAATCCATGCCCTCAATCACTCAATGAGATATTTGATATTGGAACCAAGAATTACTTAAGGTTTAAACACAAGCATTCACTTACACAAACTTGTATGAAAGCAAATCTATGTTCATTCATTTCCCATTAAGAGCATCAATTGAAATGTGTTCTATGAAAGCATGTAAAACTCTCAAGCCAAACACATGAGAGGTTCAATTTTAATCCCAAAATCCAAATTTTGTAGAGATGGAACAAAGTACCTCAAATCCAACACTTTGTTTTAAGCATTTTCCATGAAAGCAAGAGCACCTTCAAATGAACAAGACAAGAAAACAAGCAAACAAGATATACAATATATATCCAACTTATGCAAACCCTAGAGTTAGATCTGAAAATCAATTGTTAGGAGCAATGATAACCAGCAAATAATCCAAATGATAACTCATATCATGCAATGAACAATGAAAAATAAGTGCATACCCATCACAAAATTTTATTTTTTTTGCATTTGACCTAGTTAACAAGATCTAATTTTTACCACATGAATTCAAACCCTAAACCCAAAATGTAGAAAAGAGACCTCTATCAAAAAATAGAGAGCTTTCCAAAAATGTAAAAATTTTAGAAAAATCTTTTCATTTGTGCTTTAGAGACCCATTTTACCAAAATAGACCAGTTTTTATAAATTGACCAAATGAGCTATGATATGATTTCTAAATTAAAAAAACAATGAATGGACCCCCTGTAAAATTCCAAGACCTTTCTAGAAATGTAAATTTTTTTGAAAAATACGCTGATTTGGGCCAAAAATCAATTTTTTATGAAAAATAAAGAAAAAATCATAAAAAATACAAATCACCTCCAAAAATTCTAAAATTGTTTTTGGAGCTTCTCTGATATGTTGCCAACATGAAAAAAAAAATTTAGACCAAAAAACCAAGCTTTTTGGGAGATATGATCAAATCTTTCAAATCTAGGGTTTTTCATCTCCAAACAAATCTACACAAGGGTTAGCTCCAAAAATAATCAAAATCAGCATGCAAGAGGTGGGTTGCCCCATTGTGGGTGCCAAAAATGTATGGTGAAAATGTGACCACACTTCTATGAATCTTTACATGCAAAAAAACTCAACAATGGGCCCTCACAAATCGATCCATAGCTCTCTATGCATGGAGTTGCAAGATTTGTAAAATTGCTCTCAGCTAGAGCTATAAACTCATGACCTTGCTAGTCAACCACACAATGAGAGATTCTAAATCAAAGACAAGGGAAACAATTCCAATATCTCCAATGAAATCAATATGGATGCAATGCAATGCAAATCTATATGACAATGCAAGTTAATCTATTGCATAAAAAGAAATCTAAGCTAATATGCCATGATAATGCAACTAAGAAAGGAAATATGCAACTACAATGAAATGCAATAACAAGTCTTCAAAGCTTGGATGTAGAATGTCTTCAAAGAGCTCCAAAATGACCTAGAAAACCTGCAGCATAACATTAGCATAAAAACTTAAGATATGAAAATGAGGAAGAGAGCTCTCCTTTTATAGAGAATGAGATGAAAATGGACCATTGAGATTAAGAGGCAAAAGACTTAATCAATGGTGGAGAAAAATAGAAGCTTGATCCTTGTGCACAAATATCCTCCAATAAAAAAATTAGAAGCATTTACTTTATGTTGAGCATTTACTTTATGTCCATATGAGACAAAAAGTACTTTTTTTTTTTAATAAAATAAGAATAATGTTTTATTTGTGCAACATAGGATAAGAAGAAAAGTGGAGATTTTTTATTTAAATAAAAGGGGAGGAAATTCCTTTTAATTAAATAAATGCTTAGGATAAAGTAATTTTATTATTTAATTAAAAGAGATTTTTAATTAATTAAAAGGAGCATGTTCTCTTAATTAAATAAGATTTTTATTTTTATTTTTTTCTCTTTTAAATTAAATAAGGCTCAAACTTTAGGAAATATTAAATTGATTATGATTTGATCAAGGAAATTGATATAATTGAAAAATGTTGATTTTTGAAAATATTGATTCAGGGATTTGATAAATTGTTGAATGGGGGCCCAAAGTCTAGGCGACCATTTTAGGGTGCATACAATACTTTCCTAAGTAGCAATAGTCTTACCAGTTAAGGTTTGACATCAATGAAAATACAATAATTGTTTCAATTGTAGTTTCCAACATTCTATATCCATCTCATATCTACAACATGCTCAAATACAAAAGCGCATGTCTTATATATAGGCGCAACCAAAACTATTTACTAAGTCGACCTATAACCTATTACATACAATGCTTCCAAATAAATTGGCTCAAGCATGTTTACATATATTGATATTAACATATTTACAACACATTTACAATAGGCACATAGCCTTAACAAAATAAAATAATACTCGCTAATCAAAATCTTTCATGTTGGCTGCATGCTCTGGTCTATTATGTCGTTCACTGTCTGTGTCACTTCAACTCATTGTAACTTCTTCATACTATCACATCTGACCATACGTTCTTAGAAATAGCTAACTAACATACTCAAAATCTTATCTTCAAGGGCACATACCAAAATTCAGTCATACACATGTGCGTTGATGCTTTGTTCATCAGGTGCTTCACTGACTATTTTGTCTTCCATACTTAGCCAAATTCTAATCTTCTAAGTTATGGCGCTGACCTCAAAACTTCATATGACTTTGTTTCCATAATGACAACACTAAAATTAGTCATATACACTAGTATAGTCAACTTTCCAACAATCTCCCCCCTTTGTCATTAATGGAAACAAAGGAATATGGCAAAGTTGCTAAACTATATCTTTACACAAAAACTTTATATCTTATACTCTTATCTTTTCTTATATATTGTACATCATATACTATCTATCTTATATCTCCCTTATATCTATACTAATCCATATTACTCTACTCCCCCTTTGACATTAATGACAAAGGTGCACAAAAATGAATCTTTAAGTACTTACATAGATAGTACATCCGGGTATGCAATCTTAAGGTTTTGAATCTCTTGCTGCCAAAATGCCTTGAGTGCATTAACTGTCTATAGATGGGAGCATAATGCATATGTTAGATTCTCTATCTTTTCTAACACTTTACATGGACCTTGATCATATGTCACAATAGTGGTATTAATCTCCTTTATGTTCCGATACAACACATCTAGAGAGGGCGCAAGTGCATTTCTTAACTGTGCTTGCCTAGCCCTTATCTTCCCAATCTCTTTCTTTGCCTTCTCAATTTTATCTATCTGACCTTGATATAAATTATTTCACATGTTAATATCATTTGAGGGATCTAGCACTAATTTTCTCATAGCTACCATCATAGATTCAACTTCTTGAATCTTCTTTGAAAGGTCTGAAGTAAGTTTGTCTTTATTCATACAATCAGCAATTATTTTTCTTCCTTTTGTTGTTATCTCTTTTAGCATAGCTTGACCAACCTTAAGAGAATTGAGGTCAAGTGAAAAATTACCTATCAATTCATTCAACCTCTTCTTGAGATATTTCTCTTCTGCAACTTTAGATGTTGATTCTTCAAGTCTTGAGAAATTAGTTTTGAAACTTGATAGGATGTTGCTTACATCATCCATTGAATGAACTTTTATTACTTTCTTGTCCTCAAGAAGTAGGTTTTTTAGTATGCTTACTGATTCTACAAATAATTGATTCCTCATTACTTGTTTCTCTTTTGCTTTCTCCATTGCTATCACACTGATCTTCATTAGGTCTTCTTGTCCCCATGAGTCTAAACTTGTTGTATTAGGGGTCAAACTTGACAACAATGACATTGAGGGCTTAGGGGTAAGGAGTGTGATGTCCATAACTTCACTCTTTACATTCACTGGTATTTCAACAAAGGGCTCATCTGCATGTTGATCTTCCTTCTACTCTTCTTGTCCAATTATGTCTTCAATCTGAACCTCTTCTTGCTGCTTAGGTGAACCATTAGCGCATAGAATCTCTACTTCCTCAGTGCTCACAAAGGCTTCCTCAAACTTATCAAGATCTCTGTCTATCTCCACCATGGATATTTCTACATTATCTATCATAATTGTTTCATCCTTAGCTTCAGGCATGGGCGTAGAATCATGAGGATCTGTTATAGGTGCATTAGGGATCTCAGCTTCTTTTTCTTGCTTAGAGGGAACTTGAGTTGCAGGCGCAATAGGGGGATACATGTGTCTTTCTAAGAACACCTTCTCAAATGCCTTCTGAGTCTCCTTTATGACCAATTCATAGTCCTTGTTCATAATTTACAGAGTTCTGAGCTTAGTTCTTAGGTGAGGCTTCACTAACAGTGTTTTTTCTTCAACTGAACAAACTGGGAGGTTATCATCAAGTGTCTTTTCTCTTATTCTCATGTCCTCTTCTATGGATTGTCTTTTCAAAGAGTCAAGTATATTCCATACTTGATCAGGAATCACTATCTTAAGTTCCAAAACTGTCTTCTTGAACTTAATCATGTGTTTGATAATCAGAGAATGGATCTCTGATTTATCAATCTCATGGTACTTATCATAGAACTTTGCAATTTGGTATAACCTTCCTTCATCAACAATTCTAGTTCTCAAGACTTGCAGATTCAATCTGAATCCTACCTCAGGAGGTACTTGTGTATTCTTTCCTTGACTTCTTATTGTCCTAGAAGATGGGTGTCTTGCGTCAGTCAGCTTCTTCCTCTTAGGCATCTTGCTAGGCTCAGGAGGTGGAGTGGACTCCAGATCAATAGTAGGTGTAGGCGCAGAGATGTTTTCTTCTATCTTTTTCTTCTTCTCCTTAGGATCATTAGTATCCTCTCTTTTTACTTCAAAAGAGGGAGCACTCTCAAGTTGTGTTGCAATCTTGGCTTCCCTAGCTTTATCCAAGTCTGCTTGTGTGACACCATGAATTTTCAGTATGTCTGATGTGATTTTAGATGCTTTCCTTTTTTTCGTTGCACTATATAAGATAGAGTCTACTTCTCTTATCTTTTCCTCATAAGTACCCCATCTTGGTTCATTGGGATCCTTAGGTGCTGATAAGAGGACTTGTGCATAAGCTTCCAAAACATGTTCCTCCACTTCATAGCCAAGTGGATGAATCAACTTAGTCATAGGCTCTACAGCTTCCATGCATGTGATATCTATTTCTACCATGAAACAAATGATGTCCTTATCTTTCCACTATACTCTCAAGTATCCTATACCTTCTCTACATCTTGATTCTGAATGTCTTTATTTCTAAGTCCATGAAATTTTTCAAGGTACTCTCAGATGATGCCTTGAATGAAATTTGTGGCATCGTAGGTATAATCCTATCAAGATAAAGATCTGATACTTTACCAACAATATGTAAGTACATGTAAATGATTAGTGGCCCAAATCTGAACCCTTTTCTCTTATCATACTTGATGGCTCTAATATTGTCTAACAACTATGCGCGCAAGATCTCACATAGATTAAACTCTCCATTTTCCCTTACAATTCTAATAGCTGCCAAAATTGTTGCCGCAAACACACTATTCACTCTGTTAGCATGCTAGAACTTATAACCAAGTATCATAGACATTATCTTTATATCCTTCTCCTCTATCGGCTCAATTTTCATGGTGTGCTTATCACTATGGGACTTACAAGCTTGCTCCACTTGTTTCTTGACATCCTTACCTATAAGAAGAATGGCGCCAGTCTTGGATAGTCCTGTCATCTCATAAATGAGATCTAAAGTAACGTGAACTAGAACTTCTCCTATCAAAAATAGGTCATCATGTATTCTACTCAGTAGGATCTTAATCCATTCAAATTCATAGAACTCATATGTAGTTGCATACTTAATAATTGGGTGATTTACAAGGTGCGCGAACTCATCCATACATGTTTGGTTTCATCATTGTTTCAAGGTGCGACCTAATCCTATCCAATCCTATAGGTTCCTTCTTGCAATATATGTATGCATGTATGTTTTCTACGTTCATAACTCCCATCGGAGTTCTAGAGAATGCCCCTTCCAAATAATCTAAGACTGACTTAAAAGGATGCTTCTTGAAAATGTATCTCTTCCTTTCAGTAACATAAAACACAATTGTAGTGGCCATTACTTACTTGATCAAGGTTCAAATAGGGTTCCAAAGGTTTTTTGAAATGTCATGTCCGAATAAGGGTTTCACAATAATCTTAACTTCCTTCCGCTGATGAAATAAACTGCAATATTTCAATACTAACTACTTGATCTCCCGTGCTCTCCAAAGGCTCAAACTCGAATGTAAATTTGTGGATAAAGGATCTCCGGTGACTATTAAAATAACTTTCTACAATTAATGCTTGTCACAATAACACAAAATGCAACAGAGAATTCAATCTTCATTCTTGTTGACAATTAGGTTGTGTGATCTTGCATACATCATCAACTAGTATCCAAACAACTATAACCAAAGGCACATACTTTGATGGTGAGTATACTAGCCCCACAGAGGTCTAGAGATAATCTAGCTCCCCCTATGACCATGAGGGTCATTCATCCATAAGTAGAAGGTTCATCCATTATAGATGCATCTACTACTGTGGCACTAACATTATCTTGCTTTCCTTCCATCCATATCTTGCTCACATCTTCTGTAGCTTTCAAAAACTTGACTTCTCCAAATTCATCCAAAATTGATCCTTGTGACTTATTAGGTCTTTCTTGTCTTTGCGCTTGTGATCTGAAAAACTTTGAGATGTGTCCAGCCTTGTTACAAGAGTGACAAATGAGTGGAGGCCTTATATTCCTCAGCGCATTGATGTGGGTTACCATACTGCATTGTCTAGTTGTGTGACCATTATATTTGAATATCTGACATGTAATATTCTGAGGACTTCTAACATTCTATTGTGGTTGATTTCTCTGATTTTGCTGAGTCTGATTTCTTTGATTTGATCTATAATGCATAGCTCTATGACCAAATTTATAGCATGAATAACAATAACCATTGAAAGGTCTTACCTCGTTACAATCTCTTGCTATATATACATGCTTGTTACATGCATAACAAGTTCATGTTACTAGCTTGTGTTCATCTTTAGATGGTTCAGCTTTAGCTTTAGTATGATTTTCAATCTTTTTAGCTTTTGTAGATTCTTTTGGTGCTTTCATTCTTTCTCACATATCATTGATTTGATTTTGTGCTTCATTGAATCCAATATCAATGGTATCACCTTTAATCTTTTGTGTATACAACTGTGACTCTATTAGATCCTTACTTGTGTGCAATTTTTCAATAAGATTCTTTGCTTCAGTCAATTCAGATTCCACCTTATTCTTGATGTTTTCTAACTCCAAGATTTTCATGTTTTCTTCCCTCAGTTCTTCATCCAACTATTTATTTTCTTTGATCTATTCTTCATAGGCTTCTTGATTATTAGTTAGCTTTTCATTTAACTCTTCAATCTGATCCTTCAAAGACATGTTTTCTTCATTTATCTTTTTGACCATTTTTCCCAAATCAATATTTGAACAATATTTCAAATCTTTTCTAAGTTTCTTGATGAATACTTGTGCACCACTGACCTTCAATTTTAGTTCTTCAATTTCTTTTTCAGATCTATCAAGATCTTCAAGAGCTGCTTCAAGATTCTTCTTTAGATGTTTCACTTCTCCTGTATCCATGATCTCCTCAAGTGGTTGAACTTCTCTTCAGAGGACCAAAGCTCTTATACCAATTCTTAGGAATGGGAACACTGAGAGGGGGGGGGGGTTGAATCAATATTTAATAATATTAATGTTTTTCTGCTTCTTGAAACTTAGCCCAATTACTTAATTACTAAACTGAATATTAAAGAAAATAAAGTAAACAACCATAACACATAACATGAGATATGATTATGGGGAGACCTTGGCCAAAGGAAAAACCCCGGTGGGAATTAATACCCACTAATAATTGTATTTTTTATTATGAACCTATTAATTTTCCTTTTCCCTATTAGGAGAAGTCTTTACAATGCTTAGTACAATGACCTAGTTGAAGGTCGGACCCTGTTAGGAGTCTTGAAGTAACAAACCTTGTTAGGGGTGGAAGGCTCACTGCCAGAGCTCACTACTCAATGAGGAAGGCTACAACATCTTGGATATCATATACACACTATATTTGCAAGGTGAACTACTGCTATGACACTGCTTGTCTGATCAATTCCTTTTCTGCGCTAATGCTTTAACCTCTTGTAAAGCTCCATAACATTGTTACTACTATTAACACATACTTCACATACTTCTACTCTTCTATTACATCTTCTATATCCATCTCATATCTACAACATGCTCAAATACAAAAGCACATGTCTTATATATAGGTGCAACCAAAACTATTTACTAAGTCAGCCTATAACCTATTACATACAATGCTTCCAAATGAATTGGCTCAAGCATGTTTACATATATTGATATTAACATGTTTACAACACATTTACAATAGGCACATATGCTTAACAATATAAAATAATACTCGCTAATTAGAATCTTTCATGTCGGCTACATGCTTTGTTTTGTTCTACCACTCATTGTCTGTGTCACTTCAACTTACTGTAACTTCTTCATAATATCACATCTAACCATGCATTCTTAGACATATCTTACTAACATACTCAAAAGCTTATCTTCAAGGGAGCATACCAAAACTCACTCATACGCACGTGTGTTGATGCTCTATTTATTAGGTGCTTCACTGACTGTTATGTCTTCCATACTTAGCCAATTTTGATCTTCTAAGTTATTTTGCTGACCTGAAAACTTCATATGACTTTGTTGCCATAATGACAACACTAAAATTATTCATATACACTAGTATAGTCAACTTTCCAACACAAGTAGCCAAAACTCTCCTCAAAATCTGAATCATCATTGTAACTATGATCAAATGTTGAAGAATCATTTTCATCAAGAGGAACAAAATCTATAAGGGAGTACACCTGAGAAGAGTGGTTCACTATCCCAGTAGCAATAAATGCTCCACTCTCCAAGTCCTTGATGAAAAATGAATCAGGTGTAAATTCCACTCTTCTTTGTAGCACCATTTGTGATTTGATAGATAGAAATAAGGTTATTGGTCAAGTGTGGAACACACAACACATCATTGAAGTGTCCCTCCCTAACATCAATACTTCATTTCCCAATCACATTCATGTAAGTGTGACTTCCCATCAAAATAGGTGGACCTTTACAAGGCTCAAATGATGAAAACATGGACTATGAAGAAGTCATATGATTAGAAGCCCCTGAATCTAGAATCCATCTACCTGAATTAGGACTTGAAGAAGCATAGAAATCTTGTCCGTTTTGAGTGACAAATGCGTGACCCTTTCCTTTATCTTTTTCTAAATTTTGTGAAGAAGAAGTTGAGGTACACATCCTAGAGGGAAAATTGATCTTATTCTTGACAATAAGATTCTTCAATTCATCAATGTCCTTCTTATAACAAAAATGTTCTTCATGTCCATACTTTTTGTAGCATGCACAAAATCGCTTCTCCTTCTTTGAAAATTCAGCCTTTTGAGATGATGTAGAAGTGCCTTGTTGTGTGGAAGTTGTTTGTACACTTTCTCGTTGAGATTTAGGCTTCCAATTCTTCTTCTTCTTTTGAGAACTTTGACTTTGATGCCCTTGATTCCCTTGATTAGCCACTAATACCTTAGATTATGAAGACTTGAGAATCTGCATGCTTATCAACATTGATTTCTCTACCATCAACATCTCAATTAAGGCATCAAATGAAAGCATGGTGTATGAAGTACCTAAAGTCAACTTATGGGCATAGAAGCTAGAGGCAAAAGTTGCATACTCTAATGGAAGCTTACCCGATAAATTATAGATTAACTCCACATCATTTTTATCAATTCCAAAATCCTTGATCTTTGCTCTTAGCTCATGTGCCTTTGTGATGTAATTTTGGATTGTATCAAAATCCTTGGGATCTAAGTTCATGAGATCATTAGCAAGCTTGTAGCCCATTTATTCATCAACTTGACTATACAAACTAGAAAATGTATCCCATGCTTCCTTGAGTGTGGTACATTTTTCAATATGGAAGATAAGGTCTTATATTACATACATTCTCAAGGTTCCAAGAGCTATTTTTTTTTTTACCCATTCTATATGAGCATTAGGATCAGTTGGTGCAAAAATAGTTCCATCAATATAAGGAATAAAACCTTTTTCCATCATTTTAATCCATGCTTTAATTTTCCATGATGCATAATTATGTGGAGTTAAAAGTGGAAATTTAGGAGAACCCATGATGCAAAATAAAAAAAGAGCAAAAGACAATGAGGCACAATCACACAAGACACCCCCCCCCCCCTCCCCCCCCACACAAAAAAAAAGAAAAGAAAAAAGATGATTTTGGCATTTTATATATAGTGCATGTGCAATTTCCACTTGTCAAAATGGACCAAAGTGGACAACTGATTTTGATGTTTACAACATAAAATATAAAACTATAGTAGACTCAAGAAGATAAGACACAAGATCACTCAAATATCCAATCAATTACAATTGCCAAAATAGGCCAAAATAAACCAAATTCTGAAAGTACTATGTCTACTCAAAATTTCTCCAAACTGATACTAGATCTGGAAATTAGACAAAAAATCATGCACTTTCAAAAAAAATTGCACCTAGAAATGTGTATGTATGAGCCCGAATGTAGCCTTTAAAGTTGTAAAAATTAGGATTTGCAATGTTTAGAAAATATTAGAAGCAGAGATCATAAACCACCTACACCATTGTGTAGATCATGAAATTCTACCCCAAAACAAAACAAAAAATCCTCTAAAAAAGGAGCTTAGATGATTGAGATATTGTTGTTAGAAAATCGCTTCTGAAATTATGTTTTCTAAATCGCCACTACTGCACCTCCAAAATTGAAATGGCTCTAGATTTGGCTTCATATGTCTGATTTGGATGAAACAAAATTTTGATTTAGGGGTTTTTTGACCTCCTTAATGTGATGCAAACCTCTGCTTTTCACCAGCAAGCTCCAATTTTGACCTGCAACAAAATTCTTTCAAAATAGGCTATACAATGAAACTCTTATGGTTCTGATACCATGTAAGAATTTTGATATCGCTCTGATACCATGTAAAAATTTGCCTAAGGAAAATAATAAAATGCCAAGATCTAGAAGCTTAATAGATAGCACAAGAGAGATAAGAAAAATGATCAAATAATTGATTATAGTCAATTGAATTGAATACAAAGTAGATGTGCTTGAATATATAGGCAATGCAATAAGACTACATGATAAGGAGATGATAAGGTATCAATCACACTAGGTGTAATCACATGTCCACCAAAGGTGGATCATCCTCCATTGTACATCAAAGAATGTGCAACAATGAGAGGATGATAATGTGATAAGAGCACTAAAGGTGGATCTCACACACAAAGAGGTATGAGATGACAACTATCACCATCTAAAGTGGAATTTATCCTAGACATGTGCTAAAATGAAATGCAAACTCCTACGTGTCTCAATGACAACTAATATGCAAATGTATTATCCTAAGTAAACTTAAGTAAAGTGTAATTAGTGAATACTTAATTACACCAACAGTTATCATAATCATTAATTCAATACCCTATCTTGGTTTGGCTTGGTCCTTTATCTTTTATAATGTCCTATTGTCCCTTAAGGTCTTGATCTCACTTCAATTCCCTAGGGTTATACCTTTAGGCTTGCATTCCTAAGGTTTTCAAAGTCCAAAAACTCAAAAACATAGTTTGCATTTCATAGTCCCTTAGTTGACATCCATTTCATTGTCATACCTAAGTTTTATTTCCAAAACTCAATAAAATCCAAAAACACAAGTTGCATTATCATCCCTTAGTTTTCATTTTCAAAATTCTCAAAAAGTTAAAAATATAGATTGTATTTGTCCTTCATATATTTGAGTGATATTGGCCCTTCCCTTAGGTGTATATAATTTCATTCATAAACTGAAAATCCAAAAACATAGGTTGTGTTTTAGCATCTTTTAATTGCATTTATCCTTCATCTCCTAGAGTCATAGTTTTCGTGGTTGAAACAAGGTCCCAAGCTTCTATAAGACAACAAATAAAAAAATTGGCCCAATTTCATCACCAATCATTGGCTCTTGATCAAAGTCCAAAATAACCATTATGACTTGGCATTAATAGTATCTTAGAGAATGAGACCCTCCAATTGAAAGAACATCACCCCAATATTAACCTTCCTACTCTCATGGGACAATGCCATTACAACCAAGAAATTAATCAAATAAATCCAATTCATACATGTCTCAAAGTTTGAATCAATCTTCTCATGTCCAAGAAAATATCATTCCCATTTCTTTATCACTAGAAGAAAAATTAGTGTGGGAAGTGGAGATCTTGGAACAAAAGTGGAAAATATGGAAAAAAATAGAGCCAAGATGTCCAAAAGAAAACCTTGCACAATTTGACATACAATCTCTGATTTAAAAATCATATATACCCAATCCTATTTCACAAATAAATGGGACAAACCAATTTCAAACAAAAAACACAATTTTCAATCTAATCAAGAGTAAACTTTGATCAATCAAGTCCCGAATCAAGCTCCATTAAACCAAGTCCCAAATCAGTCAATGAACCATGTCCCAAATCAAACCTTTCAAATAGAGTGTGACATAATTTAACTAGGGCCACCACCCAATTTTGAACCAATTCCTTCAAATGCAATCAAGTGTCCCTCAAGCAATGACATAAACCCTTGTACCAATTTTATAAACCAATTAATCGATATCAAGGTCATATACAATTATACAAATAACTTTACCATTGGTGACATCACATGTTAGAGAGAATCCTCTTATCTCCTCAAATCCACCACCAAGGGTTCCCCAAACAAACACAAGTTCAATTACAAACATCCCATCCATTGGAGATCAATCAAGCATAATCCATGAGCAACCTATTGTGGTACAAATTCAATTAAAAATGTCTTAAAACATGCAAATATCAATACGATATCACAAACAAGATCACCCAAGTAGTGAAAATTGCAATCTAAAGCTTTCAACAGTTGGCTTCAAAAACTAGTTTGTGCACGAGAAATTATTGATGAGCATGATCAAAATCACTTACCTATGTCTAGCAATGACCCCTTCAAAAACAACCACATCAATGACACATCTTCCTCCCATGAAGAAATTGTCCCTTAAGTATCCTCCATATCTCTCACCATTCCTTCATCCCCTAAAGCTTCATAAGAGAAATATATACCATCTCCATCAAATAACACCTCAGGCTAATCCATTTCATGATAAAAATTCTATCCCTAATTTAGAAATGCATATTCCAAGTCATACCTTGTGTCAAGAGGAGGATCCAAAGCATGAAGAAAAAAATCCACTATTAAATCAAGATCAAGATCCAAAAAATGATCAATCCCATCCAATTATGACCAGGATCCCATATTTCCTAATGATCCATCATCCTTATCCACCCTATCCAAGATGAAACCCTTCTATATCAAGAGAAAAGTGTCCCTCAAATTTTGTTGACCTTCCACTTCCTAAGCAAGATTATGACCTCTCTTCCATCATTTCTAATGGTTATGTTCAAATCAAGAGAAGAGCACACTTAAAATGCAATCAAATGATCCCCTTCCAAGTCAAGATCAAAGTGTCCCTTCAACTTCATGTCCATTACAAGATTCCACTACCCCTTTAGATAATCCTCATGATCCCTTCATCTCATGTCCTAATCCTCCATATCCTCCACAATATCCTATCCTACCAAATGATCCCTTCATTGCTTCTATTCCATCGTAGGATCCCATTATTCCTCCTTATCCCCCTCATGATCCTGACACATTTGCACAAGTTGTTCATGACCTCATAAATTTCAAATGGGTTCCTCCACTTTCATCCAATCTAGTTGACTTCATGATCCTATTATTTCTTCCATAGCTTATCCACCTCAAAATGGACTCACATCTTGTAGAAAATATCTCATTGGTTAAAGCATGTATTATCAAGTCAAACGTATATTAGAACCCTTTCATGTCAAAGAAATTATGATCGCTATGGCCTTAGTTACAAATCTCATTCTAAATACATTGGTATCCTTGCAAAATCCAAATCCAAACATATACATTTCCCTTCGTCCCTTCCATCTATCTTAGGACCATATATTCCTCCATCTACTAGATCACAATCCACATCCCCTTTTCCACATGTAGGTCACAAAAGGAACACATCTTGGAGAGCCTTCCACCATCCAAATTCCTCCCTATAATTCATATCTAACCATGAATCCCATTCCTTTTTTGAACAATTTAGATGCCAATTATAAAGTTCATAAGTCTAGAAATCCACATGCAATCAAGGATCAACGTGTCTAGTCTAATCGACATGTAAAAACAAAGCAAAATATGATCCAAAAAGAAAAAGAAATGTCCAAAAGGCAAAAAAAAAAGCCAACTAAGCAAAAAATTAAGTCAAAAGACATATAGGTTACAAAATCCCTTGTGCAAGAAATGTGTTCCAAGGAACCACAAAAACATGAAAAATCAAAATCCATGTGGATTCCTAAGCAACTTATTTAAGCATAAAATCCAAAAGAAAAATCAAATTTTGTATCCAGAATTTCTATCCCTCCATATAAATGCCTTCGACCATCCAAATCCATTTTGGGTCCTTGTGTCCCAAAATCCATATCAATTCCTTCTTCAAAATTAAAAAAAACAAAATTTTCTTGTCCTCCATCACCCCTCAAGGTGTGTGCCAATGTTGTTCTTTCCCACATTCCCATCCACTCAAAGGAAAGTCTACATGCATTCCCTCCATTATGTAACCAATTTTCTATCCTTTTATCCAACCTATCCAATCCTTTACCTAAATCCTTATCCCACCTCACCCAATCATCCATTTTATTTCCCTTTATCATTACCATACCAACGTCTTTGAATATACCATTAATACATATTGTCCATTTTTATATGTTCTTCAAGAGAACCATATAAATAATAAGGTTCTCAAGTCCTTTGTCCATGTAATATCATGCATCCATTATCTTCCTAGAATGTCCTAAAGTAAAAAAAACAAAAATAAAATAAAGCAAAAAGAAAAAAAGAAAAATGTCAAAAATGTCAAAAAAAAACTGTTGCCTTGATGAAAACTTGGCAAACATGCATCTTGGTGAAAAAAAAAAGAGTAAAGAAAAATAATTTTGACCATTAGTGAAAACCTAACAAACATACACTTTAAGCAAGTACGGTGATGAAAACCTGGCAAATAGGTGTCATGCTTAATTTATGAACTTCTTGTGTTACATACTTGGGGGAAGGTTCCATCGAGGTTTTCATATCATATCATACCCTTTTTATTTCCTATGTTATCTCATGTTCTTCATATTCATCACCCTATCAAAATCCATATTCCCTTTTCCATCTTTTGATCTTGACAAGGCTAAGGATCTTCCTAAGCATTTACATCCCTTTAGTCCATATCACTTACCTTATCCACATCCCTTTAGTCCATATCCCTTAAATTATTCACATACCTTTGGTCTATATCACCTATCTTATCACAACCTTTAGTCCATATCCTCTTTGTCCATTATTGATCTTGTTTGCCCTATTCATGTCCTATTGTTATCCTATGTGAATCCCTCTCTCGATCTTGGTATAAAATAAGGATTTGAAATACAAAATATATTTTATAAAAAAACCTCTTGACATGTCCATTCCTATGGACCACATGCCAATCAATGCACCATATCATTACCATATCTTATCATGTCCACTCTCTTAGCTTGGCAAAAACATGTTATCCCATCACTTGGATAGTCCTTGAAAACCAAAGCAGTTCTGATGTTATAATTTGCCACCACTATCCTTTATCTATCCATTTCCATTCCACCAGTTCACATGTCCATTCATAATGTCCTTGCCTTGCTAGACACTTGGATAATTAAATGCATCTTGCTTGCATAATAAAGTCCTAAAAAAATCATAAAATATTACAAAATGTCCAAAAAAATTGAATATGATCCTAAAAAATCCCTAAAAATTAGATAATGTCTTGAAAAATCCTAAAAATCATAAAATGTTACAAAAAAGCACACAAAATTTAAACATTTTCAAAAATCCTAAAAATTGAAAAATTGATCTAAATCCAAAAACATGTACTTAATCATTTTTCATTTCATTAATAAATTATTCATTTACATTTGAGCAGACCCAATTTGAAGACTTGTCAAACATTTTGCTTAATAGAATCATGTATAAACAAACATACTATCCAATCAAATTAAAAATCGGTCTAATCAAACTTTTCCTATCAATTAATCAACATTGTCAATCCTTTGTCAACCTATGATTTGTCTTATACAGGGTGTTGTCTACTCCAAACCAAATGATATATGTCTTGGATGGGGTACTTCATTCCTGAAACCAGACATCATCATTGTCGTTGTCATCAATCAAACTATCAACTTTGACAACAAGATCAGAATGGTTGTTGACTTGCTTCGTTCAATGAGTGTTATCTTTTATTGATTTATGTTTGGTCGTGATCCTATGCTACTCAAGGATATCTACAAGTGATGAGATTGGTCATGATGGTTCATGGTCCTTTATTTTTATTTTTGTCTTTTGTTTGCAGGGTGTTTTTCATGAAGTTTTAGGGAAGTATTCTGAATGCTTTAGGATGCATGTATACATTCCTTATCTTCAATGTGTTTATTTTATGCAAAGGGATTGCATTATCACCCTAACTTTTTGCATCATGGCGTAATGTATACACTTTTATGTATTAAACAAAGCTCCAATGATAAGGTGCACTTATGAAAGCAATGTTTCATTACTACTGATTATTCTTCACTCTCATACTAATTTCTTTTTCCATCTAACTCTTATTTTGTCAATCCTAGCAATCATTTCAAAAAAATTATTCTCATGTCCATTTCCACTTTTTTCAACGGGGCATCCTACCTCTATTGCTTTGGTCCACTAGGGCATGATCTTTTACTTTTTGTCACGACCCTCTAGACATCATTTATCTTATTTCTTGAAGATATTTAATTATTCAATGATGAGTTATATTATTTTCTTTTGTGTTACCTAGAATTTTAAATTAAAAGTTCATATTACATTATTGTCATTTAGTGGATTTTTATTTGTTCATCTATTTATTATATCCTTAGATAGTAATTATTAAAGATTAAATCAAGATAAACTTAAAGATTACCGAATTTTATTTAACAAAAAATAATAATAATAAAACTCCTAGCATCTGACTTTATAAATAGATAATTATAATATTAAGCTCAGGTTTTAAATAATTGCCAAATAATTAAAATAATAATAATCAAACCCCATAACTATTTAAATTGACAAGTTAATAAGATGACCATATAAATAATAAAATGTTTGCCTCCGCATCGGGCTTACAAATTAGTGATTATAATGATCAAATTAAAGTAAAATATAAACATTCCACATTATAATACTTGAACCAAGACATTGGAAATAAAGCCAAAAAATAACAACAAAAAAACATTCATTCACGCAATGCAGGATAGAAAATGGAGGTGAAGAGAGAGGGCATATGCGTCTATCTCTGTATAGAAGAGTGGCGTCAATGGAGCCGTGGCAAGCAAAGAATGATGCTGTGACATCTACAGCCAACATGGAGAGTTGAGAGCTACAAAATCTGATTTAAGCCAATCCGTAAATTCTTCTGGAAAGAGCCATGACCACCTATGGATAGCCAACTCAAAAGGAAATAAAAGGGCATCAAATGGATTGGTATGGGGATGGGGGATATGCTTTGTTCCTGAATGTGAACTTGCATTTTTTTTAAAGCAAAAGAGAGTAAGGTTGTCAAAAATGGAGGAGAAGGGAATAGGGCAGCAGCTGGAAAGAAAAGGAGGCCAAAGCTATTGATTTTTCTCTTCTTTTTCATCCAAACTCCACTTCCTCAGCTGAACCAGGTATGCAAATTTCAATTAGATAAATTACTTCCTACAAAAATTTGAACAAATTCATTTATGTCTGAAAATTTCACTGAACATAAAAAAAATATAGTCTGGTAATTTCCTTTGATCATTTTGTAAAGTTAACAAGAAAATATGATTATTTTGAGTCTTGTATACCATTCATTGATTTTGCTATCATATATTTCAATTTCTTCAAAATAGATTTGGATCAATAGCAAGGGTTTTGATATAGTTTCTTTGTTCCAAAATTAGGACTATGTAGAAAGCCCATTCTTGGGTAGGTTGGTAACATCTTAGACATAGAACTATGCTTGAGTCTTTTAAAATTTCTGGGATGTAAATGAAGAAATTTTGGATATTTTATTGTGTCAGTACTTAAAAAATATGAAGAATTTTTTTTTATTTGAAAGATATAAACAATTAAACGCAACATCATTATTCTGCCATAGTATAAGCTATTATAAGAAAACCTTATGGCACTATTGATACTAAACACTTGAGAATAGTAAGCCATATAATCTATTTAACGGTTGGCACTCTATACAAAAGTCTCAGCTAATAACCTATGCTCACTGGAAATATAGGATTTTGGTTATATGATGATGCGGGTTATTTCCAGAACTCCAGTTTCCACAACATTATATAGAGATTTGTCTAGTATTACAAATTCTAGGACAAACATATATGAATCTTGTGTACATTTATAGCTTATGATCTTATCACAGTATGTGTGTATACATAGCATATGTTACAAATTTAATTGACTAGCCAAAAGGGAAAACAATGATAGTAATGCTTACCAATAAAAAATGATGACAACCAAATGGTCAAGACAATATCTCTAAAACAAACACATATGTGAGCTTGTAGGTACATGAATATATATACAGATAACATAAAATTTATGAGACTAAAATCATTATTAAACCTAAGAATTGCACTAACATGTTGGATACATTACGAACTATTATTGCATAAAATAAAAATTAGAAAAAGATAGATCTTTAAGTTGTTGACAAAAAGGGGTGGGGAAAGAATGTGAAAAGTGAATTGTAATTTCATAATTGTACTTTTCAGGCTTGGGAATTATGATGGTTGTTTACTTTGTAGTTCAATATAATAGTTTTGTCTTATAATCTATCTGAATGTGAGTAGTGATGTTCTTAAGTGGATTTTACAAAAGAAAACTGAATAACATCATAAGTTGAAGCTCACTATTTAAGGGAAGATTAACTTGACTCTTCCAACAATCTTTTAGCATTCTAGAACCAAGAAAAATTTAACAGTTAATAAACTCATGTCTGTCAAACATTTATACTTATGTTAGAACTTAGGAAAAACTAGTTTTGTATCAATAAAAGGGTGAGGAAGTATGATACATGCGCATAGGTAAAACTTACGAATGGTTAAACTATAACCTTGAATCAAGCTTTGTTGATATTTATAGTGAATATCTCAGGATTTTGCCTAATTCGCCCGAGTGGGTGTATGATGGTGAAGAACTGTTTGGGACGGGTAATGCCCAAAAGAGTTTGTCCCTACAATAGCTACACCAAAACTCAGTAGAAACCATAACTACATACTATGTTAGTGTGACAGGATTCAAGGGCCTTGATCCTATAGATACGGGTATGTAGGTAGCATGGTAGGTGAAGGATACCTCTAGTGCACAGGTACCTTGGACATAATTAAAGTGGTTTCATGTTAACAATTGAGTCAAGATGCAAGCTTCTAAATTTATTAAACTAAGAAAAGAATGATTCTCAAGAAGGTATCTATACCCGGTCGGATGCTCGAAAGCCAAGAGGGGGTATAGAACTTAAAACTACTCTCGATGGTTTGCACCTAGCCGTATGCCTAAAATCCAACAAAGGGTGCAGATCTTATTGTATAACCTTTCTAAGAACCTTGGCACAGTCTTGGGCAGATTGTGAAAATTCTAGCAAGCTACTCTAGACTCGGATGGTCTCAAAGAGTGTAAGTCTCTAATAAGAGCAATGGTATTTCTTGTACTCCTTATGATAAACCATCCTAGATGGATGGAAGAATGACTTATAGGTCATTTACATCATCCTCTATTCTACACAGAAAGAGGTTAGGTCTGGATGACCTCTTTACTTGCCTAGGACAGAAGAGCCCGGATGGCTAAGTGGAACTTTTATCCTAGATGGACTCCCTTATAAGAAAATCTCCTGAGCAATCAATGATTAAATTTATCAAGTAAACAAAAACAAATTTAGCCTTGTATTCAAGTTAATGTGTTATTAATAAAGTTTATAGTATTTCTGTCATTTTAATTCGTAGGACAGGTTGGTCCTTACATGTGGTATCAGAGCTTTTGGTCCAAACACTCAGCCTGAAGGCCTACTATTTAGCATATATGTTTTAAAAGTGAGGGAAAATTGAAGTGATAAATTGTATATGATGTACTTACTAAAATATTAATACTTGATAATCTATGTTTCAAAATAGCGGAAAAAGTTTATGCCCGCAGGAGAAAGAACTCCTTTGTAAACATACAACAAGATCCTCAGACACACTTAGAATCCACTGCAACGTCCCCTCAAGAGGAAATTGACATGGAGACACTATCCTCAATGGTAAAAAGAATTAAAATGAACAAAACCAAAAGATCCAAAGGAGGACGGAAACAGAAGGCTGATAAGCCTTCTGCAGTAAGAATTTTTCCTTTCAGAATAGAGCGTAATGCCCCAATAATTAGTAAGGAACTTATGGAGCATTACCAACAAGTACACCCCAAGAATGCATCAAGAAACTTTGACTTCGAGGAGGAGCCAAAAGAGGAAAGGGACCCAGAGTAGGTTTCCTAGGAATGTAATCTATAAATGTGTATAGTATCTTGTATAAATGTAAAAGTGGAATGTGTACCTAGAGAAAGTACCCTTGTAACAATTACTATACCAAAAATAAAGATGTTTCTTATTTAAAAATTATTGCAATGCTTGTCTGTATTAAGTATGTCTTTAATAAATAATTCAATTAAAGTTTAAGATTTAGTCTATTTAGTTTTAACACATAAATATTGTTGGCATACATATACCAGGATACTAATGGCTCAAACTAGAGGACCTCGTGGAGGAAGAAGAGGAAGAACTACACCCTCTACTCAAAATCAAAACTCAACAAAACAAACGAAGAGTGGTATAGAGGCTATCATTAACTTGTTAACTGAACAAATAGACCAGATCCATAACTTAGAATAGATTGTAAAGGATTTGAGCACTAGGAAAGGATAGATAGAGAATGTTTTGGAAAACCCTGAAGGGGATGAGGAGAAAAACCTCCATGAAATAGGACATGAAACCACTCCCCCAATAATTCCTCCACCCAAGCAAGATGCTATAGATAGGCCTACTCGACAAGGGAGTATCTTTGATCCTTCTAAGGACATCCAAAAAATTGCCCCACCTAAGTTTTATGGAAAACACATTGGGGATGCAGCCAAGGATTGGTTAATAGAAATGAAAAGTATTTTGAGTTAAAAGATTATCTAGAAAGCATGAAGGCTTCATGGGGTGCCTACCAGTTAATAGGAGAGGCAGCCAATTGGTGGACCAACACTAAAGAGTAATTTAACTAACCAAGGCAACCTTAAGCTGGGAACAATTTGTGGAACAATTTCATGACAAGTGGCTTCCACAACTATATTATGATGAGAAAATGACTGAGTTCATGAATTTAAAACAAGGGCATTTATCGGTACAACAATATTGTGACCGTTTTGCTAAGCTAATGAAGTTTGTCCCTATTTACCAAAAGATGAAAGGGTCCAAGAAATTTTTTTTATTCTAGGCTTAAATACTGAGATTGGAGATGAGGTAGACTTGTTTATCCTCAAGAGCATGAACCAAGTTTTGGAAAGAGCTCATAAACAAGAAAAGAAGCTTCAGTCTTTGGCTGCAGCCAAGAAAACCTTTCAAGATAAAAGACCCTCTTTTACAAGAAAGGTGGAACACAAAGATTCTTGGGAATAAGGTAATAACAGGGGAAGAGGCGCCCCAAAACTAGTAGCAAATTGGAATCAAGGAAATAGTTTCAAGATGAATACACCAAGAGCTGGATGGAACACACAACCTCAGATTTCTAAAAGGCCAGCTGGAGGATGTTTTATGTGCGGATGAAACCACTATGCTAGAGACTATTCGAATGGATAGGGATCGAGTTCTAGACATCTTCCTCAATAATGTCAGATTTATGTTGTTGTAAGGAATCAATAAACTAGGCATCAAAACACCCTCTTGGAAGAAATAGGTATGCTCCTTGGTAGATCTATTTCTATTTTGATAGATATTGGTTCATCAAAAAACTTTATTTCACCAGAAATGATTAAGAAAATGTCTCTACCAACAAAGGAAATGGATACATCATGGACAATCCAGTATGGTGACAAAGCTACAAGGACAGTTAACAAATATCTCAAGGACACTCTTGTTGAGTTTCCTGAGATGAGAACCAGAGTAGACTTGTATGTTGCCCCTTTGGGGACATATGATGTTATAATAGGGATCAATTGGTTAACTGAGCACAAGGCTACTATTGATTACCTTCACAAAATAGTACAGTATGTAGATGATGATGGGCATAAAGTTGAGATCTACGGGGTATACAAACCTATAACCATAGGAACTATCTCTGCCATGCAATTGAAAAAGGCAAAATGAAAATAGGGAAACCAAATCTTTATGGTAAATTTAAACGAGAAGGAAGAAAAATAAACTCCAACTTTTGAGAATAGCCCCTTCCTCCTCGAATTTTGGGATGTATTCCCAGAGGAACTACAAGGAATTCCACCCAAAAGGGAGTTTGACTTTTCAATAGAGTTGCTGCCAGGAACAACTCCTATATCAAAAATTCCTTATAGGATGAACACTATTGAACATCAAGAAATGAAAATATAATTGCAAGAACTATTAGAGAAGGGATTAATCCAACCTACTATCTCCCCTTGGGGTGCCCCAATTATATTTGTTAAAAATAAAGATGGAACTTTGAGAGTATGCATTAACTATAGAATGATGAATAAGGTAACCATTAAAAACTGGCATCCATTACCTCAGATTGATGACTTGTTTAACCAGATGAAGGGAGCAACAGTGTTCTCTAAGATTGATCTTCGATCAAGATACCATTAGTTAAGGATAAAGGATGAGGGTATACCAAAGATAGCATTCTGGACTAGGTATGGTCACTATGAGTTTACTGTAGTACCTTTTGGGTTAACTAATGCACCAGCTGCCTTTATGAGCTTAATGAATAGTGTATTTCATGATTATCTAGACAAATTTGTGATAGTATTTCTAGATGATATTATGATTTACTCTAAAAATGAAGAGAAACACTTAACCCATCTCCAGCTAGCAATGCAAAGACTCCGTAAGCACAAGTTATATGGAAAGTTGTCCAAGTGCTCTTTCTTCGAAAAGAAGATTCATTATCTAGGACACATCATTTCAGCGGAAGGTATATCTATAGATCCAGATAAAATTAAGGCCATAACAGAATGGCCGATACCTAAAAATGTATATGAGGTAAGGAGTTTCATGGGTTTAGTAGGATATTATAGAAAATTTGTTAGAGACTTCTCAAGGATAGCAAATCCTATTACTACCTTGCAAAGGAAAAAAAAAGAAGTTTACCTGGACATAGCAATGTGATAAGGCATTCCAAGTTTTAAAAGAGAAGCTAACATTGTCCCCCATTCTAAAAGTACTTGACCCTAATGGTCACTTCATCGTAGTTATAGATGCATCCATAGAAGATTTGGGAGGAGTCCTTTTGCAAGATGAAGGCGTAGTTTCTTATGAGTCCCAAAAGTTGAAGATTCATGAAGTTAACTATACTCCACATGATCTTGAATTAGCAGCCATAGTTTATGCCTTGCAGAAATGGAGACATTTCTTATTGGGAAAACCCTTTGAGTTAAAAATAGACCATCAAGGATTGAAATATATTTTTACTCAACCTCACTTAAATACAAGGTAAAGGAGGTGGATTGAATTCATGAGTGAGTATGACTTTGAGATTGAGTACATTAAAGGGAAAGAAAACAGGGTAGTTGATGCCCTCAGTAGAAGAAAGAATATTATGGCAATATCTACCTTACAAGTAGATTTAAAGCATCAGATCTTATTGGAACAAGTTAAAGACCCATGGTATTTGCAAGTTAAGGATGCACTCGAAGATTCTTCTACTACACCCAAGTATGAAGGATATGCCATTGAACCCAATGGGCTAATGAAATATCAACGCCGTATATTTGTTCCCGATCTTAAAGGATTAAGAGAAACTATCCTAATTGAAGCCCATAGAGCTCCTTATTCAAGACACCCTAGAGTAAATAAGATGTATGTTATCTTAAAAGGTTATATTATTGGCCAGGTATAAAAAAGGATATAGTCACCACAACAGATAAATGCCTTGAATGCCAAAGAATAAAAGCATAACACATGCATCTTGCAAGTCTACTTTATCCACATAGTGTACCACAATACAAATGACAGGTTATAAGCATGGACTTTGTCCAGGGATTACCTATGAAATCTCGTAGACATAACTGTATTTTGGTAATAGTAGATAAGCTTACCAAGGCAGCCCATTTCATTCCAAGGAATTTGACAGATGATGCTCCAGCTATAGCTCAGAAGTTTATCAAGGAAATTTTTAGGCTTCATGGTATACTTGAAAAGATTATCTCAGACAGGGATGCCAAATTTACATCAAGGTTTTGGACCACCTTGCAAGTTGCCTTAGGTACACAATTAAACTTCAGCACAACCTACCATCTAGAAACGATGGACAAACTGAGAGAACTAACCAGCTTTTAGAAGATTTTCTCTACATGTATTGTATGGATCAACAAACCAAATAGGAAGAGTATATACCATTAGTAGAATTTTCTTATAATAATTCTTTTCAAGCTACTATTGGCATGACTTCATTTGAAGCACTCTATGGAAGGAAGTGTCAGGCACCACTAAGTTGGGATAAGCTGGAGGATAGAGTAGTAATCGGTCTGGAAATGTTGTAAGACATGGATAATTAGGTGCAACTAATCAGGCAAAGAATGAAAGAAGCTGCAGACCGGAAGAAAAGCCATGCTAGTAGAAACAAGACTCCAAGAAGTTTCCAGATTGGTGAAAAGGTGTTTCTTAGAGTTTTCCCTCATAAGAGTTCTATATCTTTTGGGAGAAAATCCAAGTTGGCTGCACATTTTGTTGGACCTTTTGAAGTTTTGGAGGAGATCAACCCAGTGGCCTATCATTTAGCTCTGCCTCCGGCACTGAGCCGCATTCATGATGTGTTCCATGTATCCTTGCTAAAAAGATATAAACCCGATCCTAAACATATTCTAAATTGGAATGCCTTGCAGGTGGAAGAGCCAGGAACCATAATGATCCAGTCCTGCCGCATCATAGAGAGATGACAATACCACCTGCGTAATCGAATGGTGGACCAATGTAAAGTATAGTGGGATCAATATTCGATATAGAATGTGACTTGGGAGGATACTACAGAAATGGAGAAAAAATATCCGCATTTATTTTAAATAGCTAAAAACTCTGTTAATTTTGGATAAATGTTATTTTGGTAAACTCTACGAGAGGTTGAAATTTGCTAGCATAGAATTTGACTTTTGATAAACTTTATTTTAATAAACTCTACGAATGATGGAATCATGCTAATATATAGTTGATTTTACAGTATATCGTAAATGTTTACTTTCAAGGATTCTATATGTTCAAATTTTGATATGCATACCATGATTTTGTACTTCTTATGTTACACTGTAATTCTCATGCATCGGGATGATGTATTATTAAGGGGAGAAGGATGTCACAACCCTCTATAAATCATTTATCTTATTTCCTTAAGATATTTAATTATTCAGTGATGAGTTATATTATTTTCTTTTGTGTTACCTAGAATTTTAAATTAAAAGTTCATATTACATATTGTCATTTAGTGGATTTTTATTTGTTTATTTATTTATTATCTCCTTAGATGATAATTATTAAAGATTAAATCAAGATAAACTTAAAGACTACTGACGAGCCCAGTTTATGGATTGTTTTGTTTATGATTTTCTGGTTTAGACTTAGAGTATCTCATGGGTTTTCATAAACAATATGCAGACTTTCTATGTTTCTATGCTATGATTATGTGTGTATTTGGTACTTTTAAGACTAAAAAAATATGTTGAATAATCTATACTAAGAATTGAAACAACAACTTAACTTAGAACTTAAGGAAATGCTTTAATAGTAAATCTATGCTGCAGGAAACAGTTAATGGTTCTACTACCAATGGCTGCAGGAGCAACAATGTTAAACAAATTAAAAGAAACTTAAGACTAGATCCTACTTAAGCATGAACAGGGTTCACCTTTGCGTGGGCCCCCACGAAAGAGTGATTGGATTTAAAACTCAGAGACTGGAATCTGAAGATATCATCTATTCATTCATGTAAACATCAACATAAGTACAAGATGGAATGTCAAAGTGTATTCACTTCTTCACTGGATTACAAAATAGATTCCCTGAACATCTAACTAACTAGGAATCACAAATTCCAGTTTATTTAAGAACAACTTGAAAAACAAAACTCCTAAGAACTAGGATCCTCCATTACATGGGGATAAAAAAATTTCAGTTACAAAAGCGACAACATCATTACGTAGGAATAAGCTGCATTCAAATTCACAAGAATATAGGAATGCTCGAGCACTGGATTCCCTCCAAAACTCCTAGTAACTGAATTGACCCGATCTGCAACAACAACTGCTACTAATTGGAAGTAGTGGAACCATAATGAAACTTGAAAATAGTTACTCAACTTGATGAAGCCACTTCAATGTTGAGTCTACATTACCTGTTGAATCAATCCTTCCCTGCAAGAGGTTAGCGCACCAAAACTTGCAACACAAATCCAAGATAAGATCCATAATGAGCTTTCTTATTTTAGCGTATCATTATCACATGGCTACATGAACACTACCCATTAATGCAGAGAGGAAAGAAATACCAAATTTCCTCATAATATCCACTTAATATATACATACATACATACATACATACATATATACATATATATACATACATACATATATATATATATATATATATATATATATATATATATATATATATATATATATATATATATATATATATATATATATATATATATATATATATATATATATATATATATATATATATATATATGTATATATATATATGTATATATGTATGTATATATATATGTATATATGTATGTATGTATGTATGTTATTTATATATATATAAATATATATATGTGTATGTATGTATGTATGTTATTTATATATATGTTATTTATACATACATACATACATATATATGTGTATGTATGTATGTATGTATGTATGTATGTATGTATATATATATATATATATATATATATATATGTATGTATGTATATATGTATGTATGTATGTATGTTATATATATATATATATATATATATATATATATATATATATATATATATATATATATATATATATATATATATATATATATATATATATATATATATATATATATAGATATATAGATATAGATATAGATATATATATATATATATATATATATATATATATATATATATATATATATATATATATATATATATATATATATATATATGTATGTATGTATGTATGTATGTATGTATGTATGTATGTATGTATTAAGTGGATATTATGAGGAAATTTGGTATTTCTTTCCTCTCTGCATTAATGGGTAGTGTTCTTGTGGCCATGTGATAATGATACGCTAAAATAAGAAAGCTCATTATGGATCTTATCTTGGATTTGTGTTGCAAGTTTTGGTGCGCTAACCTCTTGCAGGGAAGGATTGATTCAACAGGTAATGCAGACTCAGCATTGAAGTGGCTTCATCAAGTCGAGTAACTATTTTCAAGTTTCATTATGGTTCCACTACTTCCAATTAGTAGCAGTTGTCGTTGCAGACTGGGTCAATTCAACTACTAGGAGTTTTGGAGGGAATCCAGTGCTCGAGCATTCCTATATTCTTGTGAATTTGAATGCAGCTTATTCCTACGTAAATGATGTTGTCGCTTTTGTAACTGAAAATTTTTTATCCCCATGTAATGGAGGATCCTAGTTCTTAGGAGTTTTGTTTTTCAAGTTGTTCTTAAATAAACTGGAATTTGTGATTCCTAGTTAGTTAGATGTTCAGGGAATCTATTTTGTAATCCAGTGAAGAAGTGAATACACTTTGACATTCCATCTTGTACTTATGTTGATGTTTACATGAATGAATAGATGATATCTTCAGATTCCAGTCTCTGAGTTTTAAATCCAATCACTCTTCCGTGGGGGCCCACGCAAAGGTGAACTCTGTTCATGCTTAAGTAGGATCTAGTCTTAAGTTTCTTTGAATTTGTTTAACACTGTTGCTCCTGCAGCCATTGGTAGTAGAACCATTAACTGTTTCCTGCAGCATAGATTTACTATTGAAGCATTTCCTTAAGTTCTAAGTTAAGTTGTTGTTTCAATTCTTAGTATAGATTTCCTGTAGCAATTCCTTTGCTTTAATAAAGATGGCTTTTGAGATGAACTAGAGCATATACTTTGCAGTCACCATTTCAAGTTTACACTCCTAGATTCATAAATCTAAATGAAGTTCAACATGATATTCTAAGTAGATACTTGATGCTATTAACCATAGAATCAATGTGAAAGGATGTCCAATCCTTGAAGTTACTAAGGTATTATATTGACCAACCAACTACCAAATTTTATTTAGCAAAAAAAAATAATAATAAAACTCCTAGCATCCGACTTTATAAATAGATAATTATAATATTAAGCTAAGGTTTTAAATAATTTCCAAATAATTAAAATAATAATAATCAAACTATTTAAAATGACGAGTTTATAAGATGACCATATAAATAATAAAATGTTTGCCTCCGCATCAGGCTTACAAATTAGTGATTATAATGATCAAAATAAAATAAAATATAAACATTCCACATTATAATACTCAAACCAAGACATTGGAAATAAAGCCAAAAAAAACAACAAAAAAACATTCATTCACACAATGTAGGGTGGGAAATGGTGGTGAAGAGAGAGGGAATACACGTCCATCTCTATGTAGAAGAGTGGCATCAATGGAGCCGTGGCAAGGAAAGAATGATGGTATGACATCTACAACCAACATGGAGAGCTGAGGGCTACAAAATCTGATTTAAGCCCATCCGTAAATTCTTCTGGAAAGAGCCATGTCTGCCTATGGATAGCCGACTTAAAAGGAAATAAAAGGGCATGGAATGGATTGGTATGGTGACGGGGGATATGCCGTGTTCCTAAATGTGAACCTGCATTTTTTTAAAAGAAAAAGAGAGTAAGGTTGTCAAAAATGGAGGAGAAGGGAATATGGCAGTAGCTGGAAAGAAAAGGAGGCCAAAGCTATTGATTTTTCTCTTCTTTTTCATCCAAACTCCACTTCCTCAGCTGACCCAGGTATGTAAATTTCAATTAGATAAATTACTTCCTACAAAAATCTAAATAAATTCATTTATGTCTGAAAACTTCACTGAACATAAAAAAATATAGTCTGGTAATTTCCTTTGATCATTTTGTAAAGTTAACAAGAAAATCTGATTATTTTGAGTCTTGTATACCATTCATTGATTTTGCTATAATATATTTCAATTTCTTCAAAATAGATTTAGATCAATAGCAAGGGTTTTTCCAAAATTAGTACTATGTAGAAAGCCCATTCTTGGGTAGGTCGGTAACATCTTAGACATAGAACTATGCTCGAGTCTTTTAAAATTTCTGGGACATAAATGAAGAAATTCTGGATATTTTATTGTGACAATACTTAAAAAATGTGAAGAAAATGTTTTGATTTGAAAGATATAAATAATTTAACCCAGGATCATTATTCTACCATAGTATAAGCTGTTATAAGAAACCCTTATGGCACTATTGATACTAAACACTTGAGAACAGTAAGCCATATAATCTATTTAATGGTTGGAATTATATACAAAAGTCTCAGCTAATAACCTATGCTCACTGGAAATATATGGTTTTGGTTATATGACAATGTGGGTTATTTCTAGAACTCTAGTATCCACAACATTATATAGAGATTTATCTTGTATTACAAATACTAGGGGAAGCTTATATGAATCTTGTGTACATTTATAGCTTATGTTCTGATCATAGTATGTGTGTATACATAGCATATGTTACAAATTTAATTGACCATCCAAAAGGAAAAAAAAATGATAGCAATACTTACCAATAAAAAATGATGACAACCAAATGGTCAAGACAATATCTCTAAAACAAGCACATATGTGAGCTTATAGGCACATAAATATATATGTAGATAACAAAAAATTTATGAGACTAAAATCATTATCAAACCAGAGAATTGCACTAACCTGTTGGATACAGTATGAATTGTCATTACATAAAATAAAAATTAGAAAAATATAGATCTTTAAATTGTTGACAGAAAAGGGTGGGGAAAGAATGTGAAAAGTGAATTGTAATTTCAGAATTGTACTTTGCAGGCTTAGGAATTATGATGGTTGTTTAGTTTGTAGTTCAATATATAGTTTTGTCTTATAATCTGTCTGAATGTGAGTAGTAATGTTCTTAAGTGGCTTTAACAAAAGAAAACTAAATAACATCATAAGTTGAAGCTCACTAGTTAAGGGAAGATTAACTTGACTCCTCTAACAATCTTCTAGCATTCTAGAACCAATAAAAAGTTAACAGCTAATAAACTCGTGGTTGTCAAACATTTATACTTATGTTAGAACTTAGGAAAAACTAGTTCTATATCAATAAAAGGGTGAGGAAGTATGATACATGCGCATAGGTAAAACTTACACATGGTTAAACTATAACCTTGAATCAAGTTTTGCTGATATTTATAGTGAATAGCTTAGGATTTCTCATGATTCGCCTGAGTGGGTGTATGATGGCGAAGAACTGTTTGGGACGGGTAATGCCCAAAAGAGTTTGTCCCTACAACAATTACACCAAAACTCAATAGAAACTAGAACTACATACTACGTTAGTGTGAATAGATTCAAGGGCCTTGATCTTGTGGATACAGGTATGTAGGCAGCATGGTAGGTGAAGGATACCTCCAGTGCACATGTACCTTGGACATAATTAAAGTAGTTTCATGTTAACAATCGAGTCAAGAAGCAAGCTTCTAAATTTATTAAACTAAGAAAAGAATGATTCTCAGGAAGGTATCTATACTCGGTCAGATGGCCAAAAGCTGAGAGGGGGTATAGAAATTAAAAATACTCTTGATGGTATGCACCTGGCCATAAGCCTGAAATCCAAGGAAGGGTGCAGATCTTATTTTATAACCTTGCTAAGAACCTTGGCACAGTCTTGGGCAGATTGTGAAAATTCTAGCAAGCTACTGTGGACTCGGATGGTCCTGAAGAGTGTAAGTCTCTAATCAGAGCAATGGTATTTCCTGTCCTTATGATAACCCATCCTAGATGGATGGAAGAATGAATTCTAGGTCGTTTACATCATCCTCTATTCTGCACGGAAAGAGGTCAGGTCCGAATGACCTCTTTACTTGCCCAGGATAGAAGAGCCCAAATGGCTAAGTGGAAATTTTGTCCCAGATGGACTCTCTTAATAGAAAATCTCCTGAGCACTCAATGATTAACTTTATCAAGTAAACAATTTTTTTTTTAGCCTTGTATTCAAGTTAATGTGTTATTAATAAAGTTTTTAGTATTTATGTCATTTTAATTCTTAGGACAGGTAGGTCCTTACAATTTTTTTCTTTGAAACAACACTTAGAATCACATTGTCTCAAATAGGGGCAAAATGTAGACACTAAAAAGTGGTCAATTCCTATGGCCCCCCTTTTTAACATGTCTTTTATATTGCGTATTTGATCCTCATCATTTGTCAATTTTGTGCCATTCGATTGTATGATTAATTACTAATTTTTGTCCTATAATTTGCATCATATCTTATCAAGTTTTCTTTGTCTAGTTGTTTGATCATTTAATCTCATTGATTAATTATCCTCTTTAGGGGTGAATAACCATTAATTCCCACTTATCCTAACTCCCATGTCATGATAAATTTTCAATTAATTAATTGTCTATTTTCCTAAATATGAGGGAATTATTAAATTTGAATAATTTATATTCCCTCCATTTCTAATTTCCCCTAATCGTGCTTATACCCCTTAATTTTAGCTTCCACTTCCTTACACCCTCCACCCATTAATTTAGCTTCACAATTTCCCCCTAATTTATCACCTTTTCCCATTTGTCTTACAATTATTTAATTATCTATTTTCCTAAATGTGAGGGAATTATTAAATTTGAATAATTTATATTCTCTCCATTTCTAATTTCCCCTAATCGCGCTTATACCCCTTAATTTTAGCTTCCACTTACTTACACCTTCCACCCATTAATTTAGCTTCACAATTTCCCCCTAATTTATGAATTGGTAATTTGTGCATTAAATCATGTCATAATCATGACAATTTTCCTTTTGTGCATTCAAATTGTCATAAAATGTCATAATTATGACATTTTTCAAATGTAACTCTTCCATTTGTCATAACCTTGTCATTTGCATTTGTGAGTCCTCTTATGTGATCATGTCCATCAATTGGACTTTAATCTTGTCTGTTCATCCAAAACTATATAAATTGGACTCATAATCCTCATTCTTGCAACCACATTCCTAGTATTCTTATAATCACTCTATCAATTTTCTTTCAATATTTTGTGCACTCATTCAATTAGGAGCAACATTAGAGAAGAAAGTAAAAGTAATGAACCTTTTTCAAAGGAGTATTTTAAATTTGGTTTGATCTATTTTATGTTAATGCTTCATTTTGATGGCTTTATTGGTTAGATTAGGAATACATTTTCATGATTTCATACCTTTTTAGTTGGCTAATACATTATGTTTTATGATGTTCCATTTTCCTAGTCAACAAGTGGATATTATAGGGGGTGACAAAAAAGGAGTTTGGGGCAATTATTTTTTGAAAATAGGAGTATTCTTTAGTATGCCACAAACATACGTGCTATGACCTAGGTTCACTAAGTGAAGCCCCTATGTAGAGCATGACAAACAAAACTTGAAATAAATCACACGATCGTAGGAGATTGTTTGCACAAACAAGGATGAACAGGTCCATTGACCCAATAGTCCTTAAGTGTAAAAGCTAGCTATTTGTTTTTATCCTCCACTTGATCAACCGAGGCCAACTCCTCTTTCTCACAAAGGAAATATTTCAAAGTAGCTCATATAATCGCCACTTTCACCATCCTCTCATCCTTTCTGGATATTGCACTCCAAATTATGAATGAGAAAATATTACCCTCATTACCCTTGCAGTCCCTCTAGTCACCTTCCTCCACCTTTAATCCTTTGCTTGGAATGACCAAAGCTTCCATTACAGTTAACCCATAGAGCCATTCCTCCTCAACACACTTTTTCATCACCTAGATTACATCTTTGACTATCCCTTGTTCAAGAGACCAAGCAAAAATCATTGATACTATATTTGCATTAACACAATAAGGGTGTTATGCATTCATGAACTATTCTCCTAGTAAAACATCAATAATTTTAAATAACACAGGCTCTTGAAACTTAAAAATTCCTTTCAAGCATTTTTCATAATTTTATCCCAAGAATGCTAGTTTTTTTTTTCATTGCTATTGTAAAATTTACTTCCATTATCATCAAACCACCTCACACTAGTGTAGAGATAATTGTAGAGGAAGAAACACCCAAATCACCAAGAATAAATGAAAGGGCAGAAGTGTCTAGAACAAAACCATACTCCAATAATGATAAAAAATAACTCACCACCTCAAGACCATGCAATTTAATAATATCAAGTACTACTAGAATGGAGTGGTGGTGTATGAGGGCTCTCATCCAATAAACGGGGATTGGAAAAATCTTCCCACACATCCTCTTCATCATTCACATTCAATTCAACAACCCATTTAGACAACAAATCTGCCAACTTGTTGCCTGATTTAAGAATATGAAAAAAACTTAAATCCAATAAATGAATTCAAAATATTATTAGTGGGTTTAATATATTTATTCAAAGACCAAGCCAAGGCCACACCCTTCTTTAGAGCATTCACAATAATTTGTGAACCACCTTCTAAATGTACCTTCTTTGCCAAAAGATTTTTGGCCATTTTCATCGTATACCATACCACCTAAGCCTCTGCCGTCTTATTTGATCCATCTCACATTATCTTAGTACCCATAGCCACTACATTTCTATCATGATCTCTTGCAACAAATCCTACCCCAAACTATCCAGGATTGCCACTAGAAGCCCCATCAAAATTAACTTTCAACCATCCAATATCAAGTTCATTCACTAATTTTTTTTCTATTGTGATGATGGATGAATCCATCCTAGCCCATTATCATGCTCATGGAATTAGAATACTTAAATAAATAATAAATATTTACTTAAATATAGGAATTTTTTTCCTAGACATTTTAGCTCTTAACTTAGCCCTTAGTATAACGTTTAGATTAGCTCTTGTTTTGGCAATCAAAATTGGTTAGAGTAGAAACTCATTGATATGGTCTTTTTGATGATAACTTCTAATATTTTTGTAATCATTTTGATTTTTAGTTTTTTCTTTTGGGTATTTAATATGCATCTTTAGCTCCAACCCCTTATTTAGCAAAAAAAACCTATATGAAATAATATGCTAATGAATGAATTAATTAAAAATATTGATTTAATTAATAAAGGAAAAGGCTAAGAATTAACTAAATAAGTTAAAATATTTATTTAAATAATAGAGGAAAAAATGATAAAATAATTTAATAAATTATGAAGATTTATTTAATCGAGGACATTTTTAGGTGTCTACAACATGTATGTTTAAAATATACTTAGATTGGTGATTTTGTTGGAATTAGGAGAGATAGGTACTGAGAGGGGAGGGGTGAATCAGTGCCTTCAAAATTTTACTTGTAAAAACTTTCAGATCTATAACTGTGTATTGTGATAACCGATCAAAATAACTTGAATCTAATTGCATAAATCAATCATCTAGTTAACTTGAGAAAGTAAACAACATGAAATCAATATGACAATCACATAACACAAGTATTTTGGTAACGCAGAAACCCTTGTAAGAAGGTAAAAACTACGGTGGGGATGACACCCACAAATTCTTCACTACTGCAGATAGAAAAGGTTTGCCTGTTAAGGCTACAAGTTTTGATCACTTCTAGTGATCTTACCCTGTTAGGAGTAACATATTAGATCAGCTAGATCTACCTAGTTATAGGATTTTGACAACACTAATGAAGTGTGTACTCAGTTAAGAGATTTACATAAGACTGTTAAGTCTACTATGTTAAGATATTTTATCAAAAAACTCAATTACAATTGTCAGAAAGTAATAGCCAATTATCTGCTAGTTGACAACTTAATTGTCTGAAATAGATCAATAAGTGCTCATAAAAATATCACCTTGACTGTGATGAATCTCTGCTCTGTTCTACTCGGTAGCCTTTTCTGATTCTGCTCAATCTGATATCCTCTGTACTCTATTCTGCTTTGTAAACCAATTGACTTGAAGTTAGGCAATGGCTTCAAGTGCTCCATGATTCATATATATTAGTTCACTCACCACTTTAAAATGATGTGAACATACAAAATATATAGTGTTCTACTTTTGCCGGTTTAGCAAAAATTAGGTTATAAAAATAATCATAACCCTAAGATCTACGGTGCAAAATTAACCTAGATCAACTATTACAATAAGATAAACATTACATTTAATGAGTATCTTTTACAATAAATGCTCCTCGATCTTGGTAAACCATTTTATGATCTATTGTAACCATTTGCATAGAAGAATGTGCCATTTCAGATTACTATGCCATTTTCTGTGATCATCGGTAAACACTGTATAAACTGCTCGGTGTATATTGCGATGCTCGGTGTTTACTGTTCATCGGTGTCGGTGTTGCTGGTGTTCGGTAAACTGTGTGATGCTCGGTGTAAAGGCTTTACTGACTACTCTATCTTACTTCTGGTTACCGACCAACTCAATATAAGTGACCGATCGACCTGTTTAATATCCTTTGATACTAATGACAACCTTAAATTCTCAATAGAGATTAACAGATTTTATATGCAAGGATGAAATGAATTTTAATCTAGAAGGGGTGAGATTTTTTTGTAGACTCGAGACTATTATATAATAGTATACTAATGTGTTATATTATTTTGTAGTGGTATAACGATTGGTCTAACTTGGTTCCCTTAGTTGCAAGTAAAAGTAGCAAGTGCCACCGAACCTCTAAAGTAGCTTCTAAAGTAGGTGGACAATCATTGGGTCATTGGAGAGAGTGTAGCAATGCGTGTTAAGCATTGATCTTGAGGTGATGAGCTAGACCCAATGTTTCTCTATGACAAAGTTTGTAGTGAATACTAGGTTATATGAAAACTAATTACTTAACAATCTAAAATGAGTATTCAATTTGATCTTCTTATTAATTGATTGAATGAATGAATTTTAATGATGTCCATGAGATCAAGCAGTCTAAGAGATCAAGAGTTACAAAATCAATACATTTTTTATTTCCTTCCATCTCATCTTTTCTATTATGGATTTTGACTAAGAAAGTCATTGTTTATGAAGATTTTCCTTCTCAAATAGCTCATCAAGACTACCCATCTTTAGATTGCTTTCTAGATGCAGGCTCTATATTGAAGTGCCACTTGGTTTCAACCATTCCTTTGCTATACAATATGCAAGAACTATTTCTTCCTACTCTTCCTTGGAGCTGTCAATCTACTTGTTTCACATCTAAGGTGATGAGAACACGTCACTATTCAAATATTAGAACTGGTTTCATACATATTACTAATATTAGCATTCGTTATAGCTAGTATTATTAGTGTTTGCTAAATAGGAAACAAAGTTAAAGGCTAGGTTAGGTTAATTTATGTTGTCATCATATGAGATGGTTGGTTAAGATGACAAAACACAAGATATGGGAAAATAAAAGTGGGTAAATGTCAAGGCTTACTTTTAAAAAAAAATCTATGATAATATCACCATAATACTAATAGAGCTAGGTCAAGTAATGGACCTAAAAATGACTATTTTTTTTGCATGGTATTCCTAGTTTATAATGAAAACCATTCTTATCAATAACACATCATGAGGATACAAGGATGACATCTAGGTTTATATTGTGAGTGCATTTGTGTTTCTATGACTATTTGATCACATATTCAAGTTTTTTTTTGATTTACTGTTATGAAATAGTGCTTACTGTATCATGAGATGATGTGTTCTACTTCCTTGACTTATATTTTTATGAGATATACTTACTGAGCATTGAGTCTTTGATTACATTACGATGATATCATGTTTTGAATCATGTACATTTTAAATTCAATATATGTTCATTTAATGTACATGCATTTTCATTAGTCACAAAAAACATAACACTCACAATTGACTAAGGATCCACGACCATAAAAAAAACATCGACTAAGTCTAAAAGATCAACTCAAGCACTTGAAAATAAGGTCACAAAAGTTGAGACCCTACATGGATCCATCTAACCTACCAATTTCAAGTTGCTAGGTTCCTTGGGTAGGGTCAACACACTCAATGTGCCAAGTTGAGTATCAAGAAGCTAACCACTCTATGGTTGGGCAATAAAATTCCTTGGACCACATTCTCATCTTGAGCACAACAAACAAAGAGAAGTTCACTGGCTAAAGGAGATAGGGATGCACACGATGGTTTCTTATTTATGCATTGATGATTTGACCTTATGGCCTTCTTTGTATCTCATGATATAAATGTACTTGACGTACTTATACTTGATGTATTATTGATGTATTCGATAAGATGGTCGACTTCTCATTCCATTTGATTATGTATTTCTTTTGACAAATTGGTCAAATTTATAAAATGACTATGATGTATCATTTCTTTCGACACCTATGTAATGCCAAGTTAATTAAAAGCATTTCTTTCAACTTATCAACTTATCTTTGCGACTTGCATAATTTATGTTCATATATAATGTGACATGTTTATATAGTATCATCATCCTTACATTAGATATAGAAATATAAGTCAAGGAAGTAGAACACATCATTTCATGATATAGTAAGCACTATCTAATAATAGTAAGTAAAAAAAAACAAAAACTGAACACATGATCAAATAGTTATAGAAACATAGATGCACTCACAATCAACTAAGGTCCATGACCATAAAAAAACATATCAACTAAGTCTAAAAGACCAACTCAAGCAGTTGAAAATAAGGTCACAAAAGTTGAGACGTGACAATAAATAAGTGTAAATAAAGAGAGGTTGTTGAAAAAGAGTGCTTTTAGAGGTGGACTAAATGAAAGGAATAGATTGAAACAAAACAATGTAGCTAAAGGTAGAACTCGAGTTAGAGTAAGGATTAAAAGGGGTAGACAAGGCTCTTACATGAAGAGTAGAAGGTTTTGTCGCTACAAAGGGCTCATGCACTATGGGTTTAAAGGGAAGGAGTGGAAATAGAAGTGGGGTTTGGGATGAAGATGGCACCATAACAAATATTTGTCATTATGAATTAAAATATTATGTAAAAGAGAAAAAAAAGTTATGTACTATAATAGTTTTAGTGGAAATGACAAAAGTTTTGAGTTCTCACTAAAGGGTTAGTGTTACAGTCTAATCAAAGTTAGGGTTAGGATTATGGTGGAGTTACAATTCAGTCTATATGAACATATCTCTACATTTTTCATATAATTTTTTATATATATGCTAGTTAGATATCTATACTAGCTTTCAAAATTCCCTCTATGATTTTAATGTAAATGTTATTCAAGATAATTCAAATGGGTAGGCATAAATTTTAGCTTAGACATATATTAATTTGAAAGAACAAAATTCAATTATGAATGGAAATAAAAAGTTGGGTTTGGGATCAAAGATGGTACCATAAAAAAAATTGTCATTATGAAATTATCTCTTTTGTAAAAGAGAGAAAAGTTATATATTAAAATAATTTTAGTAAAAACCACCAAAATTTTGAGTTCTTGCCATAATAAAAGATTTGTATTAAAATTTAATATAAATTAAAGTTAAAATTAAGATTAGAGTTACAATTCAATCAAGATTAAAATTAAGAATAATTAAATTTCAGATAACAGGATTCTATATCACGATTTTCTAAAAGATATATGTGGGAAAAATATATCTATACTAACTTTCCTATTCCCTTAGGGCCCGTTTGGCGCATGGAATTAACTTATCTAGAATAGGCCTATTTTAGAATAAGGGCCTATTCTAGAATTAATTAATGCTCAAAACGAACGCTGGAATAAAGTTTGACCCTGTTTGGTGCACCTAGAGTATGATTGGAAATTAATTTATTTTGCGTTTGAATCCCATTATGTGGAATGGAAATAAAGATTATTTTTCATTTTTTAAATTAATTTGAACAATATTTATTTTTAAGTTATCAATTTTGTTATTTTTTTTTCAATTAAAATGTATATGTATTTCTAACTTATATATTTTTAAATTAAATATATATTATTAACTTTAACAAATTAAGATTATGAAAAAAATTATTTTCTTACAAATTTTAATTTTTACACTTACACTTACTATTTATCAATAGCCGAGGACATGAAACTCTGTTTTTATCTATTCTAGTTTCTAATAAACAGATGTCGAAATAAAAGTCACCACTTTAAATTCTGAACGTTTTGTTTGTGGAATAATTCTACATTATTTGTCTCTTGTAAGAAATACTGATAATCCTCTCCATTTTCTATTTCCATTTCCCATTCCAATCAGCGTAAAAATGGGGTTATTCATTCAAGATAAGCGGTTTAGGGTTACGATTTAGCCAATACCGCAATGTGCTAAAATCGAACTGTAGAATCCGGATAAATCGGTGTACAAAGGTTTTCGTTATTGTTAGAAAAGGTAAATTAATTCTGTTCAGCAGAGCCACGGTAATGAGTTTCTCGTCTTTGCCATGGTTTTTAACCGTTATGCGTTAATTGCGGACGTAGGCATTTATGATTTTGTTTAAAACCCTAACACGGACCCGATCGGACCCGACTATTTTATCAAATTTGGTCTAAGAGGCTTATTCCCGAAACACTCTTATTCTGGAATAAAATGAATTCCAAGTTTTTTTTGGAATTATTTTATTCCAGCATTGATCCAAAAACGGGAATAACTTTCCCAATTCTAAAATTAAAAAAATTGCCACAAACATCAAATAAACTTATTCGAATATTAACTAATACTTATTCCTGGTTTATTCCAGGCACCAAACGGGCCCTTAAATACTATTTGAGATAATTAAATGGACGGAACAGAAATTGATTCAACATGTATGAATTGAAAGAACAATATTCTGATTCCGACCGGTCTCCAAATTTCTACCACACTTATGCACTTCTCTTTAATCGAATTTCTGAAGATTAAAGATTTTACCCTGCTGAATTGGATGTAGCCAAACAAGTTAGATGGTTTTTTTCTCGATCTTCCTGAGTGAATAGGAGGTAATGAGGAACAAGGGCAACTTCTTTAATTATGGGGTTTTGTGCGGTGTTTATTTGTTTACTTAAAATGCAGTACTACCTAAACAACAGTTTCAGTGAAACACATAACTCTTTTATGATATGATTTGGATATCTTTATCTGTCAGCAGTAATCTCAAAAATCCTGTTAAGTCTGATGTGTTTAACGTTAATAATTACAGGGGGGAGCCCAATGAAAGCAAGCCTATAAATCCAACCCTCTTATCGCTTTTGTTGGCGCAGGCGATTTAGATATTTTGTAAGAAGTTGCTGTAGAAATTGCAGAGGTAAGGTTCTCTCAAATGCCCATCTCCACATTGCTGAAGTTTCAAACCTCGGTTTGTCTGTTATGCTGATCCCCGATCTCCTCGATTTAAACTCTGACGGCATAAAAGGCACTAACAAAGGGCAATGCAGGTCTATTGTTAAGTTTGAAAACTTCTCGGACTTTTTTCACTAGAATTTTAATGCTTGTGAACCCACTTACTCTAATGGCTTTTTTTGGTAATGATTACGAGGCAAGGGAGCCAACTTAGTTCTGATGCCATGGAAGACATGTCTATGTTCATCAGTAGCTCCCTTCATAGCTGCCCAATACTACCATGTTGCTAAAATGCCCTTACTCTGAAAATCGTTAAAAAACCTCAAACGGCATAAAAGGTCATTGTCCTTTTTGGAAAACAGAAAATCTCATTGGCGTCGGTCCTCCTCCCTGATGATGGTCCACTAGGGAGATAGGAAACGCCGAAACCTAGTTTAGCTAAACAATATATTTTTGTAAAGAACATTGCAATTTGATACACCATAGACAAAGTATTTAAATCAAAGAAAAACCCAAGGGTAAGCCAATATTTTTGAAGCAGCCACCATTCATCGTTGATGCAGAGTGAGTGGTAATATTTAATTGGCACCATGATTCTAATTGAGAACTAAATTGCTAGTTGACCTAAAATACTGCTGATTGAAATGCTTCAGGAATCAATTGTGTGAGTTTTGTTTCTTGTTCCACCAAGGGTTTTGGATCACACTCCATGATCCATCATTAGGATGAGGAGATTTTTTTATCTGGTTGACCCGAAAGACTGTTGTTTAATTGTACTGTCCAAGAAAGTTTCCGGCCTGTGGGGGAATGAAATGTTACCTTGCATCCCCTCTATCATTGGGTTTTTCTCACATCTAACACCTTGTGGAGCCTGCCATCACTACCCTTCAAAGCCATTGGGGTCCCCACTCACAAATCGCCACTAATTTTTTGGATCTCTTTCATTTAAGAATTTGATTACAATGAGGGGGTCTGGGAGTGGAGACCAACTTAGACAACTAATTTTTTTTCACTATCATAATATCATTTATCAATGATTAAATATTATACCATCACTATCCAAAATTCAATTGTGATTGTTAGAACTTTAGTATCTCTCCCAAAGTTTTAATTAGACCAGGGAAGAGGAAGATGTAAAATGCTGTAATATGCAATTTATGCATTACGCTGAATCATGATGATGTTCAAAGGCAATGAAATCAATCAAATTTAATAGGAATCACTTTTGTACTCATTGGATACATCTTGTCATTGAATTTTGCAAAAAAAAAAGTGTTTTTAATGAAATTTAAGCAATTTTTTAAGTTGTCGAGTTTTTGCTGATCATATTTTTTGGGCTTATCGAGTTTTGGCCAAGTCTGAGCTATCCAACTATGAATTGAATTGCCAATTGATGGAGACTCAAGAGTGAGCATTTATAGTTGATGCTGCCAAGAGACGTGATTGTACAAACAATGTAGGATAAAGGAGAGAGTACAAGTTTCCACTAAAGTAGGAAAATATAACCACCTTTATTAAATGCATATTACCTCTCTACTTAGATTCTTATTTATATGCAAGGGAAATGACACTTATCTAATTTGATAACCATCTAAATAAGTTTCTCCTAGGTGCACACAAGTTGCAAGAAAATAAATATTCAGCAACAACCTCCATAGGTGTTGCTTAGGTGGGTAAGATTGATGGGTTTTGACAAATGTCTAGCCATTATAGGAACCTATGTACAAAATGATCTCTTTCAAAAGATTGAGAGGGAGAAAACCCACTCTGACAAAAGATTTCCTCCCAAAGAGAAAGAAGGTCAAAGAAGACTATCAAGACCCCACCAATGCATAGTTTATCATACCAATGGTAGATGCTTGACACTAAAAATCTAAGATGATCTATGCTTGTTGAGGAACATTTCTCCCCTCAGGAAGAAACAAATCCAAAGGTGAATGCTAATGATCTTTCCATTTAAAGAAGGGATATGAATGAAAAAAACAGAATATGTAGATCTTTGGAAGCTACTCCTTTTTTGCCATGTTGGCGTTGAAAAGTGTAATAGCCTAATTAGAAGTCCCTAGTCAACTAAAGAGGGTGACACTTTAGAACCATGTGGAAGTATATGTAGAATAGGTGCCAAAGTTGGTTGTGAACTTTCAAAATTGCTCAAGCTTCTCCAAGCCAATGCTAAATTGTGATAAATGTTGATAAGAGGAGACAAGTACCATGCATGGGCTTGATGTAGATACTCTTTCAATCCAAGTAAGAGATTTGAACCAATTAGAACCTAGCACTCCTATGTAAGGTGTCAATAGTGACATAGTCAAATCTATGAACCCAAGAATTACATGACATGCCACAATAGACATTTTGAACTTTCAAAATTGCTCAAGCTTCTCCAAGCCAATGTTAAATTGTGACAAATGTTGATAAGAGGAGACAAGTACCATTTATGGGCTTGACGTAGATACTCTTTCAATCCAAGTAAGAGATTTGAACCAATTAGAATCTAGTACTCCCACATTAGGTGTCAATAGGGGCAGAGTCAAATCTGTGAACCCTAGAATTGCATGATGTGCCACAATAGAAGTATGTACAAGTGGAGAAGTAATAAGAGGGTTTGAATGCATCCTCACGACATCTAGAGAATGAGACGCAATTCCATGAGAATTGTCATCAAAGAGGAGACAAATGTCCTCAGCGGTGTCCTCCATATCCACAACATGGGACTCAACAAACAAGCCAAAAAGCTCTGCCAAGGATTAATCTCAACGAACTACTTGTGGAAAACAAGGATGATCTTGCTGAACTAAATTGCTGGAAGCTCTATTGAAGCAACTTTGAACTTTGAAGAAGTAGGATGATGGTGTAACCTTAGTGAACACAATTAGACACTACATTGCTCATCCCATGATGTGTTCACCCTTAATGCCCAACTACAAACAACTCCCAAATTTGTTGATGCTAGAGGAGAAGGGTCCTTAGTCTTAGAATGATGACCTAGAGATATAGGAATGAAATCTTTTGTATCTGCACTAGGAGTCGAGGAAGCTAAAGAATCAATACAAGTCTTTGTAGGAGAAGGATTATCAGGTGAATTCTC